>CM074585.1:14402500-14717500 GCA_037305975.1 Chrysolophus pictus
TTATGCAAGATGGGGCTGGTGCTGCCCCAGGGAGGCACCGCTGCACACACCCTTGTCTCTGGGCCTTTTGTGACCAGGCGTGTGTAAAGCTGACCCTGCGTATATATGAGCTGGATTTTGTACAGCTCAGAATTTTCTGTGGTTTTTAATATACTGAGGGCTACTACATTATCCCAAGCAAACATTACAAACGCTGGATATGATTAGTAATCCTCATTGAATATGTTTAAGTAGGTAATTTCACTGATTTTCCCACGTGAAGCAAACATTCAGCACTGACCCCTCTGGATCACTGCTGTAGGCGAGCTGTGGTGATGCAAGTTTAGTGCTGGCTGGGGCGCAGCAGAGGGGCATCACATGAGCTGTAGCAGCTTCCTGTTCCCTGGCCTCCTTCTGCCCTCCTCCATGAAGATCCCAGCCAACCCTGGCTGCTGCCTGTAAAGAGAAACCACTAATTATCTTCATAATCGTTTTGTCAGCACCATTAAGGCCCATGAGGGTGCTGACACAGGTAAAATGTTTTGGAATACTTTCTCTGGTTACTTGGGATCTAGGTTTGCTCTGGTGTTTGCATGCTCTTTGTGAGTACTGTTAAGGAAAAAAGGAGATGCCTGTTCATCCAAATAAAGTATTGCTATCCTGATACACAGCCTCAGAAGAAACATTTGTCCGGTAGTTCATGTCAGAATGGCACCACTGGTGTTCTGAGAAATGTCATCAAGGTGTATCACCGGATAGTAGGATGAGAGGTAATGACCTACAGTTGCCATTAAGGGAAGGTGCAGGTTGGATATTAGGAAAAAATTCTTCTCAGAAAGAGGGGAGAAGCATTGGAATGGGCTGCCTGGGGAGGTGGTGAAGTCACTGTCCCTGGAGGCATTCAAGACAAGGGTGGATATAGCACTGAAGGACATGGTTAATGAGCATGGTGGGAATGGCTTGGCAGTTGGACTAATGATCTTAGTTGTCTTTCCCAACCTAAGTGATTGTGATTCTATGATAAGTAGTCATAGGGCTTCCTTCAGCCTCCAGGTTTATAACTGGGCCTTCGTGAGGAAAAGAAATGTTTGAAGGGCAGCCCTTTCTAATGATGCGCTTTAGGAAAGCATGGGAAAAAAGTCTTAATATAGTATCTGTGGAAGAACTTTGTCAAAATGCGTTACATTCCTCGTAAAAAACCATATAGATCACAACAGTATCAAGCATCTTGCTGTCAGTTACAATCTCAGCTCCGAGAGGTACCAGGGTTGTGTGACTCACAAAGATTCTGACACTTGGCAGAACTGACTTCTCTCCATTTCAAAAAGGCTTTCAGAAGGACTTAGGAGTTAGAGAATGAGATTTACAGGCAGAGGCTGTATCTTTATAACAGTAAAGCATAGCACTGAAAGCAACAAGCAAGCTTGCAGGTGCATGTGGAAGCTGAAGGGATTGAGGGTCTGCCAACAGCTGCAGCCTGGACTTTGCAGGGAAGCTTTCTTTATTGCTTGTCCTAGCTTTACCTGCTCTGGAAACAAGAAGCATTTCGTTCCCCAGGCTCTTGCTTTAGCACCTTTCACAAGGATTAAAATCTCACACGTTTAAAAAAAGATATGGCAGTTACAGGTTTTCAGCTTGCACACCGGATGGAACTGACAGGTGTGTAAAGAAAAGGTTTAGCTAATGGATATAATGGTGAAGCCTCTGCTGCCTAACAACCTAGAAATGTTAGAGGTGAGAAATGCTCATCCAGATGTGGTAGATAGAGTGGGGTGTTTGAACAGTTAGCTGCACACTAGAAGTGTTTTGCTTGGAATCTTGCTGGGCTCTCTGTGCGTGTTTAGCCAGATTAAAGCACCATGCTGACGAGAGCCTCTTGGCATCGCCATGATGTAGGCATGCAGTCTTAAACAGGAAGGTTTCTCTGGTAATGCAGCAGAACCTGGAACATTTCTGTCTGCTGATTTCTCAGGTTTAAAGTTGGAGATTGAGATGTACCTTTGTAACATATGCTTGCCTTCTGAGGTGTGAATGTGCTCTCGGTAAGCAAGTACACAACCAGCTTTAACCTGCTGAGGTCAGAATTGAGCTCCTGCCTGCAGGCAGATGCCACCTGTGAGGTTCTCTGAAGAGCTCCTGGTCTGGCAGACATATATCAGTTCACAGACCTGTGTGCAGAGTAGGTGCCTGAGAACTGGACTGAATCTGAGTCACACCGAGAGAAGTTCTGCTGAGAGAAAGGAGTGAAATTTGGACCCTGGGCCGCTATAAGCAATGTGATGACTGTAGAGGAAATCTTATAGAAAATCTTGCTTACTTAGTACCTCCTATCTCTTTGAACCTCATGTTTACCACATCAAACATATCCAGTATCGCTCTGTGATCAAAAATCAAGTTTTTAAATCTTAAACTGAGATAGTATTTAGTTATTTCTAGGGAAAAAAAAAAAACAGAACTTACTGAAAATGTATTAGAGATTGCTGCTAATGGGACAAAGTGGAAAAGCACGCTTTCTGTTGTCTTTTGAGTGAATTGGTAACAACTGGCTTCACTGAATCTATACACAGCCAACGTTGTGGGAATCTCCAAATTGAGGAAGTATGCACCTCAGGATTTCCTCCACGTGCATGATGCAAATGCATGCATGTCTTACAGGACCTTTTGAAACATGTAATGCAAATTTCGTAGGAGTGAAGTGTGCAGCCATAGCTCAGGTGAAGTGCAGGGTTCCTTGCTTTTATAAGGCAGAGGGTTCCTTTCGTCCTTCAGTTAGGAAATCTGCAAGTGAAGAGATCTATGGCTTCAAGCACAGGTAAATGATAAGCAATTGTAGGTACATAATCGTGTTACCTTTACCAGTAAACCCAGCTTAAAAAGTTCCTGTCTTTGGCCACCTGCTCTTGCCTCTGTTCTACAAGAATAATTTTCTAACAAGTATTGTTTTACTAACTTGCATACACAGTTAGCCTGATGTAGCTATGAAAGTGGTGGGAAGAGGTTCAGGGGCAGAAATGAGTGATCGAGTAACAGCAGAAGAAAGTGGGGCTTCTGTCACATCAGTGTCTGTTGCCTGCTGATTTCTGTGCTGTGACATACCAAAGCCCAACAGGCAACCTGTGACGTTTTTTTCTTTCCTGACAACAACAGATCAGGAAATAATGCAATATCCTCCCATACTAAGCACTTTCTATCATCCTCTCTAGTATGTTGCCATTTGAAACTATTACATAAAGTAAAATGTTTAAACTTCTTTTAGAAACTTGTTGTGAGTTTTATTTGTGTAATTAGACAGATTAATATTAACCACAGTCAAACAGTTGCAGATGAAGTGTTCCACCAGTGCATACTGCAAAACCACATGTTGTCCCTGGGAGCTGGGCTTTCCTGCCAATCACGGACAGCCAAAAACATTGTGTGTAATATCACAGATAGCCAGATGTCTCCCTGGCTGCTGCACATGGGAAGTGACTGAAGAGCACTCTTAACTCTTAAGATGAGAAGTATATTACGCTCAGTAAATGTATCTTAAATGAGACTGTTTCTGGTAGAGGGTGAATTATTGAAACACTGAGCTGAAATTCATAAGGCTGTGTTCTGCTCTAGTATTTTATAGCAGAATAATGTACTTTTCAATGATACTGGCTTTGAATGGGAGCCCCCAGAAAACCATCACGGACCAGTTGTGACAGCGCTGTGCTGTACAGCCATCCCACAGTGTCCTGTAAGAGCTGTACAGGGCACAAAAGGGATAACCTGAGTTTCTTCTACTGCCATAAACAGCACTCTTTTAGAACTGTTTTTCTTTTAGATGCCTTAAGATCAGGAAGTAGAAATAAAAACAAGTACCAAGGTGGAAAGGGTTCATAACCCTGTGGGCATGACCATCAGAAGCTTACTCACCTTACTTACCTCCCCTAAACCTTACGAAAGTCACTCTTACAGAGCAGGTGCTGCTAGGACAGAGCTGCCAGATGAGGTAAAGATTATGCTGGCATTACTGGCTCTAATCTGCCGTTCCTGCTTTTGAGTACACTGTCAGTTCCTTGACTTGGTGGAAATGGGCATGTGTTTTTTAAGATTGTAGCTGGAGTCTTGTGCCAGTTGTCGTAAGAACATTTAGGGGAAAAAATGAGAAGCGAGTCTAATGCCAAAAGCTGAGGCAAGAACTGTGAGTTATTGCTTCTAAAGTTCACATGTTTAAGTTTGTAGATTTCTGCAACTACAGTAAAGTATCTATATGAAGAGCTAGGAAGGAAATGAGCTTTTTTGCAGTGTTTGTAAGATGTTTTAGGAGTATAAAAATGTTCAGTGTTGTGTTTTTATGTTGAATACAGCAGCTTTCAGCACGCAGTTTCCCGTTCTGTATGCGTGCTGTCTCATTAACAAAAGTGAGTTGTGATGCTTTTCTGTGGTGCTCATTGCTGGTGAGGTATTTGCGTTCGAGAAACTGGAGACATCATCTCATGTTTCAAAATGATCTGGGTTGGAAAACCACTCCCTAGCAGAACCCACATGCATGGCTTCATCGGTCCTAGAAGATGGGGATTTCTCTTTGGGTTTCAGAGAACAGCTTTGTCACTTTGCATTGTGTGCAAGGGCTCCTGCAAAAATCTGCAATACTGAGGAGTTTGCCAGCAATTAATTAAATCCATCATTTTATTAAGCTATCCCTGGTCTGCCTTTCCAAAATCCTTACAGTCTGTGAGTGGTAAAGATCTTTGTACTGATGTGTATTCTTTGCTTTTACTCACTGAGGATACCTGTACATGTCAACTTTGGAGCCTGTTCCTTTTTGTTTGGGCACACATCTTTAAGAACGAACAAGTCACACTATCCTGTTCTGTGTAAGTAAATGTGAAGAAGAGTAATTCCAGAACAATATTGCATAGGTGGCATTGTCTCCAGTGTAAGACTGCTGAAGTTTTTCACTTATCTTTGAGTGTTTTTACTGTCCCCTCTCATTTAAAAAAGCTGGAGAAAGCAAAACAATGCAGAATAAGTATATCTGATTTCTGACATCCAGTGGCTGCTTGTAGTGAAGCATTTTGTAAAATTAGCCTTGATCAGCTGCAGCAAATTTCAGATACACAGCCCCATTCACAAAGCGTCTGTCAGTGGGACGCAGTTTTACATAGCACTGCTGTAATGAATTAGCTCTGCTGTCATGAACCAAGATTAAAACTTACTGATAACATGTTCTTTTGTTCCCAGACTTTGTCACTGTACATAATAATAGGAATGAAAGATATTCTCTAAGACCTGGCCAAAACCAAGGAGATGAGGTTTCTTTTTATAAGGATATCCTAAATTAATAACCAAAGAGTGTAGCCTGTGTTCTCTTCAGCTCTACAATAATAAATTATTTTAATATTTCAAAGATGAAAATAATCTTGCATTGCCCCTACAACGTACTTTTAATTCTATTTATACACTTGCCATTTGCTTAAAAAGTGAATTGATGTTCTGCCTGAACAGAAGAGCCTTGCACTATGTTAAACCTAATACACTTCTAGTAATAAATAAGACATAGCAATGAATATAGCACATCAGGTGTTTAAGATTCCTCACTGGTGAAACAGGTCCGGTTTATTCCCTGTCAGGCTCTATTCAGCCTCTGATGTGTGCCTGAGGTGTATGCTTTCACCTATTAATGAGAGAGAAATTAAAGATGTTTGGGATTTTGTCTAACAGCTCTGCTTTGTGAGAGGCAGTGAGGCATTGGAAGACTATTCACTGTAATAGTGAGCAGTTATCTGCAATGTTTTTAGATGAAGAACCTGCAGTGGATCATGGCCTTTTAGAGGGGAAGGTAGGAAGTAAGCTTTAGTCTCTAAGCTTAGGAAGTAAGCTTTAACTGCGTGTAAGGAGGGGGAAGATAAGAGTCATTATAGACATTGTTACTACACTAATGGTTTTTTCCCTAGGGACTTGATTTGAAAAGACTCTGTATGTAATATTAAGCACATGGATTTCCTAATGATTTGTTTAAACCACTTCCTTATTTCTTGAGGCGAAAAAAGATACTTTCTTCTTTTGTGGTTTGCACTGTGAATTCTGATTTTCAGTTCCCCTTTTTTCTTCATTCCTGAAAAGCTGAAATCAAGTGGCAATTACAAATAGAGAACATACCATATCAACTCAACTGCTTGGCATCATCGATCCCACGTAGACATATTTATAGCTAATTTGCCCAAGACTACCTCATGCTGCAGTACAAACAACTGAGATCTTTGAAAGATCTGCTATGAATTGTTTTCTTTCTGAGCCACATATACCACAAAAACCACAGGAAGTTGTCTCGGTAGTGGCTGTGGTTCTGTAGTTTCCTTCTTCCTCATCTTTAAGTGATCAAAACGTTTCTTAAAAAAATTAAATCAACATAGAGAATAGACTTCCTGTTCTTGCAGAATAGCAGATACAGAAATAAGGATTCACACATCGGATTGTCCTTCTGTGTCCTTTGAATCAATTTAAGTTTGTGGCTTGAACTGTACTGATCAAAGCAGTTTTATTTTTAACAAGAAAATGCAATAGTACTTTTTTTAGACATCTCTCAGTGGCAGTTATTTTAAAGATAAGTAAAGTACTGCTGTTATTCAACTGTTGATTTCTCAGAGTTTTCTCTCTAAAGACAAAGAAGATGTCCCATTTTCAGGACCTGAAAAGGCAGTATCAGAACTGTTATTGAAAGTTTGATTTTTAAGTTACACCTTGCAGATGAGACCTGGTATATATCTATCTTATTGAATGTGTTCTCTGCAGAGCATGTATCTGCATGGACATTGATATGTTTGTCTGTGCTTTGCTGTTTGTCGCTGCAAGTGTGTGTATGGATAGGTGTTTGCTGTTGTTTTTGAAATAAGGTAAATAAGAGAATCAGTCAAGATTTCTTCCATTTTATATAATGATTTAGGTTATTCAACCAACATTTGGCCAAAGTTTGATTTGGTATTATCAGTATTGTGGTAGTAGCTTTGCTTGTCAGTAATTTATTAATGAAGAGATGCAAAAGTGCTTCTGAAGAAGAATTTGAAATGGCTGCAGAAACAAAACTCACTTTCATTAAAATATCTATGAAGGCACCTACAAGCGTGTACCTTTTACCAGTGCTAAGAGAATGAGTTGGCACTTCTGGCTTCTTGGGTTGGTATCAACAGCAGAGGAGGAGCTGTACACAGCTGCTGAAAAGGAGAAGGCAGGAGAGGAGGGAGAAAGGGAAGGAAAGGAAGGAAGAAAAGGAAACAAGACTGATTGAAAAGAAGGAAGGAAAGAAAGAAACAAATACTTGAGTCTTTCGGGGCCGGACCTCTTCCAGTCTGGCAAGAGGTCATCTGCAATCATCTGGTATCCGCTGCCAGATGTTCTGAACTCTGTGCTCGCAGTTCTGCCTGTTCAAGTAGTCTGCGTCTGTGTTGAATTCAGTGTATGGATATATAGCATTTGGTTGACCTGTGTTCTGTAAGGTGCTACAAAAATTGCCCCTTCTTTTTGGTGGAGCTTGGGGCAGACATAAGAGAGGGCTGTGAGCTTGCTCTTTTTCAAGTTGCTCTCCCTTTTCCCTCATCAAGCTTCTTTTTGTGCCTCAACACCTTGAAATCTTCCCCCTCCTTCCTGTTGTGATCTTAGCCTTTTCCTTCCTGCCTCCTCCGGCAATTACGCATGTGATGTGGGCATAAAAATTGTCGCATTCCTCCTTTGGCATGTGTAGATAGATTTCAAAGTCTGAAAGCAGTTACTTCTAGCAGTGCGCAAGTGAACAGATCTGCAGCGTGTTTGTGTGCTGGAGTCAGCTGAGGGGCTTTGGCAAAAGGCAAAGGGAGAAGAAATTCTGATGGCACCGTTGCCTCCAGCCACTGTGGGAGATGGCAGGGCTACTAGATGCTGGCAGCTTGGGGATGGGGACATGGCTGTGTCGGGCTGTTGCCTTGAGAGGTGCTGGTGGGTCCAGGCCAGGAGGAGGTCTTAGCAGGCCGGGCTCCGCACTGCTGTGTCCTCCTTGCCGCGGCCCTTTCCCCTTGGTTTCAGGCCGCTGCCTTGGGAATTTGCTCCAGCTATTTCCTGGAATATGGATTTGTTTATTTTCAAAGGAGAACAAACATAAAACTCACACGGAGTCTTTGAGTAGGGCGTTCCTCTGTAAAGTGGTGTTTGGCCATTAAATTGTTGCCTCTTTTTGGGAATGTCGATGCTTTGACGCACACACGGAGCACGATGGCAGCTGATAGCGTGTAAAGCGTACAACTGCAAAAAAAGTGAGGCTTGATACAGTGCCTCAGTAGGCACTTGTGTCCTGCACAGCACTGGTGGTGTGAGCTCTGCTCTGGGCTTTCTCTCACCTGTGCTGCTGTGTGCGGGCGGGCGCTCCCGGTTACTCGCGGCAGCGGAGCTAACACGGGACTTTGAGAGCAAAGCGAGCTCAGTGAGGCGCTGCAGCCGCTGCGCAGGGAGGCGTGCGGTGCGGTAGCGCAGCACGGGGCCGGCGGGGTGCGGCCAGGGCCGACACCCACAGCTGGGGCGGCGTCTTTAGGAAGCGCTTATCTAAATGGGAAAAAATATTTCCGCGCGATTTCTCTTATTTCTTAAATAAACGCTTATTTTGTAAAAGGCACCGAAAACGCCTTCACCTCGAGCACCCAGGCGTTTTTTGCCAAAGCTGCAGTCCGCGCGGCCGCCACTTCGGGCCGGACCTCCTCGGCTGTTTTCTGTCAGCGCCTTTGTTCCTTTATCAGGAGAACGAGACGCGCAGCCGGAGCGCCGCCGCCCGCCCCGCGGACAATAGGGGCAGCGGGAGCACCCGGCCGCCGCTCGCGAACGGGGGAGCGGTGTGGGAGGCTCGGCTCCGGGCTCCCCGCCGCGCCACCGCCGCTCGCCGTGCCCCCCTCCTCCTCCCGGCTCCGCTCCGGCGTTTCAAACCGCCCCCCGCGCTCCCATAGGCTGTGCCGGACGGCCGCCGCTCGGCCCCCGCCGCCGTCGCCCGCGGCTCCGACCACCGCGCGGGGGGAGCCCGGAGGCGGACGGACTCCACGGCCGTTCTTGCGCCGCTCGACGACCGCCGGGGGCGGCGGGGCAGGGAGCCGAGGAGATGCCGGCCCCGCAGGTGCCGCCGCTCGGGGAAAGCCGGGGCGGGCGGCGGGACGGGGGTCCGGGCGGGGCGGGGCGCTCCCCCGCGCGGCGGGATGGGCCGCGCCGCAGTCGGGAGCGTCCGGGGCTGCGCGGCACGCGGCGCCGTGAGGGGAGCCGGAGCGGAGCGCAGCGCGGGGATCGCGGATCGGGCAGCGACCGCCGCCCTTCGCAGCCCCGGCCCGGGCGGAAAAGAGCCGGCACTTTTCTTAAAGTTGGGGCTCCGCTCTCTTTCCCCTTCCTTCCTTCCTTCCTTCCTCCTCCCTCTTTCCCCGCCCCTTCCCTCGCCGCCCGCCTCTCCCCTCCTCTTCCTCCTCCTCCTCCTCCCTGCCCGTGGGATGTTTATTTGGGCGGCTGCGTGAGGCGCGGGAGGCGGCGGGGTTCCCTTCTCCCCGCTCGGTGCTCGCAGGCGCGGTCTCCCTGCTCTGGGGAAAGAAGGAAACAAAATGTCTGCCAGGGCCGCGTCCAGCAAGGTAAGGCTCAGCCCGGCGGCGGAGCGCTGCCCGCGTTAATCCCCGGTGCGGTGCGGAGCGCTGCGCTGCGGGCGGCCCCGCTGCCGCCTCCTCCTCTTCCTCCTCGCGGCCGCTCCTCGCGCGGCGGCGGCGTCCCGGCGGCTGTGAGGCTCCGTCCGTCCGCCCCGAGGTGCGGGCAGCCCGGCCGGGGCGCGGAGCCGAGTTGGGACGGGGCCTCGCGGGCGCCCGGCGCGGTCCCGCGTCCCGGCCGAGCCGAGCGAGCTCGGGGGCGGCTCGGAGCACCCGGCCGGGGCCGCTCCCCACCTGTTGGACGGGCGGCGGCGGCGGGACGCCCCGCGCTGAGATGGGCCGGGCCCCGCCGAGGGGCCCCACGCGGGCGGGGCGGAGTCGCCGGGAAAGGCCGCGTCCCTTTGTTGGGGGCGGGCGGCGCGGGGAGCGGCCGGGGACGGCTTAACCGGGAGAGGCCGGTAGCGCGGGATTCCTCGTCCCGCCGGGTCGGGCGGGGGCCGCTGACACGCGGGCGGCGAGCGGCCCGGCCCGGCAGGCCGCAGCTGGCGGTGCCGTACAGGTGCGCGGGTGCCGCCCGCCTCCGCCGTGAGTAACGCCGCGCGGCCCCGGGGCAGGGCCGGAACGGCGCCCAACAGGTTGCCGCCGCTCCGCCCGCGATTGCGGGGCGCTCGGAATCGGGTTCGGGTTTGAATTCGGAGCCGCCGTTCGGCTGCGAGTCCCGAGCGGCCGCCGCGGCTTCGGCGTGCCGAGTTCCGAGCGCGCGCGTGCCGCCGCCGGTCCCGGCGCTGCGACGTTTGCTCTGCTCTCGGTGAAACTCCGCGGTTTCGGTCTGATGTCACCTGCTGGAACGCGCCCTGCGGCACGGCCCGCCCCGCCGCGGCCTTGGGGTTGGGAGCGCCCCGCTGCACCGGGCGGCCGGCGGGGCTGCGGCCCCTCGGGATGAGCCCGGCACCCGGCGCTGGGCGGGCGGCGAGGCTGAAGCGCCCGTGGCGGCTTAGTCGGTCGCGTACCGGTTTCTAAGTACGCATCAGAGATTTCTTACTACGTATTAACCGGTGTGTACACAGAAATATCAGCGACAAATGCATGCAGTCAGCGAGGTAATTTGTTCTGCTGGTAATTGTTTCAAACTGGTGCTGTCACACAGCTGTACGGATGGGTAGGACTTACTTCTACCTTGTTTAAGTACGTTCAGATTAATAGAAAGCACGATGGTGAAAGTAAGCATTGTTTGTCCCAAAAATAGTAAGTTTGTGTTGGAATTCTGCTGTGTGAGGAACTGTGGGAAACTGCACTGGCTGAAATGTTGTACTCTGTGCTCTCATGTAAAACTGGTGCTGAGTTTCCACCTGTAGGGCAAAATCTTCTCTTGAAATATAGCAAGCTTCCATGTTGTGGAAAAATAACATCCCTCACATGCGTGCAATGTCTTAGGAAGTTGAAAACAAAAGGAACTCCAAACATTCTAAACTTTTAAAATACGCAGGTGTTACCTCTTTTGTTTTTGGACTGGTGTGCATGCATGCTGGAGTAAAACTGAGCGTTGTCTCTTCCCTTGTCAGTCACCTGACACTTCTTCCAGGTCTATGGCATTAAATTGGCACTGTGAGTCCTTGTGCATGTTTACGATAGCAGCCGAACTAATTACACTGAAAGTTATCTTAATTTAAGAGTGTTGCAAAATAGTCCGCTTCTGCTGTAACTCTTCACTGGTTTATTTTCAGACCTTTTTTTGTCAAGTAAGATCTTGCAGCCTGTAATGGTCTCCTATCGAAGATTATTGCCTGTTTTCTTGCTCCTAATTTGTCACATAACGTTGTCCAAGACTTGACTCTTATCTATACAGTTCACGTGAATTTCCTTGTCAAAATTTCCTGTCAGAATGTAGGCAGTGTAATTCTACTTCAGCTAATAATGCCTGGGCTCCTGATTATAGCTTTAATAGTTACGGAGAAGATGAGGGAGAGATGATAAATATTTCAGAAATACGAGAATATTGGAGGACTCCTGTGTTAAGTTTCAGGTCTTGTTTCCGTCAGTCACCCCTCTGGACACGGTATCCAGTTTCTCATTTTAAGGGGTGTAGTGCATTAAAACAAAGGGTGTGAATGTTTATCTCTTAACAGAAGTTTTCCTTAACATACTTACAAGCTTCTGAGGGTTTGTGTCCATGCCCACATTTGTGTCCATGCTCGTGTTTGTCTTGGCACACTTGACCAGAGGAGAACTAAAACAACTTTTTTTATTAGCTCAATAATTCTTGATTTGTACGTGTGGGAATGTTGGCTGGCATTGCTGTGTTACACCCCGTTATCAGCAGTTCCTGCTGCCTTCTGCTCCCGCTCACTTTTGGTTGCTTGACTTTTTCACAGCTATGCTGTGTAAGAATGTGCTTCGTGAAGGTTTTCAGTGTTTGCTGTAGCTGTTGGTAGTGTACAATACAAAATGGTGGGAGAAATGAAATCTTGCTTGCAGCCTAATCTAGCGGTGGCCGTGATTGTGAAACACTGAGGGCCTAATCTCTTCTAATGTAGTCTTGAACAATACTAATGGATGCTGTGGGAATGACTGTGTCAGGGTATTAGTAACGAGATGTAAAGCTCTCCACCTTTAAGCTGAGGGTCTATATGCAGTCTGCACTGGATTTTCAAAAGAAGGAAGTTTCTTAGTAGTAAATGTAAGGAGAAGAATCTTTAATTCTTTGACCTCTTTTGTGTTTTGAACCTGAGTTCTTGACTTCGTTCAAGTTTTAAATGTACGTGCAGAGAATATTGCCCTTCCCTTCACCTCAGTCCTGTAATTAATTGGATTTTTGTTCTAGCTGCCTCTCCAGCTCCAGGCAAGTATCTGTTACTGCTTCAATGAGAAGTAGAGAAATGGGTCACAGTAACAGTTCAATACTTGCAGATTGCTAGGACTCCTTGGTTCCTCTTATGGTTTTCATAAACATAGCTTAGTACTCTACCCAGAATCACGTCCAGAGACGCTAATGACTTCATTCTTTGTAGAGGCTGTACGCACCGGCTTTTCAAGAGTGCTTTATACTGTGTGTAAGTCTATGATACAGGTTTTGTAACAGTGTTTTGTTCTTCACTTTGAGACCTTTGTAAACACTAGAACGTTAGATCAGTTCTCTCAATGTTGGTGAGATTCTTCAAGCATAACAATAAAGAAAAATAGAAAATGCATGTGAAGAAGTAACATGAAGTACCAGAAATAAGCTGAGTGAATTTAACATCAGAAATTATCTTCTACTTGCTGGAAACAATCCTGAAACATTTAATTTTGATATTGTTCTTAGGTTGTGCGTGGACCTGAGAAATTACTTCAATTTATATATTGTTTTCAGAAAAGATTACCCAGAACTTTTAAAACTTAAATTCATGCAGTTATGGTGATAGGCAACTGCAGCTACTGAATGGTAGTTGAGGTGTTTTTTTCCGGTGTCAGCTGCACGAGAGAAGCTCAGAGCTCTACAGTTTGTGTGTTGTTGTGAAGTATGTATGGAGTTTGCTTCTAGTTCAATGCATAGGACAAAGATTAACGTAAAGAGAGATTGAGATCTGACCGTGCCTGGGAGCTGATTTTATCTTTATAGGATGGAAAATTGGTAAAACCTTATCTGTGAGCAGCTAAATAATCCTTGCTTCAAGGAAGACAACTAGAAATGGGTTGTTGTGCTTCACAGGTGTGTCAGGGCACACATTGTGCTGTTGCATACTGTGAGAATAGATACAGAGTTTATGTCATTGTGAAAAAAGGCTTCAAAACACTCATCCAAAACCAGTTTCTGTCAGTCGGTGATGTTCAGACCAAGCACTTGACTGCCTGCTGTGCTACCGGCCATACCAATCAGCTGATGAAGTAGGATTTTCTCTTCTGTTTTGTTCTCCCCTGCTCTAGAACTGACAGGAAAGGTGATGTGTGGTGCACTGGGAGGTGTGCACTGAGCACATCTGGTCAGTCAGTGTGAAGGCTGCTAAGCTGTACATGTCTAAATGTAAGAAGTTGGGGTCTCCACGTTCAGTTTGTTAACAGCGAGTCAAACTCTAGATGTCTGTTTGAGTTAATTGGTGGTATTTGAATCAAAGGCTTATTTTTTACTTTATAGGATGTTTGAAGTTATGTAATCTGTACAGCAAGCTACCCTCTGGTTAAGAAAGACATCAGTCATTTGTATCTCTTGAATTTTTCCTGGTCATAGTATAAATGCAGCAAAAATTAGTATCAAGCTATGTTCAATGTTTTCTCAGGCAAATAATATTGCTAATGACTTCTTCAGTGAACGTACTGATTAAGCAAATAGCCACGGGGAAGCCTCAAAATGAATTCTGTGGTTCTGTGCATTTATGTATGTTGAGTCCAAAATGTCTTGAAAACATTGTCTTTTCTTATAATTATGCTATTTTAGGGGCATATTGTTCAAATATGCGCTCTGTATTCACAAACATGGGGATGTTCTTGCTTCAAGGAGTTGTGCTGAGAAAATGAAGAAAGCATTAATTTGAATGCTGGCAGATCCAGTTTGAAGCTTGTGGATCCAGGGGAGCAGTGAGCTCTGCCAAGGTCATGGGGTAGAGACTTGGCTGGGGAAAATGATGTCTGCTTCTGTTATCTATAGATTTTTCTTGCCTGGAATACCCTTGGGGAACTCGTAGGCTACAAGCAAGCCTGCAGGACTGTACTTTGCTCTCACCTGCTTTGTAACTCTGTGGGATCTTCAGTAACTCTTCAGAGTTGTTTCTAGCCTTCGCCCATTGAGATTTTTTTTAGTTTACATATATTTACAAGCATTAGGCACAATGTAGGTGCTAAGAAATTAAGTTGACATTATGTTTTCATAAGTATTGATATTCTCAAGGGTGTTTAGTAATCTCTAATAAGATTCTTGTTTCCTAATCTGTTACAAACAGATGTTTCTGTCCTTTTGTGGTGGGGGAAGGTAGCCTAAATTCAGTAACATGGTAGCACTAGGAAGCATTGTGGTAGGAGTTCACCTTCTTATGAGAGGTGAGCAAGGCTGCTATTACCCATGTTGGCCTGGATAATTTGCTATAATGTGTTTTCTTAGTTAGCTTTCCGTAGCAGAAAAGAAGTAACAGAACTTGGTACTATACAATCTTGTTGTCTGTCCCACCTAACTAAATCTGTTAAATACTCACTTGCTAAAAATAGGAATTATGCAAAAGCAGGCAGCTTCATTGATCTGTAGTTTCTCCGTGTTTCTCTCCATTGCCTTTTTGCACTTAAGATCTTTCTTAGAGACTTCCTTGCAAAATATTTCCCTTCGCCCCCCCTCAACCAGGCAGTAATTAGTTTTCAACTCACAGTTCCCTGGGGCTGCATAGCCTGTTCTTGCCTGGTTTGGATGGGGTCCATAGCAGTGTCTTTCCCTCTGCTCTACTAGGTCAGCGATCATTTAACAAATGGTTCCATTTCTTTACTTGCACTGAGTGGAAATTAGTGTGCTCTACCATTCCAGAGAGGATATGATTGTCCAAATTGCATTTAAAAATACATAAGGATTTAAGTTCATTTTCCATGTGAATGTTTATTTTTCAGAGTGGGTATTTGCACAGTGGGATAATGGCAGCCACGGTGGGAACTAATACGAAATTACTTCAAATTAATACTTGATTTGGTCTTTTAGCAGGCTTTTTTAATAAATGAATCTGTAGAATGGGACTTGCAAAGGATGAGTTCCCTGTGGCAAAATTGAAGTAAGTGTGGTCATCTTCAGTGAATAAATATTGGAAACATGATTGTCTTCAGTCATGCTGTGTAAGGGTAAGTTGTCTGTAACAGAGTGTAACAGTTCAAATTACCAACACTGCAGAACTCAAGGAGAAGTAACTCTAAAAAGGTGTTACTTGACAATGTGTTATCAAACAATTAGTGACGTGTAGTTAATATGGTATCAGAACCATACCTGGGGCTAGGTATGGCAAATATTGTTTATCTGAACAATTTCCAAAGCTTGTAATAAATCTGTAATTTGTGTTTATTTTTGATGGCTGGCTTCCCCACAGTTATATCTGGGAGAAGGCCAGATCATGTTAACTCTGTCAGCACGGGATGCTTCTTGGAAAAAGTGGATCTCGCTTGACCCAGCCTTGTTCCTGTGTGTTATTTGGAACAACATTGTTCTGAGTAACCCCATGTAAAGTAGTTTTCCTGGTGAACCTGTAAATCTGGATTCCTTGAAATAGTATTTCTAGTAGGTATTAAGATCTTGAAGCCAAGCTTGGAGGCATGGCTTTCTGACAAAAGAACTTGTGTTTCCTTTGGTATTGAAACTGAGTTGTGGAAAGCGATTGGCCATCATTTACAGGTTAAGCCCCTCTGTTAATAGCATGGCTATGTTGGAAAGGAAATTCCTGGAAGGTTATCTCATGAGAAAACTAAGTGGGCTTCATTTTGTTTATTATGTTTGACTCCTTTGAATGATGTGGACTAGATTAATGCTCCCCAAAAGGGGAGTATTTAGCTAAAGGAAATGGGAAAACTCCACTGTTTATAAACAGCATAGTAATGACTTGAACCGAGAATACGTTCTATCAGAAGTGGATGTGATGCTGTCTGTAGAATGACTGTGTACATTTCCTAGTTGTGCTATTGTAGTTGTGTTGGTGGTGGTTAGAGGGTAAATGTCCTCTAGAGCTGCTATGGATAGGGGATCTATCTGTAAAAGTACCTTGTCAGTATGTTACTGAAAATTTTGTCATACACATCTTGCACCTACTGACCCTCTGGTTCTATGTTTCTTACGTGGTGAGACTGAAAAATAAGTATTGCTTGACTGGAGCATGGAATATTGTCTTGTTGGGGGGTAGTTTGGAAGCTTCTTGACTTCATATCAGAATTCTCTGTTTATCAGAGTTTTTGTTTACACTATGGTCAGCAGCAGATCTTTGGTCATCTGAAAAGATGACATATGCAGTGTAGCCTTCTGAAGTTAATAACCAAGGAACTGCATTTCAAAGTTCTGCCTGCCACCAGGTTCTTCTGATACAGTGTCTTGGCTGAGCGTTGCATTTGGTATTTCATAGACCTCTGTGAAACAGAAAGGCTTTTCACCCATATCTTGCCTCTGCCTTCCCCAGCAGTGAGAATCTTAGCACAAAAGCTGAGGTGTCTGGACTCTCCAAGTGACTACTGTGAAACCTAGTGTTCTATGACTAAGGCTTACTCACAGAATTGTCTCATCAAGACTAACTGAATAGCTGTATTTGAAGATTGCAATTCTAAATCAAGATGATACAATCAGACCCAACCTCTGAAAGAACCATAATAGGAATTTAGGTGTGTTGCTGAAGTTGCAGCTGTATTGTTTTTTGTATCTGTAATGCTGGCTCCTCTGCTTATTACTGCTTTTTGTAATAGAGCTGAAGGCAATGAATAGGGAGAAGAAAGAAAAGCATAACAAATTTAAATGTTAAAGCAAATAAAGAATAGTTTGGAAGACAAAGATCTACAAAATTCTAGATAGTAAGACTCCAGAGCAAACTGGAAGCACTTGAGAACATACTCCAAGCACTTAAAATGAAAAGTGTGCAAAAGTTCAGATGAGAAGTAATCCCTGACGTTGGCCTCCTGAGACTATGGTTAAGTCCAGAAAGAGAATAAAATATGCTGAAATGCATCTACTGCTTATCCTTTCTTGTACCACGTTTGGAAATAATGGGAATAATCACACACACTGGTTTGTATGGTCCTCCTCAGTTATAATATTTATCTGAAAATATTCCCAGATAAGTGGGAAAGAGCAGTATCTTCAGTATGGTGATGATTTATCAAGCTGCTTCCTCTTAAATTCCTCTATTTTTTTTTTTTTATAGTATTGTGAAGATAGCCAACAAAGCAAGTGTGACCGAAGGTCGTTGGTTGCGTTGGTGTAACTGGTAGTTTAGGTACAACCTAGATGGGATGCAGGTAAATGAAGGGCTCACCTTTCTGGGAGTACTGTGTGTGCTGTTTCAGGGACAGGAGGCACTGAGCTCAGTGCTCGCAGTTGTGCACGGGCTGATAGTTGAAATTAGTTCAAAAGGTGGTAACAATTTCTGTGAAATGTAGGAAAGACATATGCTGGCATATGGAAACTCCTGTTGCCCTTCTCCCTGTGGCTGAAGCATGAAGGGGGGTGCTCAGAAGTCCTTGCTTTCATGCTCTCCCTTTCCCTTCCATGTGAGAGCACCACCTCAGCAGGCTCCCCCAAACCCTGTCTGATAACAGCTGCGTTTGTAACCAAGTGTCAGGAATGTGGCTTTCCTTTGCCCATATTTATTTGCTTCCTCAAATGTCTTTCCTGCCCTCCTGTTTCTGGAGAGGAGCTGAGGTGTGGGTGTACGTGTTGTGAGAAGAATTGCAAATAGGAATGGAAAATGCATGTAGGTCTCTACTAAATCCCTTTTCCTTCTACTTCTTCTTACCAGGTTAATTCTATGGGCAGTCCCAGTTTCTCTGCTGATATGCTGTTCCCAGGAATCCGTTCTGTATTCCAGGGTGTTGTTTGGTTATGTTTGCCATCTGAGATACAAGATGGAGTAATACGTGCATTGTTCTGAATGAAATCTCGTAATTCTTGTCTGGTAATCCTTGTCTGATAGCTGCCTGTCAGGAGGAATTTTGGGATGCAGGTTGATGTAGACCAAACTGTACATTTCTGTCTTTAAAAATGGAAGAAATCTCTTTGCCTTTGACATTATGTAAGTTTGAAATGATTCATCTGAAATAAAGCGGTACAAAAGTGGAAGGTTTTCTTACTTGTTGCATTGTCTGCTAGCTGTAAATGCCTCTTTATCTCGGAAAGAGTGAACAATGGTAAGAAGGCACTGCTGACAGTTGCTGAGGTCATTGTTCCTGCAGAATGGCCAGTGTTCTGGCTCCTGCCTTTTCCCTCCCAGCACTATGAGGATATCTTCTAAATGGTTGTGCTCATGTGAGGCTATCTCTGGCTGTGCATCTAGCTCCATTCACATCAGGGTGGGATTTCTGTCCTGTGTCATACTGTGCGTACATTCCAGTTTTAAATGGAAGCAGAAAGGACCTGTCTCTTAAACTTCAATGGGAAATTTTGCAGCATGCTAGACTGAACTTCAAATTACATTAATTCCCTCTTTCAGTTATAACTTAAATAGCTTTAAGTACTTTAAATGAAAGGAGGCAATCAGGGAAGTCCTGTATGGACTTTTTTCCTCCTTTTCTATGATCAAATTGAGAATTTTTGTGATACTTTTTATATTTTTCAGTGATGTTATTTCCTTCTTTCTCCTCTGTACTTAAAGAGCATGAAGTCTCCTAGAGCTCCTAGGACTAGCAGAAGTACACTTGTTAGTGGATGACAATTCAGTGGTGAAGTAAGCAGGCAGTAGTCATCTGTATAGCAAAAGGGCTCCATGGGACAGGTGAAGTAAATGGCATGTGGCAAGTTGCAAATGCTGATACCTGTTGGGTGAGCTCTGTCATCAGATTGGTGTGTGATGGGAGAGAAACACACGGGTCGAGCAGCGAGTTGGAGCAGCTGGAATCTACTGCAGTGCTGCTGAGGCTTGTGAGGTAGGCAGGCTGATGGAATCCACGGTCCTGTTCTGCTGCCTCCCCCACCCCCGTTCCTCCTTTGTTGCTGGAAGATCTTTGAGTAGAACTGCTGACTGACTTGCTTTGCTGGAGGTGAGATGCTCGGCTTCTGAGCAGCTGCAAGTGGGCATTTCCTTTTTTTTTGTAGAAGATACCACTTCTCATAGGGTGCCACCAATGTAGCATGAATCCAGGTTTTACTTTCTCTACCTTTTTACTCTGAAATGGGGCCTTTTATTCAGTAGGTGTAGCTCATTTTCTGTATGGGGAAAAGTCAGTTTTCTGTAGAATGTTCAGCATTTTGGTCCGCTCACCTTAAAAAAAACAAAAACAAAAAACCAAACCCACAAAACTCAGTTACTCAAGAGAACACCATAGACAGTGTCAGGGGAAAAAAAAGTAGCTTCACTTTTTCTCTGTTGAAAAAGTGGATTTTTTCATGTTTTAATGTCCCTGTATTTTTAAAAATTGTACGTAACCTGTAGCTGACTAACCATCATGGCTACGAACTGCTGCCCCGGCCCCGCAAGCAGTGTAATTATGTTGCTTCCAAGCGATAAGCCAAGGCAATTCCCAGATTGCTGAGATGCCTGGAAGCGCTGACCCTGGGGCACTGCTGCTATGCGGGATGGCCGCGGCCTGCGCTGCTGTGCGGGCCTGTCACGTGCGGAACGACTGCAGGAAGCTTTGATGCGGCCGTGCTAAGAATGCTTTTGCTGACTGATAGGCACTTAGGCTACCGGCTGTGAACAAAGCTGGCTCTCATTCCCTGCTTCTGGCCCCCATTTTCTGTAACAATGCTTCTTTCCTGCTGGTTGCTGCACAGCTCTCATCTAGGCCCAGCTGTTGACTCGTCTCCAGTTAAATTGTATTCTTCTTAGTTTTCAGAAATGGTCATGTGTGAGAGTTTTGGTTTGTGTGGTTTGGTTAGAGCTGCTGCGAGCAGGCAGTCTGCAAAAGTTGGTGTGGTGTTTTAAAGAGTGGGAGGATTAGGGGAGGGAGAGGATTAGAAAACAATGGTCTTTTATTTGTGATGACCAATATGGTGAGTAGCGGTTTGCTGAAACGGAGCGTGGAGAAGTTAGAGATCTAGTGTCGTGTCTTGAATTGCTAGGAGGAACAGGAAGCTGATAAGTAAACTATCTTCTGTGCATGATGCTGAACGACTGTTGTGTACAGTAACTGTGCTGCCAGTACCTCCTGCAGTATGAGAAGTAGGGCTTGGGCACGAATAGGAAACTAAACTGACTTGATTTCCTTGTTTAATCTCTTTACCTTTTATTTAGTTATATTAACAGTTGATGGTGATTCTTGTGAGTCAGGCACTGGAAGTGGAAAAATAATTTGAAAATCTCTAATTCCAGTAGCCTGACTAGAATGTTACAAGGATAAACTGCTTTCTGAATTCACTTAGAGAATCTTGCTGCTGCTGCAGTTCAGGGTGCTGCATGCTCACCTGAACTGGAAGTGTAATCCAAACCAACCTATACAGTAAGAAGCAGAGTAGTCCATTAATAACAAAGAGCAAAGTTTACCAACTCGCAACTTAACCTTTGACTCTACTGATTGTGTTTATATTGAATGTAATCTCTTGGTTGCTTGCACCTTGATTCTAAGCCTGTTCAAGATTGAGTTTGGTAGGTTTGGATTAAACAACAATAATAATTTTCTGCTGAGAAATAGAAAGCATTCAAAGATTTTGTTGATATCATCAAGCTTTGTCATTTTTAGAGTTGAGCCTTGTGTGCAGCCTGCCACCATCATTGTCTGCTTGGAGGGCTGGTGGTGAATACAGGTGTTCCCTTACCTCTACTGTATTTCTAGTATCTTTCTAGGGCTTTACCTGAAAAGAAAACTTCTCCCCATTCTTGTATTCAACCAACCCGAAGCTGTGTGGTACGATTAATTTCTGCCTCTTTCTATTGCATTGTAGTATAGTTGGAAGAGTATAATTTTTAGGATGAATAGAAAGAAATTCTATTAATCACAGTCTGGAAAGTGAAACAAGATTCTATTATGAATGAGTTTAGAAAGATTTGAAATAAGTGGTGCTTTTTGTTAATTTATTAATAACTAGATGATTAGTAAAAGCATTTAAAATGCAGGCTGTCTTTGCTCTGATAATTACGAAAGTATAATTCAAAAATAAGTAATTGCTGGTCTGGAAGAACAGAAAACAGATCAGTTTTTTGCAAAATAATCCAATGTGTTACGGCCAGAATGTAATTCTGGGAATTCACTTAGAAAATTGTTTGGTTTTCTTATTTAATTCTCTGATGCTTCAATGCAGCTTCGATGCACTGTTGCCATTAGTGACAGTGTGGTTGTCTGACATTGTAATGTGACAATTGGTGGACCTCTGCCCTGGGAGATTTAATGCCTGTCAAATAGTTTGATTAGCTTAAATGTACTTTTTTTTCTAGTTTGGATTTTAACCTAGTTGTTTCTCATGTTCCAATGTGATCCTGAAATGTTTTCACCTTTTTTGCACTGTAAGTATCTCATTATCTTATAATGCAGTAAATAGAGTAGATCTTATCCAATGGAGTGTTTTGTTTGTTTTCCTTTTGAGAGGAGTGATTTTTTTTTTCTGAAAGGAAGCATTGGCAAAGATGGTGAAAGCGTGCTGCAGCAAAAAGAGAGATGTGACAAACTGATCTTCCTCGCCTCCCATCCTTGGCTGACTTCCGAATGTTCTACTTCATGTCACTACAATTATTTAAAAAGTTATTTTTTTATGCTCTTCTTTCCTATTTATTTCCCTTCTCAGTTTATTAAGATGAGCCAGCTGACTGAAGGAGTCAGACAGAGCAGCACAAGTGCCAAAAAAGGATATACAATAACATACATCAAGTACATGCACTCCTTCAGAGTGCTGATTGCAAAGACAATAGAGCCAAGGCTAGTCTGAGCTGAAGCCTCACTGGGGCTTTAGCCTGCATACAGAGCTTCTGGACTTGTAACCTAACATTGGCTTAGGCTTCTGACCTCCCTGTGGCCCTTTCAGTGCCTCTGATGCTCATTAGCACATCAGCAAGGTAGGCTGAAACATCCATTTCTCTGGGGATTTTTTTGTAGGGGTGTTTTTTGTCTTCTGAAAGATGTGTGATACTGGCTGTGGATTTGAAGCTTGTTAAGTCTGTGTACCACAGTTTGAACTGAGATCTGTTGCATAATGGCAGCATGTTACATACATTGGTGTAGAAGTGAATTACCTCAGGTGAGAGGTGACGGGCACTTGTCCTTGACTTGAGCACAACCTGGGACTTGGCTGCAGGGTGGCAATTGTTCACCCCTGGCTTGTGGAATGTTCTCAGTAGTAAGGCTTTAGAAGACAGGTAATCAATGTTACTTTACTCTTATTTGTCCCACTTCTGGTGTTTTACAGTGTGTTAGCAGGAAGACTGCAGTGTAATAATTGCTGTGGTTCTTCACTGTGTTAAGAAATTCAGGGTGGGGCCTCGGTGCAACTTTTGTTTTCTAAATGCTTTAAAAATAGGTAGGGGAATAAGAGGTAATATGAACAAATATTTTTTTTAAATCGTTTCTATTTGTAACAAAAAGGAAGTCCTTTTCGAGGAGTCTCTGTAAGTGATGTGGTTCTACAAAAGGTGGCTGATGTAACTTCATGGTAGTGGAACAATGCTTCCTTCCCTGTATCTAAGCAGTCTACTGCCTCGTGCTCTGAATCATACTTGTCTGGCTACATGGTGAGCCACTTCATCTTATTAGCTCAGCAAAAGGCTGATCGCTTGTTTTTTTTTCCTGGGTTTTAGGGAGCTGAATTGCTGCCTGGAATGTCCTGAGAAATGTAGGACTTCTTGTTACACTGGTCAGCTGTTAGGGCAGTTAACTTCTGTTTTGTACAACCACCACTGTGTTCGTTTTGTGTCTGAAGGTTGTTTGATGAGGCGTTTTTTCCTGTAGTTCAGTTCCTTTTCCTAGTAGTTTGGTTCCAATTGTGTTTTTCTAACCTCAGTATGGCTCTGATGTCTTGAGCAAGAGCTACAGGTGTTGGCCTAGTGACTAATCCTGTATTGTTTGTAAGGACTGAAACAGTAGTATTTCTCAAATCAGCTGTTTCTTTACTGATTTCCAGTCACATACTCAGATTTTCTTGAAGACTCTGATCACAGCTTCCAGGACACTAAAAAAGGATGTTACACAATAGAGCTTTAGAAAATTCCCCTTCTGGTTTTGTTCTGATTTATCTGCTCTTGAGTTATGGGAGATAACAAGGCGGATGGCCTGCCTGTGTAACAGAGTTAGTGTGCTCTCCTACTGACGTTTGTCTGCAAGTGTGCAGACAACAGAAAAGCTAACTTTGCTGTACTATCAGTGGTTTAAGAATTTTGGAATAAAACCCTCAGTGTTATAGATAAGAGGTAGAGTTTTCCTAGCCGGCTGTGTAAAAATAAATTAAATTTAAAAAAGAAAACTTGGATGAGGGACACAGAAGGACAGTTTTTCTTCAGTGGGAGGAAGGAGCTAGGCCAGCTGATTCTATCCTGACTTGGATGATAGAATTTTAAGATTTTAAACCTTTCTCTTGAAAGGTTGTGCCTAAATTGGGCTGTCATTTGATATCCACACTTGTAAATCATGATGATACTGAAGCTCTTTTCTACCCTCCCCCCAGTTTAATCTTTTAAGTTCTTTTATCCTAATATAGGGGAAATGTTATCACACTGCCTGTGTACGTGGCCATTTTCTTCTTTAGAACATCTCATATGGGGGGAAAAAAAAATCATGGAATTTTTTGCAGAATCATCAACTTCTCAAATAGTTTCAAAAGCCCTCACTATTTTTTCTTCAAGCTGTGGCCTCTGATATGACTTTTCATTACATTGGCTCATCAAACAGACTTGTCTGGTGTTCTGAAGCTAACTCTTAAGGTTTCCTGCTCATCCAAGAAGAATGTTTGGTGGTTGGTTTTTTCCCTTAAGTTTAGCTGATTTTGCAGGTTTCTAGGTGATTCAATTGCTTCCTTCCCCATTCTATTTCTTGCAGTTGTGTAACTTGAGCTTTTGGAGCAACGGTTGAATGAACTGTGGCTGTAACCTAGGATAAACAGGTAATTGGCCAAAATTATACAGGCATTTGGCCAAAAATATGCAGGCATTTCAGCTTTAACTGAGAGCTTATCCAGTTTCTTCTCCAGTTGGTTGGATAAACAGCTAGAATGTCACTCATGCCTTTTCACTTCGAAAAATGTGCTGAGTAAACTAAATAAACATCTGCCCATTAAGCACAGATGGGAAGGGCTTGCCAAGAGGTGGTTTCAAGAGGGTAGCACGTCTGAGTAGGTATGTGTAGACTTTTATTTTCAGTCTGTTTGTGAAGTTTGTGCTCTGAAATACACTACATGCTTGTCATCATCCTTGCTGTCATCTGTCTGGCAACTGAGGAGTATTCTGTATGAAATGATGATTACCTCGGGAAAAAGATATGTGAGAAGCTGCTGTGTCTCTTAAATACAAAGCTTATCTGCCTCTGTTATTTATTGCCTGTTTGATTACTATTTCAAAGGTTGAACTGTGATATCCAGTATTACTTGTGTGGGTATGACTCTGGAGTGATTTTTTGGGGGGGATTTCTCACTTGATGAGTCTTACCTGTGCAAAATCACAGATTTAAATAAAAGAAATAAAAGTATTTAAATGTAAATAGTTCTTTTCATCTGTGCGCTTCTAAAAGGCGTTAAGCTGACTACTCGAGGAGATGATTTCAGTGATGCTTCTGTATTAGATACCTTGGTAGATAACTTCACAGGATGAGAATGAAGCTACTCTTTCAATCAGGTACAGATCAGCCTTCTTTTGTAAGCTGTATCAGTAGTTCTCATAGGTAAGACTGATGCTATTGCTGTCTTAAAAATGGTGCTGTGAGACCGCTGTAGTTAAACTCTAACAAGAACTCTCCTAAAAATGCTTTTATTTGCTGTTTGACCTGCTGACAGAAGGCTTCATGTGTTAGAATGCTGTTATGTCTAGATTTCCCTTTTTGGAAGTTGTGAGGGATGTTATTTACAGAGCTTTATTTTCATTTCTGTAATCTTCAGTAATTTGGGGTGGTTTTTGTTGAGAGTCTCTAGGGAGTACAAACTCCTCTTCCTCCTTCATACTTCTGAAAATGAGTCTGAGGAAGCCAAAGCATTTATGAGTATTTCTTCTCATGATGTTGGATGCTTCTTTTCTCGGACTGGTCATGGCTTACCTAAATATGCTTATGTTCTCACATTTTTATCCTGTGCTGAAGTAGACTAATATTTTGGTGTGAAGGGAAAAAAAGAACAACCCAAACTCTTACCTGTGTCATGAAACAAATGTCAGTTAAGTGTTGAAAAGCACTTTCAGCAAAGGAGAAATAAGCTTACTGCTTTATCTTGCACGTTTTCCTATAATATTTAAGGTTTGCTTTTAAGAAAAAATGGCAGCACTGTGCTATGTATATGCAAACTGATATATGCTCCTGGAGACATAATGTGTTCGCTATTTCTGACACAGAGTTCTTTAGAAATCACGTCTAGACAGCTAAAATGTGTCTTCAGTTTGCTTGCTGTGTAGTTGCAAGATGTAAAGCAGAAGTGGAACAGGAGAAGAGCTTTGAAGTATACTTGTTCTGTTTTGTCTTGTAAGAAAGTTCTTTTAATAACAACAAAAATCATGCAGCGGTCCTGAAACTGTTGCTGATTTATGAAGGCTCAGAAAAGATGTGCTGTCACAGAAATGACCTTCTGGATGCTTGACTTTCAGATACCAAAGACATGGGCTGCTTGGTGAGGAAGACCTGAGGGCAGGAGGGTGGCAAGTTGTTCTGCAAGATGTTTAGCCCTATAATAGTGATGTGATATGCACCTCAAGAGTTACAGGGCTGAGTTGAGAATGGGGGGGTTTAGAAATGCTATGTTCACATGTGGAAGTTGAGTGGAGCTGCTTTCTGTGCCACAAAGAGCAAGGAGTGCTGGCATGTGGAGGGGTGAGCTGAAGGCTGTGTAAACCTGATCCTTTTTTGGTTTGCAAACCAGAATGTCATGCTGATATAATTTTGATTCTTGTGGTCTTCAAGTTGAAGTGGAAACTGAACTTTCTGAAAGGGGGAATTTTATCCTTGCTCGATACCTCACAAATCCAAAGCCCTTCATTTTTAAATACGGTTCCCGGTAGTTACAGATGCACTTATGGCAGAAAGAAGCACAGCACATATTTTAAAGTAGCTCTAATCATTTCAGCCCATGTAATTTATTGCCTAATTGGGAATGTGCATTCCAGAGTGGTGATGAAGGGGCGCGATGCAGTTTTGATGAATATAATCCTGTGCTCTTTATATAGTCTGATTTACTGTGCAGATGCAGGAATTGTGGGAAGAGAAGTTACAGTGCTGTGTGTTTAAAGCAGCTGTGGGGAGGAGACAGCGTTTTGTTTCACTTCTGTATTTATATCAACTCTTAAAAGTGGTCGCAAAGATATTTTAATTTTGAGGTTAGCTTTCGGTTTCTGGTGGTTTCAAGTACCTCAGGCTTAAAGCATGTGAGATTTTAAAGCAATTTAAATGATGAATTGGGATCTGATATTTGTTGTCGCCTTAAATACTCAATTTGGGAAAAGGAAGATGAAGTTTATACTGCAGCACAAAGACCACCGAGCTCTATCTCATAGCAAATTTTCTGCTATTTCCTTACTTACAAAGCTTTCTGAACTCGTGTGATAAGTGTTACGTAAAATTTGGTGTGTTAATTGAACTGCAATGGTCAAAGTAACTGACATGCTACCAAATGGCACTTATGGAGAGGGTGGGTTTCTGTCTGATTTCGAGTGTGCTGTTTTGCACTTTGCAGAGTGCTGCAAGGCAGTTCTGACCTGGTCAGCAAAGAATGCTGCCGAGTTAATTCCCTGCTCCCTTCCCCTGCTTTGATGTGCAAATAGGAAAGAAAACAGTAGCTCTGAGTCTGTGGGGTGGGATGGGAAGAGGCACCATGGTTATGTATGTCTGAATACACTCAGAGTTTAATTTGAAGCCTGTGTAAAGCCTGTTGTCCGCAAATTGCTGTTATTTTCTTCTAGAAACTGTAGCCAATGTCTCTTCTAACCGGGTTGAGTTGGAAATGACTGGGGTGTTCTTTGGCCTGGCCTTCCTGGCGGCCCCTGGATTGTTAGGGTGGGAGTATGGATGCAGTCAGCAAGGAGGAAATCCAAAACCAAAAATCCAAGAGCGTGCTGCTGTTGAAAAGGCTTGCTTTATTTTTCATCTGAAATTTTAATATATGGCAATTTGCATCCAATTTCTTTTTTTTTTTTTTTGAGATCTGCAAATTGGAAAAGGTTATAAACCAGTGGTATAGGGAAAGGCAAGGCTGGGATCACGGCCAGCAGAAAATCAGGGGAGGATTATAATCAGGCAGCTGTTTGCACTGGGCGGTAGCTCAGGCCTGCATTCATTGCCTCTTGCTTGCTCCTGGCTCCCCAGTGGGATTGGTTTTGCTGCTGTCTATTCCTACCACAGCTTTTCATCACCTTAGAAAGGTGTTTCTGGCTTGGTTGTGGTGACATGGGTGTTCCTGCTGCTGTTGCATGTCACTGGAAGGGGAGGGAGAGAAACATGTGGAAACGTTTTCCTGGTTCTTCTTTGCTTGTGGAGCTGCTGGTATTTTTCTCTTGTGCTTGTCAGGGGGCATGATGTCTGAACAGATGGAAGCAATGATTAGTTACTTTTTTTTTTTTACGGGGAGATAATGAACTGGAAGGTGGAAAAATGCGTGTGTGTATTTTCCATAAAAACGTGTTTGTGAAACTTTGATAACAACAAATCCTGTTTATCTTTCTGAAGGGAAACACCCATATTTTTCAAACTCCTGTGTATAGTTATGTTTAAGTTTGGAAACCAACGTGCAATAAACATGGTAGGACTGAATGTGAAGAAACTGTACTATACTTTTCTTACTAGCTACAAAGCATGTCCTGCCCCTCGTAAAGCAGTTGGTGCTATGGCAATGGCTGCAGGTGCACACTGCTACATGTATGCTGTGCTATGTCTGCTTCTGTGTTTGTGGTTGACAAATAATCCACCAGAGCAGGCTTCCATTTCTCTTGTTGTTAGTTTCTCTGCCTGCCTGCTCCTTCTGTGCTCAGGAAAACTGCCAGCCCCTTGGCTCCTTGATTCGGTTCAGTTAGCTTTGCAAACAGAGGAGAGCCTGCCCTGAAAATGTGAGCAGCACTGAGCTGAGGTTGCTGCTGCTCCCAGCCCTTTGTGTTGGCAAGCAGCAGCCCACGGGTGCTGTTCCAATTCTGCTGGTTCTGGTGGGACAGGTTGCTTATACCCAGTGGCTGCTGTGCCTTGCTCTGCAGCGGCGTTGGGTGCCCACTCACTGGATTCACACAGGACCCGTCTGCCCCTTCCCCCAGGTATGTTGTAGCTGAACTTGTACAGTCACTTCCATTTTTTTTCCTTCATTAGTAGCTGATAACTTTAATTGATTTGTTCTGCAGACACTAAACAGAAAGGACTGGTAAAAGATAAGCACTTAAGCTGCAGCAATAAGCTGCTTGTGGGGCTGGAGTTCATCTGTGGGTCTACAGGCTATGCAGCACAGCACGGTGGCTTGCTGGAAATGTTGTAAGGACTCTTCTCTAAATTTGAATGCTGGTAGTATGCATCAATACTGCTTTGACTTTTTTACCTTACATGTTTCTTAACTTGCAGCACTACCTGCTTTTGAGTTAAATCACTACTGTATTTTAGTTTCGTAACCAGATGTAAGAACAATTGCAGCATGTATATCTTTTCTTCAGTTAATAGTTGATGTGTTTTCTGAAAAACCTCCTTTTTATAGCTAGCAGATTGATGTGTGTATGCCTAGAGACGGAGCAGCAATGGTGAAAAAGGTATCACTGGAGAGCACTAGATTGTGTCTGCTTAAGTCAGGTAACTCTTCCCCTTTTGCAGGGAACGTGTTTTGGAAAACTGGGAAAGGAATAGTTGTGTTACAATGAAGTAATGCAAAAATGAGCTTTTACAGTAGGATGGGAATGCTCTTGTTTCACAAGGAAAAATGTTGTTCTGCACTTTCCATGCATGCTGATAAGAAAGTGCAGTGAGGTTGTCCTTGCTGACAGCTGAGCAAGCTGTGCCGATGTGAACTTGTGTGCCCAGGCAGGGTGTTGCTGTGCTGCTCTCATTCTCATCCCTTCTCTCTCATTGACCTCTCATATTTTTTTTTCTCCTCATCATTAATTTAAAGGACAAGAACAAAAAACTGCTTTTCTCCCTGTTTTGTACCTTTTAAACCAAACCATTTGTTATTACTGACTCCTTATTACAAAGTCATTAACAACCTTTAACTTGCCCTAATATTTAAACTACTTGCTGTCTCCTCTTTTTTCAAGTTCTGTGTCCTTGGCTCTTCATTTACCTCCTTTGAATGTGCAAAGATAATGTAAGCTTAGAATTACAGTGCATGCTGCAGATGCTTTAGTAACTGTGTGGCTGCTGAAATTGAATCTTCTTAACTGACCCCCAAAATTGGTGTGCAGAGAAACCATCTGTATGCCTGGCTGTCGCAAGTAGGGGAGGGCACTTAACCCAAAGCTTTGTAATAGTGATATGTGATGTTCAGAGGAAGAAACTTAGTACGTGTTTTAGGAAAAACTAATGTATGTCTCATTTCATGTGTGTTGTTGTCCGGCTTTTGAAGATAGTATGGCATCTGTAAGTTGAAGTATCATGCAAACCTCTTAAATGTATGTTTGGTCTGAGTGATGCCAGAAAGCTTTGAGCAGTATGTTGGAAAAAGGACTGACTATGTCTTCGGGGGGTACGGTTGCCTCTCCAGAGGCTCTCATTTAACAGATCTTCAGAGTGTAACAGCTGAAGTGGATGTTTACCTGGTGCAGTGTGTGGTAACTGAGTAATGATCTTCTGGAGGAGAAGCAAGGTCACAGCCTTCTTGCTTACAGTGAGATTCTTGAGCATTGACTGCTGCTCTGATCTCCAGCTGCGTGTTTGCAACTTCTGGTAGCCATATCTCACACTTGTATGCACTTTATCTTTTCATTTTGAATTAAAAAGCAATATTCAGGTACGTGAAGCTGATTCAAGTTTCCTAAATAAAACTGAAATAACATGATTAAGTTTTCTTGCATAATGATGAGACACACTGATAAGGAGCCAACTCAGGTAGAATCAGCTACATGTGGCCATGTAGCATGCAGAAACATAACAAGGGAGCAGAGGGTAGGGTTATTTCTGAGCATGGAAACTAGTTGCAGGGCAAGGTGTGCTGCTTAAGCAGTTATTTGTGCTAAAAAGGTGCTTGTCAGGCTGTACCTGAAGATGCAAAGAGTTAAAACATTAGATGGTGTTTCTTGAGGATCTTGTCTTTGAACTGAAGAAATTCACATCTGAACTGAAGCTGATCTCTGAAGAGAAAACGAACGCTTTCAGCAATATATGAAAACTATATCCCAGTTTTTTTGGAACTTTGTCCTAATAATGCTGACTTCAGTAGTATAATGGAGAAATTACTTAAAGACAAAAAAAAAAAACCAACCCTATGTGTGGCAGTGGCACTATCACTCCTGAACACAAAGCCAAGGCAATAAGCTGTATTTTATATTTCTCTTCTGTTGTGATTTTGGTTCCATTTTGCTAGTGTACTAGCCTGGAAGTCATGATCTTTGAAATGCTGCTTGCCAGCACTTGGGAGTTTGTGATTGTACATGATTTCATTGCCAGCTGGAAAGCAAAATGGAAAGAAGCAAAATAAATGAGGATCCCAAATTCTAAAGCGTTTTTCCCACGCCTTAGAGATCATAGAACTAGTAAGCTTTCCTTAGCTGATGGCAGATACTCTTAACAGGGCGTTTGAGTGCTGCTCTTCAGCACCTGAAGTGTAACCTGACCTACGATCATTGAGGTGTATTTTGTTGGGGTCTTTATGTTCTTCTGGTTTGTTTTGCCTTACTACAGATTTCCTGAGTGCCAGTGTTCAGCTGTTCTGGAATAATAGCATTCAGCAAGCCTATGACATAAAAACTCCTATAAATACTGGAATATAACTGGATTATAATCCAGTTTTGATTTTTTTTTAATTTTCCTTCCATCAAAATGCGTTTCCCCCCCCCCGGCTTCTGCATATTTTTGTCATTTGAGGGTTTCTAGGATGTCTGAAAACTTTCAGAAGTAGAGTCTGCTGATTTAAGCGTTGCCTCTGTGAGCAACCATAGCCAAGGAAACCCATGGCTGAGCAGAGAGCTGTGTGAGGTTTGGCCTGAGAGGCCTTTCTGAGAAAGGGAGTCTTGCTCGCTTCTGGATGCAAGCAGCAAGCTCCAGCAGTATGCAGCTTGCTGTGCCTGTCCTGCCTCTGAGCACCCTCCTCTCTGAGTACACAAGCTCTAGACCTTGTCTCCCAGTGCTTGAAATAACTTCGGTACCAAGTTAGAGCTCAATGACTCTGGAGTAGCCTGGAGAGTAGATGTGAGGTGGTATATATAAAGAGTATGTAAGAAAAAACTCTGGTTTTTAATTGATAAAATCAATCTGATAGTAAGGTTCTATCCTCTTTGCACTGGTTGCAGTGAAAAGGGATTTTTAATTAACAGAGGCCTTTGTGGTATCCACATAAGACAATTGAAACAAAGCTGTTGGAGTATATGGTGGTTATAGTGTAAGTAGTAAGGACAAAGGTGAGTGTCTGCAGGAAGTCCTCTTGGTTGGTGCTGGAAACAGTGCACTGCTCCAAGTATGTGCTGAGAGATGGTGTGTTTGGGGGGAAATGACCTCTTCATTTTCTGTTCTAGACTGGCTGAGGAAGATACAGTTTCCTTCTGTGGACTTCCTCAGGAAGCCATTGTTTGGGCTATTGGCTTTAGGGTATAGATAAGTTTTTTTTTTTTTAACTGAATGGTGAATATAATCCAGTAGTACTCAAACAAACCTGCAGAAATTCTTACAACAGCTCCAAATGCTATTTGTTGTGGTACTTTATTTCTTGTTCCCTGAAGTGCAGTCAATCAAAATGGATTGATTCTGCATTTCACCTCTAGAATTCAGAATTCTGTTTAACTTCAGAAGTTGATTTCTCCAAAGAATAATTCTGAGAATTAATTTTTGAAGCCAAATAGAAAAACTGATTTCTCCCATCATTTGATGCAGTCTACCAGCACTTCATTCTTTTTTTTTCCCCCCCCACTATCTCAACTCAGGAAATAGTTTCTCGAAGTTACTGTGACCTTTTCTTCTAGAACAATTAGAAATGCTTTTGCAAGTCAGTGTTTTATTGGAAGTAAAGGTAGACAGAAGCTACAACATAATGCTGTAAGGTTGGAGTGATGATGCTCTGCATGTAATGTGTCAAAACTTGTTCATAATTGAGCAAATTATCACTAAACTTAGTCCATCGTTCTTGGCACAGTTAACTTCACTTGCAAAAGCAGTTCAGGTGAAGTAAGAACGATGGTTCCTCTTGTAAGCTCCCTTAAACTTGCAGAGAAGCTTGGAAAGTTTCTTCTGGCTCTCATTGCAAAAGGGAGCTTTATTTCAGTATAGCCGTCTTACAGGTGCAAAAGTCTGAAGAAGTGAGTGTTACAGGGAAGAAACTTCACCACAGGAACCTTGCTTTATTTTTAGGCATGAGATACTAGCTTCTCTAGCTGTGAACTGCATCTTTCCAAATGTGAACTTGAACCATCTTCTGCAGCCTGCAGGTAGCTCTGGTGCTGCTGCTGATCACAGCTTTTCCAGCTGCAGGAGTGGCAAAGTGAGCAGTGCTGTTCCAGAAGCATGGCAGCACTGGCAGTCAGCAAGGCTTTTATTCCTTGATGGCGCTTGGAGGAAAAATCTTGATGCATAAGTACAGAATTACTCATTTGGGAAAACTGTATTGTGTGTATTCATGTAGCCAGAAATGCACAAAGAAAAGAGTTGTATGACAAAGGCATATTGAAAAAAAAAAAAAAAGCACAGAGGGACAAAGTGGGGGTGGAGGGGAAGGTCAGGGGAAGAAAACACCAACCTTAGAGCAGTAGCAAAGAAATGTGGTGGATAGGGGTGCAAAAAGAAGTCGTACCTTGTGAAGGGCTTAAAGCCCACAAAGGGAGCTCCATGGAAAGATATTTAATTAGATGAATTTATATCTCAGAGCAATACCAAAGATCAACAACTTCAATTATTTGCGTATTGATGAATTGCAATCTCATGTATATCTTGAAAACAAACAGAAAAGACAGATTCAGGAGCCATCTACAGAACTGGTGGTGCTACTAACAGTTTACATAAGGGTGATTCAAATGAGCTTAAGGAAATTTTGATTTAGTAAAGCATAAGTTCAAAGTAAACTATTCTTTTTAATGCTAAAGTCATGATAACTATCCTTCCCTTCCAGTTTCTTTTAAGAACCACAGCCAATATAGATGAAATATGAGTCCACAGATTTATTTGGCCTCTTGCATTACAAAAATTCTTAATGGTTTCTGTTGAGTTACTCCAGCCCTAGATTGTAGCATCTCATTGTCATATACCTGGTTTCTAGGGGTGTGTATTTGCTTTCCTGCTGGTTCACCTCATTTTCCCCAAATCAATATTGGTAATGTGTTGAATACCACGTTGGCAGCAGCATGCAGCAGGGCTGGCGCCATCACTGCTAACTTATCACTGTCTGCCCCCGCCTCTTAATTAATAGCTGCTTTTTCTACAGACTTGGGAATTACCTATATCCTCACAAGAGGTGTGAAACTCAAATATTCCATACAGCATTAGCATACCCACAGTGTGGGTCAGGTCTAAGAGCAGCATCTCAACGGAGACCTTGGCTGATGGAGAGTAGCAAGAGCTAGCTTTTCTGCCTTAGCTGTCAGTGCCTGGTGGGGTGAGCACTTCAGTGAGTCTTCAGACTTCTCAGTCTTCTATGAGTGAAGGCAGTTCCTTGCAGTTGAGAAGCAAACTCACTTAAGCAGTTTGTGTTAAAGCCAGCAACTCACCTCAGGCTGCCTTTGAACTGTTTTAACTGCTCTGGATTGGACTGTTTGGGCATGCAGAAAGAATGAAAATAGCGTATTACTTGGTTTGCTATCTGACTAATGGATATTTGATGTTTCCAACTCTTGTGAATTTGAAATGAATGTAGTAGCAAAATCTGGAGAGGCAGTAGACGGAGAGACTACTTTAGTGAAAAACAAAGCAGAATGGAAGTGGAAAGACTGAACTACAGAAAGGAAACCAATTGGGAAGAAAAGTTAGAAATGGTAGCTCAGTCAGTAGATGTGACCAATGAGCACCCTGGCTGCTTCGAGAGAGAAAGGTGGATTAAGTTGTGTGGTAGCAAGTGAAGTTTGGGGGTTTGCTTTTTTGCTGTGAGGTATGGAGTCTTAGTTCTGAGAAACACGTTGAGTAGACCGGTTTAATTTTTCTTATTTATTATAAACTTTCCAGCTTGTCTCATATCTTTCCCACTTCAGCATTACCAGTTCTCCCAGCTCCAGCAGGAGCAGTGCTTAGCTGGATAACTGGGTGTTATCAGCCTTTGCCATATCCAGGAGCAGGCGGTGTGTTTGAGCTGTGCCTTTGGGTGCCCTGCTCCAAAAACAAGCAGCAGCTGCTGGCAGCCCTGGAGCCGTGCTGCCTGTTAGCCCAGTGGCTCAAGCTGACCTGTAGGCAGGTGCTCCGACTGCAAGCCGAGGGGTGTGACGTGCCTGGGACAGGTGTGGTTAGTGAGCTCTTGGGTTCATTTCTCTGCTAACTGGACTAACCTGATGCAGGTAGGGCTGCCTATTTTGGTTAGTGTCTATTGCAACTTGTACAGTCTGTTCTTGTACTCCTGATTCACCTTTTTCCTAATAGGAGTTATTTAAAAACTTCTCCTGGAAGTTTACGCGCAGAGATAATTCTTCATTTGTTGAGATGTTTAGCCTGAGAAACACTTGCCAAAGCTAAGACAGAATGGGAGCATCGCAGATGGGGAAGGAAATCAGTATTCATTAACCGTTTAGCAAGTGGAACGTTCTATTTTGTTTCAAAGATGGCACTGTTTGTGAAAGTTGTTACTGTGCTAAAATTGATCAGATGTGTTTTTAAATACTTAACTGGAAGGAAAGAATCTAATCTGGGGCTCCAGTTGTGTTAATTTCTAATGCAGGGGAGTACCCTGTGCTGAGTGAGAGAACTGGTGGAAGGAGGTGTTTGCCAATTAAGTTGCACCAATGCTTTTAGGAGAAGTGAACCCTGAAAGAGAAATGAGCTGTAATGTAACACATCCAAACAGTTGAAATTGGAGCACAAAATGCAGAGAGGAAAAAGACCTACAGCTTTCTGGGATCACGAGAAGAACTTGCTTGTTAAATGTAGTTGCAAATTCTGGTGTTAGAGAAGTGGATTAAGTTTTCATAGGTATTCATTGTGGGACTAAATGTTTCTGATGCAGTTCTCTGTAATTATATACGACTGGATGAAAAGTTGGGAACATTTTTGTTGTAATGACCGTGTTACTGTAATGATGGTTGTGTTTTTTAAAAATATGCTTCTTTCTGATTGGCTTCAGAGATGTTTCTGCTGTGATTCTGTGCTTTAGTTAGTGGATTGTTTACTTGTGACATGGAGGATATGGACCAAAGCACGGGGCGCTGCCTATGGAAAGGCAGAGAATGTGGCAGCAGGAGAGTTGTTGCTGTTTGCTGTGTATTTCCTGCTGCCTCTCTACTCATTTTCAAAGCTTTGACTCTTCCATTTTTAACTCCCCCAGCCCATTTTCCCCTTTTCCAAATGTTTTTCGTGGCACATTTAGCGCGTCTGCTCTTGTAAACAGAAATACAAGTATGTAAACATTGCCATTATGTTACTGTTTAATCCTGTTCCTTTTCTGAGAGCTCGTTTATTTCTGTGGTACTATGGTGTTGAGTGAAGAAATTAGTGTACGCTGAACTGCAGTCTGTTAAGTGACCTGTAAGCATAGCACAACTGCATGGGTACTGTGATCTGCAGAGCTGGGTGCTCGTGGAGAGTTGATGGTGATCTGCCTGCAACTACAGAACGTGCAAAAGGCAGAATGTTCAAGAAGTGTCAAGTGTGAAAGTTAGTGCGTTATACTTGTGGTCATAGTGGGAAACTGAAATTGGGCATTGGACCTTACTGTGTGCTTAAGGAGCAATCTAGAGAGACTGTGTTACAGGTTTCTTGTAGTTCTTCCCTTTAAACTTACTTAGTTCCAAAGCTAGTGATATATATAACAATCAGAAATTTCATATCTGATCAGTTCTACTCCCTGAATTCCCCCTTGACCAAGAGCACAGGAAGTTCAGATGTGACATATAAGGGTGGGAAGTATCTAACAAGTGAGCCAACTCTTCTGTTACTGTTCAATATGAATATTAAGGGTCATCTTGAGTGCAAGTCCATATTTGTGATACTATGCACTTATTACATCTATTCACTGTATGCTGTATGGTGAAGTCTGATCTTTGTTTTCTCTCTTTCCTTAGAGTGCAACAATGGAAGAAACAGCTATATGGGAACAACACACGGTGACTCTTCACAGGGTAAGCTAATACAATTGGTTGTGTGTGCCTAACTCAGGATGCTGGTAGGCTTTGAAAACAATAGGAAAAAGCCAGATGTCAGGAAGTGAAAGAAAAGGAAACTGTCCTATCCCTTTGTTTAAATTTAGAAGTGTTGTAAAAGCTGTGTGGTAGTAGTTCTATTTCGTCTGTTTGTTTCAGTTTAAGTTTCTAAGATGAGCCTGCCTACAGACACTTCTGCACATAACTAAAAGTAGTTAGAAACCAAAGGGTTCATGCGTTAAAGATTGTACAGAAACCACACTGATTATTTTACAATTTGAGTTGCAAAGGCTTAAAGCAGTGTAGCTGAATACAACTAAATGTATTCAAAACTGTCTAATTTGATTATCATTTCTTTAAATCAGTGTTGAAAATAGTGATTAGATAATCAGAATATTCACTTTAAACAAATGTGTAGTAGGGAGCAGTAAATGGAGACAATTGCTACATTTATAGTTTTTTCTTATTTGAGCTACTCTTAAACTGAACCAGTTCCTGATGTAGCTACCATAAAGCTGTACAACAGAAGCAATTAGTAAATTAGTAAAAATGATAACATGCACACTACTTTTCTAGGCGATTCTTCAAGTTTACAACACTTAGCAGGCCAGAAAGTTTTTTAATAAATATTGTTATTTCTGAAAGTAATTGCCCCTGTTATTTTCTTCTGCAAGCTGTACAGTCATACTGTGAAACTTTTTAAACATGACTTTCTTTTTATTGATCTTACTGTTGGTTAAAATAGTGCTGGTGTTATTTAGAAATGAAAAATCCTATAGCAGTACAAAACTGGGTGGTAGATTTAATGATAGCTCGGTTTTTCTGGAAAGAGATGTTATTCTGATTAATCTAAGTGATAACTTTAATGAAACATGAAAGTGAGTTCAGTCAGTGTACGAAGGAATAATGAAACGCTGTGGTAGGTTTTATCTGGCAAATGTTAAACAAATAGAAAGTTAGAATTTATTCTCAGCACTGTGAAGAGTTTTTTCAGGGTATTTGACTGCTTATTTGTTTGCTAAACTTTAGACTTTCTTGTGACATTCTTATAGTGCTAGATTATCAAGTAAATAAGGTTATTTCTGCTTAGTTCTAAGGAAAGAAATGCTACCAAATTTGTTGCATTCTCACATGTTGAAGTTAGCAGAATTGGAATAGTCTCAAAGCTACACTGTAAGAGTGGCTGTGGAGTATTTCTGTGCGAGGTTCATCTGTTGCCCTCTGCTGAGCTATGGAACTGCTGGACGCAGTCCATTGTCTGCCATGCATTGTCTGCCATGTAATGCATTTTGAAGAGCTGAACGTGCTTTCTTTAAAAAGAGATGCTGAAAAGTCACTGTGATTTTTATTTAGGCTTAGCTGAGGGCAGTGAGCTGGCTGCAACTAATGGACTGGCACTAAACTTCTGAACTCATAGAGTAGCTCCAAGTTGGGCATCACAGTATTGGCTTCCTGTGATGGTTTTTTTTTTTTTTTTTGTGATGTGATTAATTTTATTTTTGGTATGCCTGCAAAGCTCTTGTACCTTTTAGTTCATTTGGGCAGTATTTGCCCTGGAACTGAAGTAGACAGATCACTGGAAAAACCTGGTTGAGAATAAAACGTTGGTAAGTTCGCTTGGTAGAGGAAGAGAAATGCAGAGATGTCAGCACAGTGGTGAGCAGATCTTTGGTGTCTTTTCCCCATGCCCAAAGGAAGCTACTGCAATGTGGCTTTTTGTTCAATTCAATTAGCTGTTATTAAACTTTTTAAAATAAAAACGTACTAGAAAGGATGACCCCTGCTATAATTGCCAGCTTTGAAAACAGAAGGAAAATTCAAGTGTATGTGTGTGTTAGCGAAGGAATGTAGAATGTTCTTGACTTTGTTTTTTCATGTTCTAAGAGTCATTTTTGTTCTTTTGGTATTTCCAGCTCTGGCAGATTTTTGTTTTAAGCCTGTGTTGTTCTCTGGTATAACTCCATTGCTGCTGTCTGTAGTGGAGTTGTATTCCTTTAACTCTTCGTGTGCTCTGTAAGGGTAGACAAAATGTAAACACAAAATCAATTTCAGTAGTAACCAAAGGCATTTCAGAAGAGTTATATACTTTGAAAGGATATGCATCTTGTTTTTTAGGGGGATGTTTTGGTCGGTAATGGGCCTTTAAAAAGGGTGGATGATGCTGGATAGTCTTTGAAGGATGAGACTTAGAAAAGAGAAAAGAGTGTTTTATGGAGGTAGGAAGTTCTTGCTGAAGAATGAGTCTCTTCTCACTTCTCTTGCAGGGTTTCTTTCTATTACCTTTGCTTTGAAGAGATGTCATTACAAATTAGGGACAGAGTGTTCCTAATCCCAGTAGTTGCAGTATACATGTGTCAGTTCAGAAGCTTTGCTATGGTTCAGACATGATATGTTTAATTTTAAACTATTTTTGATCCATCTGTTTCAGATATCTTACAGAGCCTGTAACAGCACAGAGGAGATCTGACTGCTGGTATTTAACATGGCACTTTGTGAATTCCAGCACCATTGTCCAAAGATGTGTTACAAACTTCTTTAGGGGAGAAAAAGCAGCTTGAACTTAAAAACCAATTTTTTTCTTCCATTTCTTTACTACACTTGTAACTTTGTGGGCTGTTATATGGCTCTTAAGAGACTGAGCCAGGCTCAGATTCAGTTAAAGCTTTCCAGTGGCTGCAGTTACTTTTACTGAGAGATTTATATTTTTATATTCTTAACTGTAAGTGATTCTGAGGAAGGACTGTGCACTTCATGTTTGAAGTGGGATTTTTTTTCATCCTTGGAATTGAAGTATTGAAGTATTAGATGAGTTTTTTAACCTAGTAAAATAAAAATCATGTGTGTACATTCCTTTCTGCTTCTCCCATGCGGCCTTACTGTGGGAGCAGAGCAGCACAGCCCTTCCTTGTGTTGCTGTTATGGCATCTGATGGGAGTTTGTGAAGTAGCACATTACAAGTAAATAAAAGGCAACTTTAGTAATATGCATGCTTATATCTTATAACCCATAGTGATCATCTGGTTATTTCTGTCTATGAATTTGGAGATTTTTTTTAAGAACTAGGTTCAGTTTTACAGCTCTGAGTGCAGTTCAGTTTGTTGCTCTAGGTTGATGTTAGGCAGTGGGATAAAATGAAAAACACCAGGCAAAAGGTTATGGGAAACTTTATTTATTTGCGCTCGTACATTTTCAAAAAAAATTCAGGTTTTGTTTTGTGCTTTCCAATTTGGGTTGTTTCTTAAGCCTTCGTTTTCATATTGTTAGACAGCTTTTCTCAGAGTGGTACTCTTCTCTTTTTTTGACTACCTCCAGCATACGAGACTGCATTGTTTCAGGCTTGATGAGAAGGACACTGTAACAGTGAAGCATGAAACTTAGTTTTTTGCTTTTGTTGATTTGGTTTGCAGATCTCCTCTAACAAAAACAGAATGATAAGCAACAGGATAGGCTTACAGTGAGTTTCTGTGTTTCTGAATTCAAGTGACGATTCTATTTCTTTTCATGAGTAGAGAAGTAGTTATTTTTGTATGTATCTTTATGGGTTAAGGAAAGGTAGGTCTTTTTCATTTAAATGAAGTTTGACAATAAATGTTTTCATTTCTTTCGCCTCCCTCTTCCCACCCAAGTACAGTGCAAACTGCATTCTGTTTCTTACGGTATTGGAAAACTGAAAGAAGGAACAGTAGCATGAGGAAGGGGAGAAATGTTTCCTTTGCAAATGTTACTGTTTTGGAAAGTTCCTTGTTGCATGTTTTCATAGGCTCTTATATATATATATATATTTTCCTTGAGAACTATTTAAAATTGAATTAAAAACCTGACCTGCAGCTCTGGTCCTAAGTGATCATTATGAGCCTTTATCCTGTCCTCCTGCATGGCACAGAGTTTCACTTAGCAATTCTTGAATTTCAGCCATGATTTCTGGTCAATCTGGCTGGAATGTGTTTGAAAAGATGTTCAGCCTTCCTTGAAGGAAGTTAAGTATGTGTAAAAAGAAAGCTGTAAGGTATGCCCCTACACAATTATTAAATAACCTTATTTTAAAAGTGTATTTTTTACTCTAATTTTTTAATAGCTTTCTTTGTGACTTGCATTGCATTGTTTGGTTTGTTAATCCTTCTTCCAAAAAGCTGTATTTCTCTGTGTAAAAAATGTTTTACACAGTAATGTGAATTGTTACCATATGAGTAATATTAAGTAAAATAGCTTCTCTTGCTGCATTACAGGCCCCTGGATTTGGATTTGGTATTGCAATATCTGGAGGAAGAGATAATCCTCACTTTCAGAGTGGTGAGACCTCAATAGTTATTTCTGATGTGCTGAAAGGAGGCCCAGCAGAAGGACTGCTACAGTAAGTGCCAAAATACAGCTGCATTCTAATTTTGGGCATTTGTCTTTTTGGTGGTTGCTTAACCTCCTAATTGTTTGGCTCTTAAGATATCAATAACTCTTTATATAGTAGGTCTGTAGTATGTGTTATTTGTTCAGGGAAGCTCAGCCCTCGTTGTTTTTTCCTTGATCAAATATTTAAAATCCACATTCTCGTATTTTTTTTCTTTTCTTTCAGAGAAAATGACCGTGTTGCAATGGTTAATGGAGTTTCAATGGATAATGTTGAGCATGCATTTGCTGTTCAACAGCTGAGGAAAAGTGGGAAGAATGCCAAAATTGTAAGTGAATGTCCACAGATATAAGTATGCATAAATTCAGAAGTCATAGAGCAGAAGTAAAATGGCGTAGTTTCTGCTGATATACATACAAATACATACATGATACAGAGTACTTGCATAATACCTACCTGAAAGACGCTTCAGGTTTAAGGGATGGTAATGACATGGTTATCACATGAGTCACCCAAAATGTTCTATCTTAAAGTATGAACAATCATTTGGTTTGCTAACCAAACAATCATGTTTGGTTAGCATGGCAATAAATAGTAAAGATTCTTTTTCTTTGTAGTAAAATTGTCCTCAGGTTGCCAAAAGTTCGATTCTTGGCTTTGTTTAATGCTTCTTTTCTTTACCAAGTGCTTTTTTATCAAGTTTTTCATTGGCACTGTATGCTAAAGATCCTCACCTATTATACATGCGCAAATGTAGTTCTTAGTCTCAGCAAACAGCATGCCAAAGTAAAGTATAATTACCTTAATTTCTATAATTTTGTAGGCTTATTCAAAGTGCCTGGCTGACTTTTGAGCTTAGCAAAACAGAACAGATGATCACTAGAGGGTAGTAATCTGCTTTTCTCTAGAAGTTTGAGTACTTTTTTTACATTATGGAAAAAGTAGAAATCACATTTGACTTCCTAATTTAGGAAAATGGGCTTTAGGGGCTTGTAGAAAATCTTTAGTGCTGGCAGATTTCAAGTGCTCTAATGTGCTTTACTAAGATTGCACAAAATTGTGTCATGTCTTGCACTTGTGGGTTTAGCAATTGTTAAAACTTAGAAAAGAAAACATTATAGTGAGCTTTGCAGGGGGTTTGGAACCTACATATAAATACTGAGTGCTACAACACATAAGTTGTTTGGTCATAGACAGAAGTGTTTTTTATATCTATATGGAGAAAATCAATGGCAGAACTTCTATGTATACCTGTATTTGCTACATGGTAGGGAATTAAATCCTGGGGACATCGGGTTTTATTCTGGAAACTGCTATCTGTGTTAGTGCAAACTGACTTTGAACTTTTGTCAGGAATGTTCCCTTGTTTCCGTGGCCTACATAAACAGCTTTAATATTGGCAGGTTTCAAAGGTAAAGAGAGTTACAGTCAGTAACATGCTTAAATATACAATAGATTACATGTTAGTAAAAAAGTTTTTAGCAGTGCCAGTGACTGACTGGTGGGTTTAAGGAAAGAGGGGGCATTCGAATATGCAACAGAATAGTGCTGCAAAGGCTACCACAGACTCACAGAATGGCCAGGGTTGGAAGGGACTTCAAGGATCATGAACCTCCAGCCCCCCTGCCACATGCAGGGCCACCAACCTCCTCATTTAATACCAGACCAGGCTGCCCAGGGCCCCATCCAACCTGGCCTTGAACACCTCCAGGGACGGGGCATCCACAACCTCTCTGGGCAGCTGTTCCAGCTCCTCACCACTCTCTCTGTAAAGAACTCCCCCCTGACATCCAACCTGAATCTTCCCTCCCTCAACTTAAAACCATTTCCCCTCGTCCTGCAGTTATCTACCCTTTCAAAGAGTTGATTCCCTTCCTGTTTGTAGGCTCCTGTCATTACTATCCTTTTTCCTCCTAGTGTAGAGTAAAATAACTAATATATTTTAGTAGATGACTAAATCAACTGTTTTTCTTGTTTTGTTGTTTGGTGGTTTTTTTTAAAGGGGAGAGTTTCTAGTAATCTGTATCGATGGGTCTCCTCTATTAGCTGGATAGATTTTTATGACAAGAATGCAGGAATTCAGAGCATTCACAAGTATTTTTTTTGAATTTGTCTTCTTGACAGTTGTTCAGGTTCAGTATACTGTTTGCATTAAGCAGAATGGAATCTTTTACACCTGAAAGGCAAATCCTGTACATCAATTTTGGGGCTGGGCTTCTTACTTGGCTCTAACTTCACTTCTCCAAGAAAGGAAGTCTTGAGCTGTGATTTTCTCAATTTCTTTTAATCCTGGAATAAGGTATATAGACTAGAGTTTTAAGGGTTTATTTAGACCAAAGTAGGTCCGTGTGATCCTGGATACAAAACAGTGAAAGATCTTACTTGGAATTCATTGGTAATCATCTTCCGTTATGGGCTCATTGCTTCTTTTTTTCCAGACCATAACAGGTTCTCAAGAGACCTTGTTAGAGAGTTTGTTCTAAGGCTTATGTCTCTGTAGTGATAATCTTGCCTCATGTGCCCATTTCTTTGCATCAGTATTCTTCAGTAGACTTAGTTGGTAATGTTTTTCTGTAGGTTTAGGCTGTATATGTAGCATCATTGGATTGGAAGGAACCCACAGGGATTATTGAGTCCAATTCCTTGCTCCACATAGGGCCTCATTTCTGGGTAGTTCTATGTCTGAGAGAAGTGTCTGAACCCTTTGAACTTTGGCAGCTTGCTGCTGTTACCACTGCCCTGGGCAGCCTGTTTCTGGGCCTGGTCACGCTATGGTGACAAAGTCTTAACAGAATCACAGAATTGTAGGGGTTGGAAGGGACCTCCAGAGATCGAGTCCAACCCCCCCTGCCAAAACAGGTTTCCTACACCAGATCACACAAGAAGGTGTCCAGGCAGGTCTTGAATATCTCCAGAGAAGGAGACTCCACAACCTCCTTGGGCAACCTGTTCCAGCGCTCCATCACCCTCACTGTAAAGAAGTTCTTGCGCACATTGGTGCGGAACTTCCTGTGCTCCAGTTTCTGGCCATTTCCCCTTGTCCTGTCTCCCCACACTCTTCCTGTTATATACCGTGTGATCATCTCCCGATGCGTCTCGGTGCCATTGACAGTCAACTTTCTAAGTTCATCTATCTTGTAGCATTACTAGGCTTTGCATGTTAACTAACAGACCTCACCTTCACAGAATAGTTTGGATCTATTGCTAGTAATGGCAGGATGAGATGTCTGGAAAATGTCTGTTTTGTAACTGTTACATAGATCTGTTCTGTTAAAGGTTGACTAGACATCCTATGCTTCATTTGTATGCTGGGTGTCATGACTATCACTTTGATTCTTCAGGTCTTGTGTAACTTTCCCCTTGTGTAAAGGATTCCCTTTGTCATGAACTTGCAATGATCGAACAGTGATCAAGGGATGAGTGATTAAAAGGGATTTTCACTGGTCTCGCTGGGTTAGCAGTCAATGTACAGAATATTCCTTCCCTGGTAGATCCTCAACTAGTTTTCAAGGGGAAGTTTATTTTAATAAACAGGAATTTATGTATAAAGGTTTCCAATAACATACTGGAAGTGTTTTCTCTATCTCATCTAGGTTGTCCATTACAATAGAAACTATTTGTGTAAGTGATGAATTGAAATGGAGATGGATGAAAGCTAAAGGCAGTAGTTGGTTTTGGCCTCTTTAGGAAGGAGCTTGCATTGTGTATTTAATTGCTGTTGTGAAAGAGCAATTAATTTAATTTTAGTGTTAATTTCATGTTGACTTCAAAACTATGGATAAAGAATCATTAACAACTCCTTACTTAGTATTCTCTAAATTTAATGAAGTAGAGGCCTATTGAATCTGTTCCATAGCTGCTGATTATCACTTGAGGAAAATTCACAGCCCATCTTTATTGCTAAAAGGTTTTCTGTTCCGAGAAGCGCAACAGAAACCCACTGATAAAGATAAAACCATGCACACTTAAACAAGAACAGTTTGTGTATCAACACAACTAAGTGGTACATGAGACGTGATTAAAATGCAGCTGAAGCTATTAGCTATTGGTTTGTTGTAGACTATCCGAAGAATGAAGAAAATTCAGATTCCAGTAGCTCGACAGGAGCCTGAGCCAGTGTCTGAAAATGAGGATGATAGCTATGATGAAGAGATACGGGATCCAAGATCCAGCCGTGGTGCTTCCAGTGCCAACAGAAGGCATGAGAAGAGCTGGGTACGAGACCGAAGTGCAAGCAGAGAAAGAAGCTTATCACCAAGATCTGACAGAAGATCAGTTACTTCCAGTCAGCCTGCAAAACCTACCAAAGTAACGTTGGTGAAATCAAGGAAAAATGAAGGTAACTTGCACAGAATTCTATTGCTAGGACCTTTGCCTATTTTGAAGGCCAACTACATCAATCGGTGTTGTGGTAAAGGCTTTGTGAACTTTATGAAGGGAGTTGTTTCAGTTCATTGGCCAGTTTTACAAGTAGCTAGTCAAAGAACTGAAAATTGCTGCTGTGTTTCCAGTGGTATTTTTCATGTTCCAATATATATGAGCTTAATCAGGGGGTGAGTATTTTGTAAATAAATCCCATTTATATGTCTGACAAGTGATGGTGGCTGCATGCTTTATACATATTTCAGCTAAGTCTTCCTTGTTCCTCCTCTTTGAAAGAAGGAAAAATTGTTTGGTAGTATATATACTGAGCTACTAAAAACCAGAAATGAGTACAGACATAGTCGGGAGAGGAGTTGTGTAACAGTAAATACATAGAGAAATTCCACTGTAGGCTTTCATGTAGTATGTTCACTCTTTTGTGTTTTTAGTTTAAATTTCTGTAAAGCAGTGCTGTAAGTCTTTAGATCTTTAGACTCTTTTTTTGAACTATAACTTCATCATTTTTCTTTTTTTTTTTATTTTCTTTTGTTATGAAGAATATGGTCTACGGTTGGCAAGCCACATATTTGTAAAAGAAATATCACAGGATAGCCTTGCAGCAAGAGATGGCAATATTCAGGAAGGAGATGTTGTTCTGAAGGTACAGTAAATCGTGGTGGTGGTTGTCCAAAGGAAATAGTCTTTGATAATCTTTTGTAGAACCAACTTTCTCTTTATGTTCTAATTATTGTTAGTAACGTGAGTAAGTAACTTATTTCAAGGATCAATAAATCTAACTATCCTATTTAAAAAAAAAAAAAAGTCATAAACATGTTTTTTTGTTGAGTATTATTCCACAGGACTGACTTGGTCAAACAATGCTTATGTAACTAAAGAACCTCACTTCAAATGCATAATTAAAAATAAAGTGCTTGGAGTGGTATGAGATTCTGGACCTAGATGCATAGTTACACCATATAGTGTTGTGCAGTAGAGCAACACAGAGACTTACCTTCAGGTTAAATGTGATTTTTATTAAGAAGGAAAAAAAAAGTTGAGATGCACAGCAATTTTTATCTAAAAAAAAAAAATTGTTTATAATATTCTTGCAACAAATGTTGGCACAGAAGAACACGCTATTCCTTACTCTGCTGTTAGTTCAAAAAAAGCATTTTCTGGGGGAAAAACAAAGCTTATAATTAGTGAGTGGTAGAAGTTTTGTATTTGAAAGATGAGGAAAAATTTTTTTGTTATTCTATTTTGGATAAAACCTATTGCTTTAGCATTCTGAGTAAACTGTGGCAATTTGAAAAATCTCTGGATGTTTCAAAATATTATCAGACAAATACACAGCATTTTCTGGAGGTTCACTGTTTTTCAGTAAGCTTCTATTTGCATTCTTCTTACTGTTCCAGATAAATGGCACAGTGACAGAAAACATGTCCTTAGCAGATGCAAAAACGCTGATAGAAAGGTCCAAAGGCAAGTTGAAGATGGTGGTTCAACGAGATGAACGAGCTACGCTGTTGAATGTCCCTGATCTTTCTGACAGTATTCATTCTGCTAATGCTTCGGAAAGAGATGGTGAGCATAAATTTAATTTCCAAAGGCGAGGAATTCCCTGTGTTATGGAGATATGAAATACTTCAGTGGGGTGAGAGGAGGGTGGGAAGGATGATAGTAGGGGATTGCCATGTGGGTAAATTCCTTTGAATGTGATTTGAAATCTGTACCTTCAAAAAATGTATGGACAGAAAATTACAACTGCTTTTCCTGCAATTGTTCTTGCAGGAAAATCGTTTAGTTGCTTTTGAAATAATAGATTTTTAACATCTTCATTAAAAAAAAAGAAAACTCTGCAAAAGCTTATTTCCATTTGAGCAGGTCATGCCACCATTTTAATTACAGTCATTTCATAGAAAAACAACTTTTATTTAACAGACATCTCAGAAATTCAGTCGCTGGCATCAGATCATTCCAACCGATCACATGACAGGCCCCGCCGCAGTCGTTCACGATCTCCTGACCAGAGGTCAGAGCCTTCAGACCATTCCAGACATTCTCCACAGCAGCCCAGCAACGGCAGGTGATGGCAGCATTGTATTTTTAAATCAACTATTTAAAGTGACATTTAAGTTGTAGGAGTGCTTGGGTTTGTCCGTTGACCGGTGTGATGCACATTTATGGTAGCAGTAACATGGACTTCTTTCTCTTGAGGTGTAATTGATTGTGATCCAAATTTTGTGAGGGTTTGGGGAAATGGTACCTTAAACTTCTGTTCTGCCCCTTTCTTATTAAAAAAAAAAATATGTACATATATATATACTGGAACATGATTATTATAAATGGTCTTTCAAGTTTAAAATTGCATATGCAACTATATTTTACTTCACAAAAAAATGAGCTGCAGCAATCTTAATAGTGCTGACTAGCAGCACAGTTCTAATTGGTTGTCCATCTGGGTAAATTGGAAATCTGCATTGTTTTGTTTAATTTTCTTTGCTACCTTTCTTTAAAAGTTACTAAATCTTTCTAAGTAAGTTTAATTCCTGCAAAATAAGGAGGCTTTTTTCAGCAGATGTAATTTGGGAATATAGTTTTAAAAATTTGAGTTGGTATTGGGGCATTCATATGGTAACTCTGAAGTAAGTCAGTCTAATTTTATATGAACTTGGAGATGAATGATCTATTGTATGTTTTAGAATATTTTCTTCTGCCATTTCTTCTGAAATGTTCCTATTGACAACAAATCTGCCTTTTTTTTTTTTTTTAATTTGTGCTGCATTGTTTTGGAAATGGGTGCTCTAATTAGCAATAGAAAGTTTAAAAAAAAAAAAGATTAAAAAAAAGAAGAATAGGATTTTAAACAAATTTGTTTTTTATAGTGTGAGGACTTCACCATTAGTGCTTCCAGCTGACAGAACAAAAACTGTTACAAACTTCAAATTCAGAGCCTGTATTTTAAAATGGTATCAAAAGTTCTGAAAAATAAATTGCTGCTAGCTGTTTGATAAAACTAAGATAGGCCCAACTGCTTATTAACCTTTTTTTTTCTTGTCAAAGGGGAGAGTGCTTCAAGATTTTTAATATCTCTAGGGGTTAATAAATCAGCAAGATGGCTCTTGCATGTATGCATACCTATTTGTATACATTGTTGAGAGAGACCACAAAGCAGGAAGGTCTGTTTTCAAGTAGGAGCTCTGTGCAAGTGAAAAAAGCTTAACTGCAGGATTCCAGACTCAGGGATACCGTGATTCTTCATTTGTTTTAGAAGTGCATACTTCATAGCTCAGTAAAATATCCATGAGAGCTAAGACAGCTGGAATGCAAGGAGGTCTAGCTCAATAGTTATCACCTATCTTCTTGTTGCAAAGTTCCTTTTAGCTGTGACCTAACAGTTCAAATGAAGTACAAATACAAATTTCTGCTTATTCTAGAGTTATTATTCTAGAGTGGCTTAGCTGCTGTTAGTAATTAGTAGAATTCCATTATTTAGAAGAATGCAAGTTCAGCCATACATTTTTCTATCTTGTACTAGATGGATTGAATTCCTGCTTCCATAGGCAAGAACAACACAATGAATGTAGAGTCCCTTGTCCTTTTGTGATAGTTTTCTCCCTATGGTGTCCCAGAAAAAAATGCAAGTGAGCTCTTACTTTGTTTTCCTTTCTTTATGTTTAAATAAATAAATCTACCCACTCAAATATTCTTTTAGTGAGAGATTATAGTTCCACGGCCTTGGTTTTGTTGAAGGCACTGTGGGAAATCTGTATCCTCTTTGTCATATGATGTTTAGCTGTCTGAGAATGTCATGAAGGGAAACATGTTGCTGTTTGTTGTTGAGATGTTCAGGTTTGGAAACTATTTTTCTGAGTCCTTCAAAGGAAGGGAAGATTGGATTAAAGCATAAAATCAACGTTTAGGAATATTCTGTTGAATATTCTTTATGTCAACAGAATTGATTTTGTGGTCTTGTAGTTTTGACTTCCTCCTGGATGTACTGTTGGAGGAGACACCTTAGAATTTTTGATTATAAAGGCTGTAGTGCTCCTGTAAGAGATGAAACTTGTATTTCTCAACGTGCATTTCTAATGCAATGTGAAGATGGCTGACGGATGGAGGAAAAAATCCATCAAAACTGAACTACAACTTACTTAATCTTCTGTTAGTGCTTTCCTCCTCTATTACAGTGGCTTATGTGGATGTTCACTTCCTCCCTACTGACTATGCTGTCCAAGAATTAAATCCTTCCTGAGAAGAAACTTCAAAGTTAACTGTGAATGCTTCTGTTGTCTGCTTTATGAACAGGAGCTACCTCAGCATGGATTGACTTCCTGTTGGACAGATCCCTTTTGAGATCAGAAAATGGGCCCTGAGTCACATAAAGAACATGCTAGAAGCAGCCTCTTCTTGTACTACTTATTTGTGCAAGTTGAGATTTGCTGCAGTAGCACTGTATTTGTAACAGTGCTTCATTGTTAAAAATATGGTGGAAAAATTAGAGGGAGAAAGCTTGAGAATAAGCTGAAGAAGGAAAGGTGAAAAAAAAAATCAAACTAAAATCAAGAAGGATGTTAAAATGTATTGAATATAATTAGTCTTTATTTAGAATTGCACTGTTATGCTAAGTGTTTGTGTGTTGATGAGGAGAGAAATTCTGTAGGAATCCTCTCAGTCCTTTCAAATGAGCTTAACTGCAGACTGACACTTTTTTTTTTTTTTTGAGAAGTACATCAGAGCACAGACATATGCCAGTACATTTGTTTCAGCATTGCCTGGTAGGATCTTGACTGTAGTCCATACTTCAGTATTTTATATACAGGAAAACTGCAGTATAGAAGTTTTATAATGATTGCTACTTGTACATGGTGCCAAGGTGTTAAATATCATTTGTAGTTTTCTTTAATCCAGAGGAAACTCAGAGATGTTGTGGGTTTTTTTTGTTGTTTTAAAATGATAGAATGTGGACCAGTTGTACTTTTTTTCACTTATGGAGATTTGCAAATTATCCATTGTCAGGTTTTGAAAAGGATTCAGAAAATGGTGCATTCTGATGTAAAGCAATTGGGTTCTGTGGTAATCCAGTCAAAGCTCAGGTCTTTACAGATTTAGCAGCATTATCCCATGTATGAACCATCAAACTCAGAATTGGCTTTTAATAAATGTAATGGTTTCCAAACTTGACAGAAGTATGGAGAAATGTCTCTGCCTGTGGATGAGCAGCTAGGTCTAGATTAGTTTCTGTAGTAGCTTTAGGTTGACTTCTACTAGTTGTTGTTCCACGTTGAAGGGGCTTAAACAAGCACCAGCAACAACAGAAACTACAAATACAGACAAATGTTTGTAGCTGTGGAGACTTGGAGAACTCTTAGTCAGCTGATAATGAATTAGGTACTGAGTAAAATATAAGGTAGGATTATCTCCTGGCTTTGAGGAGGAGCTCTGAGCTTTAACAGTGAAGTATAGTTTTAGAAAATAGTTATAACTTTGAAGAATTATGCATCTTATACATACAATTTCAGGGATTGTGGGATAACTTTGTAGAGTACATTAAGAACTGTACTAAAAAAAGCCAGAATGAGCTCCCTGGGCTGGAGAGTGCCTTGGGGAAGTACCATTTATATTCTATTCCACATATTCTTTCTTACCCATCTAGTCTTACTGTTGCAGATTACAGGTTGTTGAACTAGTTAAGGTTTTGGTGAGTGAGATGTGTGCTAAGCAGTGGCGTTTGTAGCAGTGATAAAAGCTGCATTAAAATTAGTGGTTTGGGACTATGTGGAGATGAAAAGTAAAAAAAAAAAAAAAAAAAAAAAAAAACACCTTTGTTTTCGTGTAGTAACTCCAGCATTTTTTTTCGCCTTGTCATCAAAGAAAAACAAGGAAATTATTATTTTGGAATACTTGGTTCTATTTAGTGTTAGGAGATGCTAAGAAACAGGTAGAAAGGGCTCATGGCAAAAATCAACTGTAGTACTCATTAGTGCCCAACAAATCTGCAATCTGAGGGAGTTAGTTGTAGCTTACTGTCTTTATAAGACGCTTATGCATTTAAATGTATGTCAGTGTTTGGCTTCAATGACCCAGGCTGTAGGAAAAATACTGCTTTTCATAACGATGAAGATAGGGAAGAGAAAGTAGAAAAATCAATGTTTGTTTCATTTTGCTAGATCTGATGGTCCAGCCAAAATTGTTTTGACATCATTTTTATCAACTCTGAAAGTGCCAGAAGAATTTCTAAGAAAAAAGCTCAATGTACTTGTGTTCACCAAATATTTATAAGGAGCTTGTTGATTACAGTGGAAAGATGCTTATGTCTTTCCAGATCATGGTAATGATCACAAGTTTGGTGATTGTTTTCTATTTTATTCTATAAGTTGACTGTAGGCAGAATTTTAAGTCTGGCAGAAGAAAGTAGAGAAGGGTCTTAGTATGTCTGAAGCTGAGATTTGTTTCTGATGTTTCAAACTTCACGTTACTTCATGAAAGCACGTTCTGCTTGCATTTAGATTGTTACTGTTTCTTTTATTGTTTCATCCAAACTTAAAGATGAACTGTTTGTTTTTCATTTTTCTCAGTCCTACTTAATAACTCTTGAGGTAGTGGTTCTGGTTAATCTTTCTCTGTGTAATAGATTTTCTTTTTAAATATGTGTGTACTTAATGAAAACTGAGACTCATTGCCCAGTAGCACCATCTACTGTTAGTAGTGACGGACTTGACTTCTCCCTTGTAAGACAGGAGATGTGATATCATCTAACGTTGTTGCTTGTTGGTGTCAATGTCCTCTCAGATAGTGCTTATGCTTGCTTATGCATCAACTCTCACAAATTCAATAGATGTGTAGGGTGTATGTACTCTGGAATTAAGGCCATTCTTTTCAGTTTTTCCAACTGCTAATTAATACTTTGCTTTTACCCTGTTCAATTATTTCGCTTTCAACAGGTGATAGTGTAACAGTATGTGCTGCAAGCTGGAGTGTTCTGTTTAGTTTTGTTATGGTCCAGCTGGTAGCAAAGTACCCTCTCTATAACAGTATACTACAATACCTGATCTTTTGAGCTAAAAGAATAGAAATTACATTACTTGAGATTTAGATATCCCCTTCATTTAAGGAATGAAAGATTTTTCTCTTTATGCTATTAGTGTATGTGGGAAATGCATAAAAGGCCTGTTGTCTGTTTTCTAAAATATGACAGATGACTAAGTGTATGAGAGGCACTTCTTTTGCTTGCAAGTACGATAGATTTGTAGTAGCCCCATCTTCTTCAAAGGGTGAGAAATCAGAGGTAAGCTTGTGACTGTTTTTCTCTGCAAGGCTCTACCAAGAGCCACAACGGCAGCACCTGTATTCCATAGGGGCTGCTACATGAAGAAGCAGATAGATCTTTGCAGGGAGAGGAAAAAAAGGATCATAACTGTTCTTCTCCCCTTCTTTCCTTTGCTGCTTATGTTCTTCTACAGCCCATTTGTACAGCTTGCTTGCTTGAAGCAGGGTGCAGTAAAGACAGTAGTCTGTTTTATCATGTCACTCCTTTTTTGAAACAGCCATATGTAGACACTTATGTTATTATTTTATTGACATAAAGTTAGGGACAAAAGGCTCGGATTTTGAAATGGTAAAAATACCAAGACCATAATAGCCATAGGATAGGAGAGCAAAATGTTGCAATTGATAATTACTCATCTTAGCAGTTCAAGGTCAGAGAAATAATTCTATATGCAGAGTGAAATCTCTTTTTCTAATATAGTCTTCGAAGCAGAGAAGATGAAAGAGTAACTAAACCAGGAGCCGTCTCTACACCTGTAAAGAATGCAGATGATGTTTCTAAAACTATGGAAGAGGTGGCAGTTGAAAGAACCGAGAAACAAACACCACCACTCCCAGGTAAAAATGTTAAATGTGTTAACTCAGCATGTTGCTGAGAATGGATGATCAGCAGAGATTTTTTGCTCTCGTATAGCTGTGAAATAATTACTGAAGTCTTAAAACAGAATAAGTTCTAACTACTACTTAAGCCTGTTTATATTTCAGAGTTTTGGTCATGAAAACCTCAATTGAAGGATCTGCCCATTCTGTGGGCTCAAACTTCTGTGCTTAAAGCTATAACTGTATGTTTTAGTCACAGACTTTTTTTTATCATTTTCTCTAGAAGAAGGTTACAATAGATCTCTGTCAAGCAATAGTCTGGTTCTTATAGGTTACTAGCAGCAGAGTATATTTGATTAATCGTGAAGGTAAGTTCTTTCAAAATTAGTATTCCCAAACAAAACTTAAAACATCCTGAAATGCATTTTTCCTGTAGCATTCAACTATAGTCATAGACTAATTTAGGCAGAGCTGCCCTTGAAAGGCTGTAGAATGAGAAAAAGCACATTCAAGCTTGAAAATGTTTGACAACTTAAGGGATGAAAAATGAGACTATTGCATGTAGTGTTCAGTTACTCAGTGAAGAATTGAAGGAGTTATGATATTGATAGGCTCTGAAAGATTTTGAACATGAGTACAGTGGATTTTCTGATGCATTGGCCTTTAACAAGACTGTCATCAGTGATAGTCTTTTGCAGTGGTGTTATTAAAAGGTGCAAGTTATGTCTTTGTTTATCAAGATAGAAAAAGGATACTGTAGCAAGTGAGATTTAAAATATTAGTTCAGTATTTCTATAACACAATGAAAAATAATTGGCGTAATACAGAATCAGTCAGGATAGGACTGCAAGGGTGTTTCTCATTTGAAAGTAGCATTGTTGGTTTGAGGGACTGCCAAATGCATAATAAGTGCTGTGAGGTTGTCTTTTTGGTTAGTGGGGAAAAAGAAGTGTGCTATTCCTGGATGAGTGGGGAGAGACACATGGAGAAAATCGATTTGTATGGGAGGTGGTGTCTGAAAAAGTCGTAGGCCAGTACACAGAGATAATACATACTTTTTCTGCAGATAAAATTAACTTGTTATAATGTATGGTCTGAAATAAAATGGTGTATATAAATATAAATAAAGGGCCTGATTCTCTAGTAGCTTCAGAGAAAGCTGAGGAGAAATGAGGAGGTTCGTTCAAAGACTATAAGAAAAATATGATTAGAAAAGTTAGTTGGTGGGTTCTCTGACTGCTTCTTAGACTAAGGCAAGAAGTCTGTCATGACTGAGTCAAGGAGGGAATAGAAGGAGAGTATTTCTTGAGAGCAGTCATTAAAGGCATAAGTTACTAAGGACTTAAAGAAAAAATGCTATGCTATTGTACAGTAAAGACAAAAAAAAATTGCATTAGAAGAAGTATATTATCAAATTGTCTGAAATTCTCTATTTCAAGCTGGTCTACTCAGTGATTTGAAAAGAAGGTGATTTGATAGCTAGATCAAGCAGAAAGGAGCATTAGCCTAGTTTGAAGATAGCATAGTTTGAAGTTGGCTGCTTTCAAGTGCATCAAGATAATGCTTTAAATACAAATTCTTGTAACATTTGCAACCATAGAGCAGATAATAGACAGTAATAGTGTCTCTCCACTGGAGGATGATTGCAGTGATATTTTCCTCTCAGTAATTCCAGAGGATCCATGCAGTACCTTCATAAGTATTTATCTTTAAGAGCCAACTGCACCACAGTATGCACTGAAATTTGCTGTCCTCAAGTTGTGCAGCAGTAGTTCTAGTGTTTGAAGTACTTTTGTGTCATAAATCAAAGAGTTCTTTAATGGGGGAAATCACAGAATTGCAGGGGATGGAAGGGACCTCGGGATAGAGCCCAACCCCCCCGCTAAAGCAGATACCTTACAGGAGGTCACAGTTAGGTGTCCAGATAGGTCTTCAATATCTCCATAGGAGACTCCACAACCCTTCTGGACAACCTGTTCTAGTAGTGTCCTTATGGTGAACTTCTTCCACATGTTAGTGTGCAACTTCTCCTTTTCCTATCACTACGCACCACGGAGAAGAGCCTGGCCTCACCCATTTGCCTCTCATCTGCCTTTAGATATAAACATTTATTGGATCCCCCTTCAGTTGTCTTTTCCTCAGGCTGAACAGACCTCCCTCAACAGACCTGGAGGAAAGGTTACTCCACCTTTCCTCAAATAGGAGATGCTCCAAGTCCTTTACCATCTTTGTGGCTCTCTGCTGGGCTGCTTTCAGGAGATCCCTGTCGTGTTTGAGCTGGGGTGCCCAGGACTGGACATGCTACTGTTAAATGTGGAAAGTTATGTTGGACACATCTAAGAGTGCCTAACTTAGAGGAAGGAGTAAGGCTGAAAATGGTCTTGAGAGAGCATAAAACCTGTTAGTTCTTACAGTTTTACGAAGTTGATGAAGCCCTGCTTTGAATGACAAGGTTTCTTGTTGTAAGTTCCCAATGTTAAGTTTCTAGCAGAAAGTGGGTTGGTGGGTAGATAAAGACTACTGAAGAAACTCTGAAGTTAAGCTTTATTTTCTCATCTTTAAATGCCCAAATGGACATTCAATGTCTTCTATATTTTAATAGAACCGAAGCCAGTATATGCACAAGGAGGTCAGCCAGATGTGGATTTACCAGTCAGTCCGTCTGATGGTCCTTTACCCAATTCAACCCATGAAGATGGAATGCTTCGGTAATGTAACTCTAAAGTCTATTTGAGTCTTATTGCCTAGGCCTTTAGCAAGACAATATTTCTTCCAAGTTAATGAATAACATCTATAAATGGCCTGGTGTGAGGTCCAGCACACTGTTTGGATGCCTCTATTCAAAAATAGTGGAATGAGAATTTCAGAAAAATCTTTTACTTCTGTAATTATTGGAGGCCAATTAAAATAATCACAGAAATGTACAGTCATGGTATGCAAATGAGTCTAATTCAACTGAATCTCCTTTATGGACATCAGTGTACATGAGGGTAGATTCTATTTCAGGTAAGTTTATCTTATTCTTTCAAGTGCCAGAACAAATCTCTGTACTAGCACAGTTCTTCCAAAGGGCCGAACGCTTTGTGAAGAGTGTAAAAATGCTTCACTTAAAACACTATATTAACATAAGACAAACTTTGCTATACTAGTAAAGTAAGCTGTTGGCTTTTTTGTTATTTCTAAATGCTGCAGGTGAGTCTTTTGTATAATGGTATAGTTGATAAGCAATTGATGATAGCCATTGTATAATATCCTCTAGTTGAAGCAGTAGGCAAACTTTTGCATGTTGTCAGTCTCAATAACTTGAACACTTTGTGTGTATACACACACATACACACGTATACACAATTTTGAGTGGAATCTGTTCTTAATCTCTAGGCCAAGCATGAAACTGGTAAAATTCAGAAAAGGAGATAGTGTGGGCCTGCGGCTCGCTGGTGGCAATGATGTTGGCATATTTGTAGCTGGTGTTCTGGAGGACAGCCCTGCGGCGAAAGAAGGACTGGAGGAAGGAGACCAAATTCTCAGGGTATGTTGAATATAATAGTATGAGTTTCTATTGTACTAAGTGGATTTTATTTCTTTAGTGCATGTTTATTAGATGACTTGGCAGCAGAATTTTCTTTTACTGTTGCTAGGAAAGTTTGTAAGTCTCATGTTCAATTTCTGAGACTAAACTCAGTTCAAAGAAAATGCCTCTAACTGTTGGGTCCCACTAGTTTCTCAAGTAGGCTTCTGTATGTTACAGTTAATATTACTGATGTTTATAGATGCTCCATAGTACTGATCTAAAGAAGTCAAAATGAGCAGCTGTCTCGTGTTCTAGAGGCTATACTTTTCCCAAACAGTAGTATTTCTTAGAGCTGTGTCTTCATGAGATCCATGTCCTTGGTGTGCATATATGGTAAGCTGAGTAAACAACCTCAGCAATAAACTAATTCAGTTTATCTGTTATGTAGCTGCGTGTCTATTAAATGATATATGCTAAATCAAACTGATTACTTCATTGATGCTAGGTTAATAACGTAGACTTCACAAATATCATCAGAGAAGAAGCTGTCCTTTTTTTGCTTGATCTCCCTAAAGGCGAAGAAGTAACCATTTTGGCACAGAAGAAGAAAGATGGTAAGTATATCAGAGACTGTGTAGTGGACTGATTAGAATCAGATTTAAAAAAAAAAATAAATACAGTTAAGAAAAGATAATTATTGGCTAGCAGGAGACTAGCATCTTACGAGGGCTATTAAAAGTTCTTTTGGCTTTGGAATAGTTTACCGCTTCAAACGGACAAAAGGTTGATATGGTAGTAATTTTTTTCTTAAATAAGGGAAAAAAAAAAAAAACAAGAAAATAAAAGAAAAACCCCCAAAGCAAACTACAACATTTAAAAAAAGAAAAAAAAAAACAAACAGCATTTAGTGAAATTGTTGGCAATGAATGTTGGGGGGAAGGGGAGGAGGGCAGGAGAGAGTCAGTTTTATGCTATTCTGTTGAAAATGGGTACTTACCAGTTTCTTTCCCAGTGAGATTCTTTCCTTCCAGGGGAAGTAGATTCAGTTTATACTGAACTCAGTTACAGTATAGCAAATTTCTGTCAGCAGAAGTTGAATTTATGTTTGTGGAGTACTTTGTAATAGTTATACAGCTTAAAACAGAAGCTTTGAGTCATTAAGGTTTTCTTAAATAATATTTAAAGCAAGGGGAATTAAGAGAAGATGAAACACTGCTTTAAGTCCTTTTTGCAAGCACTGTGACTGCAATCCGCTGGGACAAGTATAACAGCAATTATTTTTTTGTTTTAGTTTATCGTCGCATTGTTGAGTCTGATGTAGGGGATTCTTTCTATATCAGAACTCATTTTGAATATGAAAAGGAATCTCCTTATGGACTAAGCTTCAACAAGGGTGAAGTGTTTCGGGTTGTGGACACTCTATATAATGGCAAACTGGGTTCATGGCTGGCAATTCGAATTGGCAAGAATCATAAGGAAGTTGAAAGAGGTATCATACCTAACAAAAACAGGTACGATCTTATAGTATTTATACTGCTGTTTGAAAAATACAGTTTATAATTATGCATCTGTATAACTTGCTGGGTCTGATAGATTTCAGTCTGTGGAACTTGTTCATCTGGTTGGGAAAAAGTGCCTGTTAAAACAGAAAACAAATTGATGTTGGATAGCTAGTCCATGATTTTATTTCAAGTCTTGTACATCCACAGGAAAAAGAAACAGCTGTAACATAGAACTTACTTTTGAATTCAAGACTCAAAGCTAGATAAAGCTTTAGAAATCTGATGTTGACCTGTATATTTCATTCTTAAGTTTTCTAAGACAGAAGCAAGGAGAACTTGATTCAGCAGATAGCAGGCATCAGAAGCTGGCTTTTGTAACTTGTTGGGTTTTGCTGTTGTCTTAGAGCTGAACAACTAGCTAGTGTACAGTACACACTTCCAAAGACAGCAGGAGGAGATCGAGCGGATTTCTGGAGATTCCGAGGTTTGCGTAGCTCAAAAAGAAATCTCCGAAAAAGTAGAGAAGATCTTTCTGCTCAGCCTGTTCAGACAAAGTTCCCTGCCTACGAAAGAGTTGTTCTTCGGGAAGGTATGGCTTTATTCTTAAACATTTACTGTAGCAGGCTAGCAAGCTGTGGAGTTTGCTTTGTATTCATCCATGTATTTCAAAGTATGTTGCATTTGTTTGAAGTGATTTATGTTTTTTTTCCTTTCTAATCTAGCTGGGTTTCTCAGACCTGTGACCATTTTTGGTCCAATAGCTGATGTTGCACGGGAGAAACTAGCCAGAGAAGAACCAGATATCTTTCAAATTGCAAGTAAGTGTGAGAGAGAGTTTTCATGCAGCTATGAAATTGCCAAATTTCTTTTGCTAGTTTGTTCCTCTGTTGTTAAACACATTAATAACTAAAGTAATAAAATGTTAACAATATTAAGTAACAGATTTTATATAAAGCTTTCTCACTGGTTAATTGATGATTCTCTGTAGGCAAAAGTAATGTTTGTTCTATTTGTGGCCTTCCCAAATTAAATTTTAATTCAGTACATTATCTAACTCTTAAGTGCTTCTGCAAAGGTGTTGGGATTTTTGTGGCCAGATGGGTGGGTAGCTGTTTCTTGTATTTTAAAGCTAGAAGAGTGTTCTCAACCTGAATTTATGCTGAGTGATAAAATAGCCCGGTCTATTTTAGTATGAAAATGCAGAGTATGTTGTAGACTTACCACAGATTTTTACTGTGTCCTCTCTACCAGAAAGTGAACCGAGAGATGCTGGTACTGACCAACGCAGTTCTGGCATTATTCGTCTTCATACGATAAAACAGATAATTGATAGAGTAAGTCTTTTTACTGCCACTGTATGTCTAACCCAGGAGGAAAACTGGTTCATTAAATAAAATGTTGATGTTTTAAAGATACAAGTACAACCAAAGCTTTCTCATCTTCTGTCGATTAACGTGAAAAATAAATTCCATCTTCATAACTGCAGTCTAAAAGGATTTCTAGGCTTTATTCCAGGGAGTGTTGTTCCCTCTCCTTTATAGCTGTTCTAAGTTTCATCCTGTTTTGCTTACAGCTGCAGCATGTCCCCTACCCCTCCTGATTACAAATAAATAATTTCAGAATTTTCTGCAGCAGGTAAAGGGAAGAGTCTATCATTCTCGCTTCCTTAAAATCATGAGAACCTCTGATCTTAACTCATAATTTGAGGCTACACTCCTCCCCTATTAGTTTATAACTTAAAAACCAGCTGTAAACCTTTCTGATTACTAAACAGGAACTGTTTTTGCAGCAGAGTAGGGTTACTGTGTGCTATGTACTTGATATGAATCTTGCAGTGGTTGAAAACTGTCAAAATTCTTGCATGCAGAGATGTTTTTTGAAAGGGAAAGTGGGTGGTGGTCTTATGTTTGACTCTCCTTTTTTCTTAGTCAGAAATCTTTGCATATTTTTTAGTTAGATGCATTTCTGTAGATACTGCTTATTTCAGGGAGCTAAGGTTTTTTGGTAGGGAGCTGAATATTAAAAGTATAAATTAAAATAACTGTCGAACTAACTGCATAACTGGTACTTGAGTCGGTCTGGTTATTCGAACAGAAAAGAATTTAAGTTAGTCCTTTGAATTAATAAACTCTGTAAAGGTAATAGAAAATAAATTTGTAGAAAAATCTTACTGAGTGCTTCACTTCTTTCTCTTTGCCCTTTATCATAACAGGACAAACACGCTTTACTAGATGTCACTCCTAATGCAGTGGACCGTCTGAATTATGCGCAGTGGTATCCTATTGTAGTGTTTCTGAACCCTGATTCCAAGCAGGGTGTGAAGACTATGAGAATGAGGCTGTGCCCAGAATCACGAAAAAGTGCCAGGAAGCTATATGAAAGAGCTCACAAGCTACGCAAAAATAATCACCACCTCTTTACAAGTAAGCAATTAAAAAGCAATACTAATAAATCCATGATAATTTAGAGAGAAGTGTGATGAGTAACTTGTTCCCAGACTTCAGCAGGAGTTTTTGTACATAGGAGAACAAAAATTGCTACCTACACTTGCTCTTAATGCTGGGTGACTGGATGTCAATTTTTTTCTTGAAATTAAGCCAATTTTGAGAATTACAGTATGCAGTGATTAATAAACTTATTAATTCACTAGCATTACAATTAATAGTGGACATAACTGTACTTGATATGTTTAGTTTGTATATTCATGGCTTTTTCTCTGTTGTTCCTTTTTCTTCTGGCTTTTTTCTCTTGCTTCTCTTCCTCTCGAGAAGTACAGATGCATCTCTTAGCTTGTTTTCCATTAGCTGTTTATCAGGCTCTCCTTTTCTTTCATGGCATTTTTTCCTGCTCTTACTATGACCTAATGCCTGTCTACTGGTTGCTTGCCTTATTCTTATATCCTAGTACACACAGCCTTGCTTATGACTCCAAGAGTGGGAAGCTGACAGAACAAATGTGCATGCTTCTACGAATTCAGTCAAGTAGCTGTGAACTTGCTGAGGCTTCCCCATTCAAATGCTAACAGTTCCTTGGTGTGTGAATTGTTTATGCCCACACCTGCACAAATGTAAAGTTATTTTAAACAAACATCAAAATGACATTACAAAAAAATCTGGTGGCACTGTAAAGATGACCGTCAGTTATAATCAGACATGGAATAAATAGGTGGACGATGTTAAAAACTTTTTAGTCTGACTAAACTAAAACTTCACTTTACTTTTAACTCTCTGCAAACCCAAACCACGTCAGGCTTTAGGGTTGCTTTGAATATTGATATCTAATTTGCTACTTAAATCTTACAACTTTGATTTTAGTACTGGTGGTACAGATTATTCTCAAAAACCTACAGAATTTGAAAGTAAAACTAACCTGCTATACTTCTAGCTACCATTAACTTGAATTCAATGAATGAAGGATGGTATGGAGCTCTAAAAGAAGCAATTCAGCAACAACAGAACCAACTGGTGTGGGTTTCTGAAGGAAAGGTAAGAAATAATTGTATGGTTGGTTGAGAGATGAAGTGACATAACTGTATCAGTTTACTAAGTTATTGATGTTGCAGTTATGAGTATATGCTTCTGGAACGGGATCTGTTTTCCTTTTTTCCTCATTATGATTTTAATGATCATTTGAAGTTCTAAAATAGTAATGCTTCATGACTGTATGAACTTCTTTAAACTGATTTGTCATTGTATTAGTGCAGATACTCTGTTAATGAGGGCTGTATGCTTGTCCTTGTGCATGTAGCAGTGCAGTGCAGTAACAGTGGGAGCATTTGCCTGTTGACATCTCTTGCTGAAGGATATATTATTGCTTTGCATGAAAAAGCAGCCAGTACTCACAAAAGCTTCAAACATCAATATGCTCTGCTGCATCTGTACTAGAGGCTGGGATTATCCTTGGAATTACTGTTGTTTCTTTTATATTAAAAGCAAGCAATATCTTCACATTCTTTCTGATTTTTGCCTTCTCTCAATTTTGAGAACACAAATACAAAATATGAAAGTTAGAATCCTTTTCCCCACTACAACTCCAGTTGTCTTCTGAAGCAATGTGTTTTACTATGTACGTTAGATGCATTCTATTGAGGAACTAATTTCAAGAGGAATACCAACTTCAAGTAAGCCAACAGTGAATGTATTATCATTACATTTTTCTTAATGTTTGGGCTATTTATTTTTGCTCACACAGAACTCATTTCACCTTAGATCAACCTCCAAGCTAGTGATTCCAGTATGAAGACAGTGCTTTTAAGTATAGCTTTTCATGTCCAATAGTGTAATTCAGTGGATGCTATGTACTGTCCCATTCCTTGCAGTGGCAGCCATCTGACACCTTAGTACACTGATATAAAGAGCTAGACTGCAGAAAAGGCTCTTAGATATAAGATTAACATTTCTAATTGAAACCTGATTTCTCGTCCCCTGTGACATTCAGAATTGTGGAATTCTAAACTGCTGCTGAGCTGCTGGATTTTGAGCATTACTAGCATCTTAAAATACTGGACTTTCTGTTGTGGATCAGTGCAAGATAGATGTTACATTACATGTTACATTGCATTTATTCACTTCTTCACTAAAAATATGTCTTAGCTTTACACTTCAAGAAGAAAAGCATACTTTGAAAGATATTTCAACAAGTGTGTACTCCTTTATTTTGTTTAATGCAGGCAGATGGTGCTACAAGTGATGACCTTGATTTACATGATGACCGCCTTTCTTACCTCTCGGCTCCTGGTAGTGAATATTCTATGTACAGTACAGATAGCAGACATACATCTGACTATGAGGACACAGATACAGAAGGTGGTGCTTATACTGATCAAGAACTGGATGAAACTCTGAACGATGAGGTTGGAACTCCTCCTGAATCTGCTATTACACGTTCTTCTGAACCTGTTAGAGAGGATTCTTCTGGAATGCATCATGAAACTCAAACTTACACTAGTTACACATCTCAAGCTCAGCCACAGCCAAATCTTAGAATAGATTCTTCAGGATTTAAAACAACTGCTTCTCAGCCGGTAAGGAAATATTTTATAAACTGACCTCTGTGCATTTAGTTCAAGTAGTAATTTCTCTTGAACAAGAAATCTATCTTTGTAGTCTACTTACAGGTGTTACATGCGTACAAGAAAATTGTGAAAAGCAGTAATGTGTTGCAATGAATTGAAGAATCAGCTTGCACTACCTGTGTTAGTGTTTCAGATAGGAGGGTTAAAGTCATTCTACTTTGATTTAATGTTTTTATTTTTTCTAAGTGTTCAACATAATTCCTGGAAGTGTAGTGCATGATACTTTCAGTACATTTCATTCTGCATGTAGCTGAGTTGATCAAAGCATCAATTTTAAGTTACTTTGTATAAATCAAAAAGTCATACAATGATTCGATAGCAGTGTATTTAAAATATTTTAAACACTTCACAGAAAGCAGAAGCATCACCTGCAGTCCCTTACCTTTCCCCGTCGCCTGAATCAAACCCTGCAACCTCATCAACCTCTGCAGTAAATGCTAATGTAAACCTAACTAATGTCAGACTAGAGGAGCCTACTGCTGCTCCTTACAACTCTTATCAACCACAAGCGGGCCCCTTAAGAACATCAAGTACTGAGGGAGCTCATGTAGTGCTAAGAGATCAAGAGCCATCATCCTTACCGCCGCATATAGATCCAGCAAAGGTACCTGTGCTGCACTGTTGCGCTGATTTCCTGCTATACATCAAGCTAGCACATGATTATATTTTTCTTTTGCCATTATTTGGAGAATTCTTCTGTTTTTTTTCCCCCTCTAGGAGATCATGCAGGTTACAAAACACAGTGCATCTAAATTGCTGAGCATCATCTAACATTTCGTGTGCATGGCTTCGAACTATATACTTTCCACTTATCAAAAAGATGACATTTTATATAAAGGCTGCATTCTGTATTTTGATTTTACTTTACATGTGACCTTTTCAGCTTGTCAGTGCTCTGCTATTTGTTAATGAAAAATCTATTCTTTCATCTTGTTGATGAAAAGTCTGTTCTTTCTCTAAAATGACAGAAGACTTTTTTTTATATATTTACTTGTTGATTGTGAAGATAAATCTGATTTATTGGGTAATTTTAAATGCTTCCCCTGCAATGTTTGAAGTAAATTTACTACAAATCTCTTTACTTTCTAAACAAACCTGTCTCACCCTCCTCCTGACAAAAAAAAAAAACAGAGGGGAAGCAACACGCCACCACCAACAGAAGTCAAATGAGAGATTGTTACCTTTGGCTTGCAGTTTTAATCTGTGTGTCTTTGCTCAAATGTGTAACTGCAATGAATCTTTGAATCATCAAGCTCAACTTCCTGTGATTGCGGACAACTGCATCAAATTACTATACTTCTAAACAAAATTAAAGCCAATATGAAAACTTAAGTTAATTTTGAATAAAACTTTGCTCTGGTTACTCTTCATTTTGAATAAATTAGAACACCTCTCTATTTAACAGGTATACAGAAAGGATCCATACATTAATGAAGAAGCATCCAGACAAAGCTATGTCTTAAAACAGCCAGCCGTTAATCACCCAGCACAGAGACAGGAAAGAGACCCAAATCTGATCTATGAATCTCAGACTCAATATGCAGAAAAACAACCAAGTAGGGACTATGAACAGTCAACATACAGGTATGATTCTACAAACTATGTAGATCAATTTTCTCGTGGGTATGACCCTCGACTACATTATGAAGATCGCGTGCCTCCCTATGAGGAGCACTGGTCATATTACGATGAAAAACAGCCCTACAGTCAACCAAGAACAGCTTATGAAAGCCAGCCTCCTAGAGATCTTGATTCCAGACAAAATACAGAAGAGAGCACAGAACGCAGCTATTATCCAGCACAACCCCGATTTGAGGAACCTCCTCCGATGAGCTACGATGGCAGACCTCGCTATGAGCACGCACCCAAAAACTTCAGCTTACCACAAGTGCGGTATGAAGATCAACATCCTGTTGGCTATGACACACATGCACATGGTAGATATAAACAAGAAGCTCAGCCATACCAGTCAGCCATATCCCGATCTCCTGAACCCAAGCAGTACTTTGATCCACATATGAGGGGCTATGAGCAAGGTCCTCCACAAGCTTACAATGCAAAAGCTGGACAGTTTGAGCCTTCTCATAACACTTCAACTGTTTCTCTTCCTCCTCCCGCTTCTTCACAAACAAAACCAGAAGTTTTGCCTTCCAACAGTAAACCACTGCCTACACCACCATCTCTAGCAGAGGAAGAGGAGGATCCAGCCATGAAACCACAGTCTGTGCGGAGTAGAGTTAAGATATTTGAACGAAGAAGATCACCATCTCTGGAAAAAATGAAGGACCCCAGTGACACGTCAGCTGTCAAAGTAAGTCATTTAAGTTTTGTGGTTTTTTAATTTTTTTTAAATTCTTGTTTCACTGATGAGATTGAATTGCTGGTAATAAAATACTGTCTTGGAGAGAGAACTCTGTTAGTGGAGCAGACTCCTAGCAACCTAACTGCAATTTGTTTTAAAAGCTGAAGTTGAAAACTAAAAAGGATATTGCAGTGTTGAAGACTGCCTCTTTCATTTTTACTGGTTTTTCATGCTGTTTTATTCTGAAGGAATAAGAAAGGGAGAAAACATGCTGCCTCTTTCCAGATGTTAGAAAATATGCTGTGCTTTTCTTTACAGCCTCCAGAACTAGCACCGAAGCCTACGCTCCCAGCCATGAGTGGTCCAAAAACAACTTCTCAAAGCCAGTATGAACATGACAAAACAACTTACAGGTAGATGCACAACTGATAATCAAACTTAGCTTTCAATACAAGATTAGAGTATTCAGACAGTACATTATAGTGGTTCAGACTGGAAGCTGCAGAGTGGAGAGGGGGTTGTCAGTGTAATTTATGTCAGTAGTAAATCAAGAAGTAAAGCCAGTTGACACAGACATGATTACTGAGAAGGAAACAGGTATGCAAAATGATTTTTTTGGGGCATTTTTAAGGAAGTAATTTTTAATAAGGGAAAAGGTAAAATGGAGATGCTCGGTATATTTGGGACAATTAAAAAGTGAAGCGTAAGTGAAAAGGAGAGATGAAATAAAAAAATTTTCTTCATGTCAGAGCTGTCACATCTCAAGACTGCATAGATTAGAGGTATTGCATGCAGTTATAAGAATTATTTTAGTTGGTTTATTACTATTTAGGTTAGGAAGAAGCAGAATTCTTGTAATTATCCTTGTTAAAACTGTGCAAGGCAACTGTGTATTACTATTCTTGGTTAGGGCCCCAGAACCACAGAGACCTCAAGTGAAGCCACCTGAAGATATCGTGCGTTCAAATCATTATGATCCAGAAGAAGATGAAGAGTATTACCGAAAGCAGCTCTCATACTTTGATCGCAGGAATTTTGAGAATAAACCATCTGCACAGGTTCCTGCCAGCCATCATTCTGACTCCACTAAACCAATACATTCACAAAATCAGCTGAATTTCTCCAATTATTCTAAGTAAGTTTTGGGGTTTTATTTTCTTTTTTTATTTTATTTGAAAAAAGGAAGGGGAGAGGTGTATAGGGCTAAAAATGAAATTCTTTCTCTGCAGATAGAGTTTCAAGAGTCCATGGTAGCTAACTGATCTTTTATGTTGATAAAGTTCATTTCTCTGTATAGATATGGTGTCAGTCTGCATGTTTTTTGTAAATAACATGATTAGTTTTTGTAGGTTTCAGGACCTTTAACATGCTACTTCTTGCTTACCACTTTTTAATACAACTTAAAATATTTCCATAGCTCTTAAATATTGTTCAAAGCAGAGGTTTTAGTTTATTGTAAGCTTTTATTCTTCAGATCCGCTTGTACACGTTAGCTGTGTTTGACATTAGGAAAGTGAGCCTTTTGGGAATTTTGTTGATGCCAGAATTTAATCTGTTGATGGAAACATCTGCTTCCTTTATTGTTCTACTTCCTTGACTTGGAACATTTTGATACAGTATTGTGTGAAAGTTCATAGTACAAATTTAGCTCAGGTAGAGGACTGGTTGTCTTGGAGAGTATTTAAACAGGTTTTATACTTTCTACAGTTATTTAAATCTTCAAAATTTATTTAAATTCAAACCATAATAATGTTTTTGTAGCTGTCCATGTGGAAGCTATCTTGACTTGATTAATGAAGGCTGCAAGTGAGGTGACTTTTGAAGGCTTTGGTTGTGCTCCTACTTGAAATCTGTATTATTAATATTCAGATCTAGCAGAAAGACTGGCCATCTTAGTGTAAGTGAGGTTTTTGTAGTAAAATAATAAATTAGCTTGCTAATTAATATTCTGCGTTTTATACTGTGACTGTGTGTCCAAGCTTTGTTGTGTACTTGATACACTGTGTTCTAGTGCTTGTCTTAAAGGATTGGATTTGGGACTCTTGAATCCTGTAAATATTTCTGTAAGATGGTCCATCACCTAGAATGTTTTTCTTTGGGAACTGAAAACTTGGGAATTTTTCCAAAAATCTTGGTAGATTTTAAAGGAATTGCTAGTTTTATTGTAATCAAGAAGTCTTCACATGGTAATGATTTCTTATTTCACTTTTTTATAAGTTTGCAGATGACACCAAGTTGGGAGGGGGTGTTGATCTGCCTGAGGGGAGAAGGGCACTACAGAGGGACCTGGTTAGGCTGGATTGATGGGCCAAAGCAAACTGTATGAGTTTCAATAGGGCCAAGTGTCAGGTCTTGCATTTTGGTCACAACAACCCCAGACAACCCTACAGGCTTGGGGAAAAGTGGCTGGAAAGCTGCCTGATGGAAAGGGACCTTGGTGTACTGATGGACAGTTGGCTGAATGTGAACCAGCACTGTGCCCAGGTGGCCAAGAAGGCCAATGGCATCCTGGCTTGTGTCAGGAATGGTGTGGTGAGCAGGACTAGGGAGGTCATCCTGCCCTGTACTCGGCACTGGTGAGGCCTCACCTCGAGTAGTGTGTTCAGTTTTGGGCACCTCAGTGCAGAAAGGACATGGAGGTGCTGGAGCAGGTCCAAAGAAGGGCAACAAGGCTTGTGAAGGGCTTGGAGAAAGTGCCCTATGAGGAGAGACTGAAGGAACTGGGGCTGTTTAGTCTGGGAAGAGGGGAGACCTTATTGCTCTCTTCCAGTGTCTGAAAGGTGATTGCAGAGAGAGCAGGGTTGGTCTCTTCTCACTGGTGGCAGGTGACAGGACGAGGGGAAATGGCCTCAAGTTGTGCCAAGGTAAGTTTAGGTTGGATATCAGGAAAAGCTCCTTTACAGAAGGGGTTGTTAAGCACTGCAATAGGCTCCCCAGGGAGGTGGTTGAGTCACCATCCCTGGATGTGTTTAAAAACCGTTTGGATGTGGTGCTCAGGGATGTGATTTAGCAGAGGGTTGTTAGAGTTGGGGTAGTGTGGACTTGATGATCTTTAAAGTCTTTTCCAAACTGAGTGACTTTATGATTCTATGCTTAGGGGTTAATGTATATATTAATCTGTAAGCAGTTCTGATTCAGTCAAGCATGTTATGCATCCTTTTTTTTTCAGTCCTGCATCTTCTGATAGAAAGATGAGAGCCTTAATGTCTTGATTTCTGACATCACAAGGAGGCCAAAAAGTCTTGGTTGGCCTCACAGTGCATTGCAGTAGCTCTCAGAATTGTTTTCACCTCTCAAAACAGTATTTCAATCTTTCAAAAGTATTTCAGTAGCTATAAATAGTCCATTTTGATCTGTAAACACCTGACTATGTTGCCATAGTAAATGCAACTAATGCTTAGGTTGGAATCCTGTGAGCTCTCAGCAAATAATTGTAAAGATTGTAGAATTCCTTAAACAGAGAATTTGTACACTTGTTACTCCCTGCATTGATGTCAAACTTGGGAGAGCATGAGCAGTAAGCATTAACTGTTAAGTCATTTGCTGCAGAACAGCTAATTGTTGAGATAAATGGTTCCATACTTCTACCTACTACTCCTGACTGTCATATTTCTCTTTTTTGGCTGCTCAGTTTTAGTTTTTTTCTGAGTCAGAGATTTGAAGGCTTGTACTTAGAGAAAAGTAACATCTAAATGCCGCAGAGAAATAAATCGATACTCTTCTTAGTGTGATACAGTTTCATGTGTCAGGGGACAAAAATGGGTAGAATTTTTCTTTTAGGGAAGAATGTAATCCATAACAGAAATAGGAGGGCATGGGAAAGAAAATGTACCCAGGGCAGTCCTGTACAAATAGACAGAGGATTGAAATACTAATGGTAGTAAGTGCAAATAAATGAGAAAACTACTCAGCTTGACAGAGTGGCCTCCAGAGGCATAGTACAGAGTGCTTGTTTAGAAACACACAGCTATTGCTGAATGGAGAAGGCATTTGTCCTCAGGACTTTTCCCTTTAGCCAATTTTCCCTTTGTACCCTGTAGCCTCCTCATTATTCATCTTTTTTTCTAGTTTGTTTATGCAGTAACTCTGTCAATGAATTCTTCCTAAAACAAACAAACGAAAACACAGGACTAGATTTGAATGGCAGTACAGGAACTCATGGTTATACCATTGCTTGTTCATTTGTAATAGAAATAATGCGCAATCCATGTACTGTATTGTGGATATTGAAGACAGATTTTATTTTCTCATGAGCAGTATCTATGACTTTTTCGGTTTCAAATATGTTAAACATTAAGTTATGTAAAATTCTTGGTTATTAAGTAAATATTGTGAAAGTATATATCTTATGTTACATGTGTACAATTGTTCACTCTTCTGATTTTATGCACTTAATGCACAATATATATCGTGCCATTAACAAAGCCGCTTTATAACAGTAATTACTGTAAGCATGTTACAGTTGCCAGTAACTGTAGGATAAGGGATAGTTTCTCCTACTTCAAGAAAGCAGAACTCATAAGTGGATGAGTTTCTGTGGCTGTGGTTGGAGCAGTTTGAGAGTACTGCCCCTGTGGCTGAGCAGTAGATTTGTTCCTATGTTGTTCAACGTGGCGCACTGCAGATCAGTGGTACCTGTTTGCCAGATTTTGTCTATGCTGAGATCTATAGGCTGTTGCACACTGGTTCATTCTCATAGTTCATTCCTGGTCTCTCCATCAAAATGTACAGCCCTTCCACTTTTTTCTTTAAATTCCTCAGCTGGCAAGCATTTCCTGTAGGTGTGGAGAATTGTCACTTTCCTCCCTCTGCTGGATGATAGCCCCCTCTGGGAAGCAGTAATTTCAGGTGGGCAGTTTGTAGAGGAAGGAGCTACTGCCCACCTGGGGTGAAGACAGCAGTGAGCAAATGTGCAGCCATAACTTCTGCTGTCGGATAAATGGCTTTATGTAAATTCAGCAACAACAGAAGCTTATGCAATGTCTCTGAATGATCATTTTTGCAACATTGGCTAACACTAACGAATTCATACAGGTGTTGCTCGCTGAGCATTGTGTTCACATGGTCATCAAGCAGACTGCCAAAAGTTGATCAGGTCTTTTCTTTGTTTCATGAGATTGTCCTCCAAGACAGTAAGACAGTGGCTGTTGAAAATTATTTGCTATCATGAGCATGCAGAAAGTGAAGTCATGATGGAAAGCTGTTCTAATCTAGAAATTGTTTAACTTGCTTTTAAGTTATATTTTAAAAAGGAGGGAAAGTTGTTGGGATGTCTATGACTCTCCCAGTCTCTCCTCCAGTATACATAAACAGTTGTTTAACATACTGCTGATGGTTGAACACAATCAGAAGCATTTCAGAGTGTGGACTCTGCTATTGGATAAGCTGGTAGAGCCGTTGAAATATGTACTGTGCTGAGGGAATGTTTGTATGATGTGAGGGTACAAAACAAGAAATGTTCTGTGTTTAGACTGAAGAAAGATGAATGGAAACTGGCCCATAAACAAGAGTCTGTTAGAATTTTGGATTTGGTGTTTGTGTTTTCAATATGCTGACTAACTCTTTGTTTATACAGACCTTAACAAATGGCTTTGCGCAGTCTCACTCTTACTTATGTTATCTGTTGATTTGAAACATGACTTCCTAATTCACTGACAAAATCTCACGTTGCCATAGGGGATCGTTGTACTGATGCATTTGGTAAAAGCATTGTCAACATCACTGCTAAAAATAGTTTTTGCTGCAACAACCTTGTCATATGAGAACTGCGAGGACTAATGTAGAGCGTGTAGAAATAATATGCTTAAGATAGAATGACTATTTTTCTTTCATTCTTCTATTGCTGTTTGCTTTGCCATCACCTAGATTTCTTGGCTCTTACACTAGCTATGACTACTTGAAAAGGAACATCAAGTGGTAAGACTTGTTGATGTGAGGATGTTTTCAGGTGTCCTCTCACTGTTACATTTCATCACGGGCATTATGTGCACTTTAAAATTTAAACACGTGAATTCTAAAAGTTATTACTATCTATTGAAGTCCAAAATTACAGGGATTTGTAAAATTAATCATTTTCTAGAAGAAGCTTTTTTGAGGAATACTTCTAGTACAACCAAGAAATATTTTAAAAATGAGACTTTTAAAGTTGTTTACAGTATGCACATAAAGCTAGTGAAGCTTAAGCTGATTGCATTTCTAATTAAGATGGCATTGTTCAAATACTGGGTGTATTTAGAAAAGTTATACTAAAACTCATCTTCCTTTTGGCTACCTATTTTTACCAAAAACAACCTATCAACCCCTTGAGAAGAGGATTTATATTCTTATTTTGAAGATGTGCTAATCTGGAAAGTACTTTGTTTACTAAAAATACCCCTAAATGAAATTGAAAAATGAAGATCTGTAGGTTATTGTACAAATACACCTGAAATGTCATCTGCCTTTTGTTTGCCTTGGTTTGTGTTACTAATCTTCTTAAGATTCAATGTTGTCTTGAAATATCTTGTGCTTATTAATGAATGTTTTTATACTAGAGGAAAGATATTTAAGAAAGTGTTTTAATGTTTATAGGAAAAAGATGGAAATCGGGTGATCGTAGGAGAAAAATACAGCAGAAGCTCAGAGCCTTGAGGAAACAAAACAGTCTTTCTTTTTTCCATTCATTTCAATAGGGGGAAACCAACTGATGCTGAATCGATGGATAGATCTGTTGGTGACAAGCGCTATGAGCCAATCCCTCAAGTTACAACTCCTCCTCCTGCTCCTTCAGTACAGTACACACAACCTCAGTCAATTAATAGTCCTGTCCTGTCTCTCCCAGCACATCACAAGCCTGCACTTTCTGAAGGTGAGCAATTAGAACGCTAACCTGCTTGTGTGATGCAGGTATAATATGTCAGGTTCTTTTCTGAATGCTTCAGCATGCGTAAGCTGCTAGCTGTGTTTCTCTTTAACTGATCTTTTGAGTAATTAAAGTTGAGGTTGAGTTTTGAGAAACAATTTGGGATCTTATCTGAAACTTTAACTTCCAGGTATTGTTAGTCACTAGAATTTTTTTTTTATTCCAAAATTGAGTGATCTCAGAAGAGATTAAATAAAACTTTGAGTATTTAGATGTTCCTTATGCTTTTGGATGGGAATCCTTTAGGCATGAGTAATAGTTGTAGGTTTCTGAAAACAGAAGTTTTTTCGCGTCCTTCAGAAGAATGCCCAGTCCGGCTGAATTTTGCAGTTCTTTGCAAGTGTGTAATGATATTGTACTTTGAAAAATTGAAAACGGGTTTTACAAATTAGTCTAACCTTCTTGAGCAATTATACCATTGTGGCTAACGTCACTGTTTAGTGAAACAATAGATAATGTTGATTTTTTTATTAAAATGAAATGTAATGGAACAGATGATGTAAGAGAGCTGAACAAATTAATAGGTATTTTATATAGTACAAAAATGGACTAAATGTACCTACTGTGTGTGACCAGAAATTCCTGATAATTTTTCTTCAATTCTGGTGTTTTTATTTGTATTGCAGTTAACTCTGTGTCTGACCCTCCTCCACCTCAGAATAAGCCAGCAATTTTCAGATCCTCTAGAGAGGACACTGTGCAATCCACCTTTTATCCTCAGAAAAGCTTCCCTGACAAAGGTCCTGTTAATGGAACTGAACAGGTTCAGAAAACAGTCACTCCTTCCTACAACCGTTTTACAACAAAACCTTACACTAGTGCTGCAAGGCCCTTTGAGCGCAAGTTTGAAAGTCCTAAATTCAACCATAATCTCTTGCCAAACGAAGCTCAGCATAAACCAGAGTTGCCATCAAAATCTCCAAATTCTCCTCAACCAATTTTGAAAGCACACGGCTCATCACAGCCTCCTGAGTTTGACAGTGGAATGGACACTTTCACTGTACAGGTCGACAAGCCTAAATATCAACCAAATAATGTAAATGCTGTGCCTAAAGCCATTCCTGTAAGGTAAGCTGCTTGAGTTTTGTCTCCAGTAGCATGTCTGTAGGAGTTAATCTGTTAAACCATATAACTTACTTTTGCTGTGCTTCCATCTTCTGTTGATGTCAGTCCAGAAGCAAAGATAGCTTAAAGATTGATACCGTGATTCTACAATTGTGCAGAAGAGTGCTGAAGAGAGCTCAGATTCTTAACATGTGTCCAGTGTCATGATGTCATTTTACATCATCGCTACAAAATGACATGGCTTTAACTTTCCATTTCTCATAAGAAGAATAAATTAATTATTTATCTTATTTGTTTCTAAAAGATAAACTTCATTCCTAAGAATAGCTTGTCACGATGACTTGTATTTTCTCTGTGCTTAGAGAAAGTAAGTTCATACTATATTTTTATACAAGATATTTCAAAAATAGTCATAAAAAGCAGAAGTCACTCCATCAGTTTCATTTGGTTTTCTTTTCTATGAGACCAAATAAAGCAAGTTGTTTTAAGCACTTATTTTCCTGAAGTACTGAAGCTATAAGAATTATATCACCAGCAAATGGTAGCACTCTAATCTTAAACTACGCTAACTTACTCAATTATTTTCATTAATATTTTCAAAATAGTGTTTTTTATTATGATTTTAAAGTTAGTAATGAACAAATCATACTTAATCTTGCTTGCTTTTTCAGTAACTCAGATATTGAATAGAATAAATCCTATTTGCTCTTAACCTTAGGAATGTTTTGATGCTGTGCAACTGCAGGCTGCACAGATCTTGAAATTATTGTCATGTTTGAGTGGAATACTTTTAGAAATCAAAATCCACTCTAACTAACCATTTGATAACATTCTGTATCTTTTTATTTGTATCTTTACAATCTGGAAATGTGTGCTTTTTTAAGGGTTTTGTTTTCAGTGCATGTCTTGCAGCTGTTAGGTTTCTCCCTCATTAAAGCTTGAAATGAAAGGTTCAGTGGGGATGGAATAATAAGCACTATTTCTTCTTAATGGTATTAAAATCATAATGGAATTTTGGGAAGGAAAAGAAATCTTTGGATGTGCAATACACTTGGTTTTCACTAATTGAAACGTGTAACAAAGAACAAACTGCTTCAGTAAAATTTCAGAGGTGGACACATGAAAACATAACGTTCAAGTAGTCCAAAATCTTGCCCTGACAATTTTCTAAACATGTTCAGAGTTTATGTACATTGACTTTTGTCTTATTCTGGTACAAATGTCCTTTTCTCATGGCAGAACTTGAAGTACTTGTGTCTTAGCTGTCCCCCATAATTGAGTGTTAGGCACAATTAACATGTCCTGAAATCAGAGCTTGCTAGCTAGTGTTAGGCTGTGAACTAGCAAAATAAAGGGAAGAAGATGGTGATAAAACTGCTGGGTTTAATCTTTGTTTTATATTCAGCCCTTCAGCACTAGAGGATGAGGAGGAGGAAGACGGACACACTGTTGTAGCCACAGCAAGAGGTGTATTCAACAGCAATGGTGGTGTATTGAGCTCCATAGAGACTGGAGTTAGTATTATTATTCCACAAGGAGCCATTCCAGAGGGAATAGAGCAAGAAATTTATTTTAAAGTCTGCAGAGACAACAGTATACTTCCACCTTTGGACAAAGAGAAAGGTAAGAGCTGATATTGTGTATTGTGCTGTTACTTAACATTACTGTTTTCTAACAAGAGCAAAATGAGCTATGAGAACATATTCATACGCTTCCAGTGTATTTTATTTATTTCTGTCTGGAGGTATAGAGTATAAATCTCAGAAACAAGAATTAAAAGGAAAAATATTCAGCTCGGTATTGGAATTTTCAACCAAGATAGAGGCTCTAAGTCATAACTTGAGTATTTGTGGAGTTGAATGTAGCTTTAAAGATTGTTATCAAGTTTGCTAAAGTATGGTTCTAAATTCCTTTTTCAAGGATCTTTGAAAATTCAGGTTGCCTATGATAGTACATTCTTGACTATATCTTTTTTAATGCAGGTTGAGTAGTGTGTCTTATTGGAGTGATTTTTTCCCTAGTAGTCTCTTTCATACTGTTACTTCAACATTCATGCAACTTCTGACTGAACAGATACCTAATTTCCTCAAATCAGGAAACAAGAAATTTGACTCTGTAATTAAAGCATATTTATAAAAATTCAGAGTAACTGCAGATTACAAGTTAAACAACTGAATAATCTTATGTTACAATGGAAATTTTAAGCTAAAAATAGACCTACACACTTGTATGTTCTGCATTCTAACTGTTAGGATAGGAAGTTATAAGCTTTTGAGCTGCAGGAGGCTTGATTCAGCCCAGCGTGCCATAAATCCATGCAGGTAGAGCATCACCAGCCACAGCAGAAGTCTGAAGAAGGCTGCTTGCTAATATGGGGACTGGTTTTTTGTCGTAGATTTTTAGATTGTGATGTGTGCCATTGGGAGGTCATTTCTTGACTCTGAAAGAGACAGAGGAACAATTTTGTGAAGTGCTGTTCTTTACTGACAGTTCAAAATGTTTTGGTTTTTTTTTAACTGAGTAAAATATCTCTGCAATGTAATTGTGTAATAATCTGAACCTATTTCAAGAACCACGGTGAGCAATTTTTTTTCTCTTAACTGTAGGTGAAACACTTCTTAGCCCCTTGGTAATGTGTGGGCCTCACGGACTAAAATTCCTGAAGCCAGTGGAGCTGCGCCTGCCACACTGTGCGTCTATGACCCCTGATGGTTGGTCTTTTGCTCTAAAATCCTCTGACTCCTCGTCGGGTATGCTGTCCTCCCTCTGTCCTTTTGGGGCTTTTGGGTGCTATCGTATAATTTAAGTTAATTTGGCTAAAGATGATATGTAATATAAAGAAACTTGATCATTGTATTTGTGTCAAACTCTCTCATTTCACTTTCATTACAAATGTCTTTCTTACATTTATTCATGGTGCAAATTCATAGCTAAAGCCATGATTGACAGCAGAAAAACAGAGTAATATATTTAGTCTCTTAAATATAATCGTATTTTTCTATTCTGTCTTTTCTTGAGGACTGCTACAGCTGAATACACTTGAAATGATAATCGCACTAAAATTGAGAGGAAATGATTATGTACCTCTGATTGGCCTTTGTAACATAACTGGTGTTTGTCTGTTGCTTAATTAACCATATAGGACTCTGGCAAATCTTAACAATCTGCATGCTCTTAAATCATGATTTAACGCTTGTTAACTGTTTCCATGTGTGCAAGTTGATGCTAACAATTGGGTCATTTAAGAAAACTATAGTGTTTCAGTAAAAGCATTTACAATTCATTTTAATGTAGCTGGATTTTCCACAAGACTTTTCTTGCTTGCTTCTGCCTATTTTTCCTCTACCGCCTTTTACCCAGAAGTTTCTGGTTGATAGTAAAAGTTGCAACTAGGTTGCAATTCTATTTACCTGTTCATTTTACCTCACTGTGACTTTCTGGGAACAGGGGGAAAATGTATTGGCTGAAATTGTCAATGAGAAGCCTATGTTAGAATTCTGGGCAAACTTCAAGCATTTCAAGCAATTTCATGAAATGGCTGTGAGGTTACAGAAACGTAAAAATAAGAAAAACAAAAAGTTTGCACATATTTGGGGGAATAAGTCTTAAGGTTTTATTCAGCTACCTTCAAAACCTATGGTGGAAGATATAAGCCATTCATGTGTACGTATGATCTAAGCAATGACTGAACAATGTACTTCTGTATACAGCATTTAAGCCACCATGTATGCATATCTTCTGTCACTAATGTATTTATCACTGTCAACACCAAAGCACTGATGCTTTGAAAATGTAAAGCATCGATCTCCTTGATGGTGATTCAATAACTTAGAGGTATTAAAGGCAATAATTTTTAGTTGTTTTTATAAGCTATTATATGCATGGATTGCATGCATCTACTTAGCAATGTGTGTACATGGCAGTGTTAAAACACAGATGCATAAATGATAAGGTCCTGAAAGGTAAAACTACATACAAAAATGATGCAATACTTTTGTAACTAATAGCACCTGTTCATGAACTTACTTGAAGTGAAGGGGGAGAATTCAAAAAGATCTAAACAATAACTGAATCTGGGATGTTTTTCTCCCTTTCCAAAGTGGTGTGTGTGCGTGCGCGCATGTGTGGGAGCAAGAGCGTGTATATTAAACACTAACACTTTCTGTATTGTAAATATTACACCACATTCTGTTAATCTGAAATGGGATGTATATCATAACATTGCTCTTTTGAGACAAACTTTAAAATTAGGCAATTCTGTCTTATGATATGTAAGTAGACCATACTGTGTCTTAAATAAATTATTGTTTTCTCTCTTTTTAAAATAGTTGCTTATGGGACTCTGATTTTTCAGGTGGCTTTATAATAACAGCTAATAGAATTCTGGGGTTTTCCTCTCTTCAGTCGTCTGCTCTGCCTCATCTTTTCTGAATGTATCCATGTTCTGTCCTAAAAATGACATTCATTTGCACTTAACATCCTTTCTGCTACACTTAGGCCTCGTATATTATTTTACTGGTAAACACCTTTAAACACTTTTATGATTTTGGTATTAAAAAAGAAATAAAGTTTTTATGGCCACAACTATTTTAATATAGAACAAAATAGTGAAGGATCATTGTTTCAAAGTAGATATATGTAATTATGGGATAAATATTTTCAAGAGCTAGAAGTTGCACTGTCTGCAGTCTAATCCTTACTGTATATTTCAGAGGAAAGGCTGGAAAAAAGTCTGCTCTTGTGTCCAGTGGGCACGAGTAGGACCTGGTCCTCCTACAATCCTGCTTATGTTAGTAGAAAGGCAAATCAATCTTGTGAGTTTTGAGATTAAGTGGAACTTCTGGCATCTATAAAGTGAAAGCCTCCAGCATAAAGCTTCTTAACTGAAATAAGTAGTTTTGGCTGGCAGCAGCAGTAAACTTGTTTGTATTCTCTAACACGTGCCACTCGTACTTCTTTGTCCCTACATCAGATGTTGCCATCGCTCAGTGCATTGTGTACTTCATTTTGTTTTCATGAGTTGAAGAAAATTATGTGGAATGACATCACTCATTCAGTGCAGAAGTCTGTGGTGTATGTAGCCTATGTGACAGGGTTCTCTTAACGTGTGCACGTTTCTCTAGGATGAGCTGCTTTGAGCCATTTAATGTCATTTGTCTGGAAAGTATAAGAAAGTATTAGTGTATTTTTTCTCTTCTACCATAGTGGGATGCTTTTTCTATAGCAATAACTTTTAGAAATGGCTCTAGATTAAAGGGAAAAACATATCCTCCAGTCAAAGGAGGTGTCTGAATATGCAGCTGGAATTTAACCTTTGTCTGCTGAGATGGCATCTGACGCTCGCTTGTAAAACAATATTACACAGAACTTTGACCATGAGTTGGTATCTTCTATTGTAAAAAATTTTAAGCATGTACCAGCAAACTGGAATATTTTCAGAATGTCAGTATTTCAGACTTCAAAATAATATACTGACTGTAGCTGCAAAATAATGATTTCTATTCTGTCTACAGTAATTTTCGTAACAGAAAAGTAAATCTACCAATGTATTGGTGCTTAGTTAAAACTTTGCTTCTGCTTTGACTTATTTGTGCTCAGAATTATTCCAGAGACTTCAAATGCATCCTAACCATAGTTGCTTTTAGTATCTCCTAATTCCTTTGGCAGCTTAGGAAAGAGCCAGTGAATGCTTCATTCGCTGTTAACGCTTCTGAAATGAAAAGCACGATGTTGGTGCTGCAGAGTAGCATGACTTGTATTTAACATTTCCAGAATATCATACCATCTGTTTAGCACAATTGATCTATTCTGTATTATAGGCAAATGAGTTGAAAGATTTTGTTAATAATGTGCCAGCTGCAGGTTTAAAAAAAAAAAAAGGCATGTTGATTCAGAGCCTAAAAGTTCCTATCCAAAAGCTTGGTTGTGTCAAGTTGTACACTGTTTGACAGCAGATACTAAACACCAGCATTGTGTTTTCCTCCCACAGGTGACCCCAAAACCTGGCAGAACAAGTCTCTTCCTGGAGATCCAAACTATCTTGTTGGAGCAAACTGTGTCTCAGTCCTAATTGACCACTTCTAAATATTAAGTTAGCTGACTCAAGTAAATAATGTGAAACTGAGATGGACCTTACATATAAACTGAACCACTCTATCAAGTATTAACTGTTCTATAAGTGATAATGGATCTTAGTGTTTAAGCATCTTGCTTTAACTAACAATGGTTTAGCAAGTACACTCTTTGAACCATGGTCACAATACATGCCACAAGCAGGGAGTGTACTGTGGGAACAAGGTAGGGTTCTTGCAGGTTCTGTATGCTTTGGTTTATTGGTTGTTATTTTGTGTTAATTTTTTGTTGTTTTAAAGGACACTACTAGTATTTCATTGTTTAAAAATTGAAAGTACCAATGGGATTATATTCAGAGGAACTGAATTTGGTTCATGCTCCACTGGCAAAACACAGAATTTGGCCTACGTTTTTAATACTATGTATTTTCTAATTCACAAGACTACATTTTGGTCTCTAGTTTTTAAATGACTTTCAGTGTATGTGTCCAATGAAATGGCAATCAACTTTGGGTAGCACAGTTTAGATGTTTTCCTCTGCTGAGAGGCTAATACACATCTACTTACTTACTCTGTGTGGAAACATTGTCATGAGAACAGGGGGGAGGGGGAAAAGCATGTGGGATGACTATGGTTCAGTTGCCTCTGTGGATTTGTAAATTAACCACGTTATTACAAACCTATTAACCAGCAGGGATGCCTTACCCTCATGTTTTTAATAGTCTTAGCTCTCATAGTTCTCTGTATTAAGTTTGTATGGCTTTTGTGCTTACCTAGATAATATATCATGAGAGACTGGAGAGAGAGGAACAAAAAAAAAATTGTGAATTTGGTTTAGAGAATGAGTACTGTTTGTGTTCATCAGCCAGAAGAGAACCAGGGGAAAATGATGGTATGTTTTCTGCTATGCATTTGAAAATTTATAGATGTTATAGAACGCTTGTATATAATGCGTGCATACCACTTTTGTTCTTGGTTTGTAAATTAACTTTTATAAGCTTTACCTTTTTATATATATAAATATATATATAAAAACAAACAAAGTTTCTTAAGGATATCTTTGTATTCTCATACCTTTTGAGCCTTGAACTTTGACATCTGCAGCAATAAAGCAGCATTTCTACAGTATACAAACAAGGACATTTTTTAAAAAATGCACAAAGTTGTTACCTTTTTAAGTGCTGCATTTAAAGAGTATAAGTCGGAATTCTCTACTTTGATTAAAATCTTGAAAAGTATCCCTACTGTAATTTGTCATAAGGATGCTGTACTATGTGCCCTGAAATGTATTTTTTTACTAATAGACGATTTATTACGGCACATCGGCACTACTACTGTTTAGATAATATACCACTGCATTCTGTTAATGAGTTATTAGCTATTCAGGTGTGGCTGATTTTTTTTCTCTGCAGTTATTAAAATTACACATTTCTAAATATACGGAATAAAACTGTTTTTAAAATAATAAAGGAGATTCTAGTACCTTATTGTTTCTGAAATGCATTTATGTGAACGCAACAAAAATCAGTTTTGATTTTCTGCATAAGTAAATAACTGGATTCTGTCATAGTTGTAATGGTAGACAACAGGGCTCCTGGGAGCTCCTCTGTTGGATGTGGACAATGTTTGTTAGCGTGGATCCACTCAAAATACTCAACGCAAGAAGGACTGTTAGATTTGTTCGTATATATGATTCTATATATTGATGCTAGTTTGTTTCTTATGCCTGTTCTTCCAAATACCTGCTGGTGTTCTAGCACATCCATCTGCACATAGTTCAGGTGTAAAATATTTGAGATAATCCTATAGAATCTCATTATGAGGCCTGTTTGAAGTATTCAGTGATGAAGTAGTAAGCTAATCTGGTTCTATAAGAAAAAGTTCCAGGAGTGACTTGAAATAATGCTTAAAAACAATGCATAGCCATTTTCTTTCCATACTCCCACTAGAAGTTTTGTCTTTCAGACGTGACTTAATCAAGAAGATGCATTCACTACTGTTACTGCTACTACTGCTGCCACCACTCACTTATCTCTACTATAGGGGCAGGGAAACAACTTGAATAGCAAAGAATAGCACTGAATGAATCATAGAATGGGCTGGGTTGAAAAGGCCCTCAAAGATCATCTAGTTTCAACCCCCCTGCCAGAGGCATGGTCACCAACCCTAGACCAGGCTGCCTTGCTGTGTCATGTCAGTACAACATTTGAGGTTTGTCAGTGATGGCATATATTGGGGTATCACTTCTTGCACTCACAGTAAGAAAGTTTTCAAAACAACATACACAGTTTCCTGGGGAGAGTTAGAATGCTAAAATTTTACAGTACTCTTTTCTAGTTCATAGCTTAGTGAGAAGTACATGAAACTCTACAAAAGGGAGTCAACCAGAGGACACTAGGAATGCTGGAGTTACTCTGTGGACTACTTGTAAAGGTGATGTGTGTGTCTTCAGCATTCTGAGTCTAGCTTACTGTGGGGTGTAACTGTCCTGAGCTGCTTTGACAGTAGTGATCCAGATAATCTTTCTGTTCTTTCAGTAATGTACAGTTGTGTCTATCTGTCAAAATGAAGGAAAAAAAGGTGGTATTTTTTGTCTGTCGGTAGTTGAAGTGAGAAAGTTTGCTGTTGTAAAATAAGGCAATTCTGTATTGCTAAGCTTCTTTTCAATTGGATTGTCTTTGCTACTGGAAAATGAGGAAGTATATTTGTATAAGTGGCTAATGTAAACTATACACACTTTCCTTGTCTTTAAAACCTAATACTTTAAAACATGGCCATTATCAATCCTTTTTCTGAAACACTATTTTAAAATACCAGTGTTCTTGAAGTATCTATCCTTGCAAGAGATAACATTCTCCGCATGTTTTATATCACGTAGGCTCCGCAGGAGGTAAGTTCACATGTGACATTTACAATAGTTCTCTATTCTTTATTTAACATGAACTTCAAAAACTGTCTCCTACATGCCTTGACTACGTACCAACAAGCTGCAGCCCTGCAAACTGTACAGAAGCTTTATTACTATAGAGCTCCAGTTGTGCTCATTTCTAAACAAATGGCTTCAGTGGTGGCAACATAAAATCTCATGGATGCAGTTCTGCTGTATGGCCTAGGTTCTTGATATTAAAAAAGAACAGTGTGTGTGTGTGTATATATACGTGTATTTTAGGAAAGCAGTAATGACAATTTGTTCAGGCATAGACAAATAGTTGTAAATGTACCTTCTGTCTTCCTTCCGTCTTGGCTTAGGTGGAGCAGATCAGCAAGGTTTAGGGTCTGTTGGAAGATTCTCTGCTGTAACATAACCTGGACCAGATGACAATGCAAATCTATGCAGGTTTGGAGAATAAAAGATAGTAAGCTCTTCTGAAAAATGTTTTGTTAGTTACTGTGTCACTCTAGAGGAGGACGATTATAGCCCCACTGAGGGCTCATGTTGTTCTTCTAGGTACAGGCTTCTCTGGTAACTGGCTCCATCCATTAATGAGGCCAGGTGAATGCGTAAAATGATTTTTCATTATATCCGAATGAACAGTGCATTTCTGACCCTGTGAGTGTACGAGAATACATAGACTTAGTATATGAAGCTAACTGTGCATTCATATGCAGACGCACGTTTTTCTTAGGCTTTTTTATAGTGACAGCTGTCCATCAGGGACTAAGTAACAACTGTTTGTGTATAAGACCAGAGAATAGGTCTAAGACAACTTCAGTATCTGCAAGCACAAATTTCATATGCTTTTACTAAAGGAACAATAAAGAAAACTGAAGAGGAGAGGAACAACAAAAAAGCTGTTACAGTTTTCATGTTGCTCTGGGACTAAAATGGGACGGTGTTAACCTGGGGAAAAGAGCAGGGAACACAGCAAGAACTAATCTAAGGGCAACTCTGTCAGCTAATTCATTAACACGAGTTCTGAAAATGCTGTCATTTACCTGTGGCAGAGTTTTATTTAATTTCCTTGCTGAGTGAAACTTGCTGAGCATTGTTCCTACTTTGAAGCTAACAAAAGGATGTGGTGGCAAGCAAGATCCCATGATAAAGAAAGGCAGGGGAAGAGGAGTGTTGGCCAGGTATGCAAACCAGGGGCATCGCTTTGGCTTTACTCAGTTTATTTGGGTAGACTTAAACTTGCGTAAATCCTGAAAATACCTTCTCCAGTGTGGTTAAACACTTCATACCTCTATTGTGTGTATGTTATGTGCTGTAGCAAATACTTTCTGCGAGAAAAGCTTATAGTTCTCATTGTTATCCTAATGCCAGTAATTGGCAACTTCTAAGGGACTTTTCTTTTAATTGTAATAGAAATCAGCTAGACAAGTGAAAAAAGAATAGATAACTGAAAAAAGAAGATTCCTAAGGAAATAAACTGCAATATATTTAGTGACTACATATCTATTCTAGGGGCTGGGTGGATATTAAATTTTCTTTAAAAGTAATTGAAGAAAAAGCTTATTTAAATATTCAGTTAAGGTAGCTTGTTGCACTCTTCTGCAACGTTTGTTTCTTTACAAAAGTTGTAGAGCAGTAGGCATGATAAACCGTGAAAACGTATGTAAATTACAGTCTATGAAGACATCAGTACAGGCTAAAACTGTGTTGGCTAATGTATCAGTTAGTTTAAAATACTGTAAATTTCGTTAAAAATAAGCCATTTCCCAGAGAAATTTTCTCCTTCCATCCTTCTCTTCCCTTTAAATGTCAGATTAGAGTTTGGGGGAAGATCACAATGAGAGGCAAGCTCTAGAATTTCAGTTCAGTTTCCTGGATTGTTTTATATCTTACCATTGGGTTATCATTGGTGAATTGGTGATATCTAATCAAACCTATGCATGTACTTAAAATTAAGTGTAGTGCATTTAAAAGGCTTTACAAAGACTTAAAGGTAATCTTGCCAGAGTGAAAGTCTAGCATTGAAAATTCTTTTTTACAGAAAGAAGAGAACAAGGAACTTCTCTGCTAGGAGCACTTGTAATGCAGAGCTTGATAGAGCACTGATATGTGTCATGTAACATTGGAGCTGTCTGCAGTAGTTTTCCTTTAATTATACTTAATTTTACCATTATTGAGTTAATGGCCAAATACTGAAGTTCATTACACTGGAGAGTAAAAAGGTAAGGCAGATTTAACTAACTTGTTCATGAAATAATTTATGTATTTGATTACTGAACGTGGCATGCTGGTAAAGAAGTACATCAGGAAAGTCACGTTTCCAAGCAGGAGATTAAGGTTTAGATTTGTACCAACGGTTTTGAACTCAATCTGGCTAACTATGGGAGGGCAAGATGCATGTGGATACAAACCTTTATACGTGGAATGTTACAAAGGTTACAAAATTAGCTGCCTGTGTGATAACCTGCTGCACCTGATGGTAGAGTAGTCCGAGCCTGTGCCAGAAGAGCTGCAGCCCTTTTGCCTGGGCATTCCTGGCAGCCCTGTTGATGCTACCACTATCTGCATTGCTTTTTTTTTTTTTTTTTTTTTTTTTTAATTTCCTCCAGGAACACATTGGATTTATTTGTAGCACTCTAGATACCTGAGAATACAGGAGTGCTGAGCAGGCTTACCTTTCAGAATTATTATATACAAGCTTTCACTTTTTATTTTTTAATAACCTTCATGGCTGTAGGCGGTCTTGGAAAGGTTATTTGAACATAAACTGTTGCAGTAGTATCTCCCTGATGTGTTAGTCTCCTTAAAATAAGGAAGCTCACTTCCTGTCTGATCTGGTCTTCCATCCTACATCCCTATGTGTTATTCTCCTAGTAAATAAGCTTGTGTTTTTTGGTTTGCTTTTAGGAGTCTGGAAACAGATTTCCTTTCTGGGTAGACAGTGTAATAAATGTGAGGATGGCATGGAGCTGTCGCTTGTGGCAGTAATAACTGCCCAGTTTTAAACCTTCCAGTAAGCAGGGTCAATTTTTTTCCCCCCAGTACAAGTTGAGATGTGTTGCAAACCAGAAAACAAGGGTTTTCCAAGAGGCCGTAAATACATCAGATTCTGCTGCAGTGTTCTATTAAAAATAAAATTAAAAAGCAAACAAAATACAGCTCTGATTCTGTAGTTCCTGACAAATCTCTGTATGGAACAAGAAATCTTCTAGGCCCCAGTGAATCTGGGGGATAACAGCATCAATGTTAGAACAAGGAATCTGGACTTTGCATTTGAAGCTTGAAATAAGTGATGAGCAAGGACCAAGGTATGACTTCACACTTCCTTATTATGTTTTATTTGAACTGATATAGTGAGCATTGCTCTGACATAGCTGTTACTTTTGATGTGTTTTCTGTTCCTCCTTTGTTCTGATTGGATAGTTAGTTTGCCAACAGCCTTGCTACTCTGGCCTGTAACGAGTTTTTTTTAAGTTATCAGTGATAACTAGTGAGTTGAGGCCAACAAGCTTTGTAGTGCTTTGTGTGTATGGCTTTCAAAACACTTGACAATTCTATAGGAATTAATTGCTACTTGCTTTCCAGGCACGATCCTCAGTTTTCTGAGACAAAAAGTACCAAGCAACTAGTGGTAGTCATACTAAGAGAGCAACACTGTATGCTGATGCAGAAATACCAGCGTAGCATTGTGTTTGAGAAAGAAATGGGAAAAGCAGAGGAATGCAAGTTTTGTGTGGTTGGTGCTCCATTTCAGTACTGAAGGAGTACTGCTGTTTCTGGGCAACACTTTTACAGTGGTAGTAGCTGTCAGTGAGGAATACTCTGAAAAACCCTCAAGGAAAACAGCAGGGGGACCTGAATGGCAGGGAAGCTCACTGCCTTAACCTGATAGAAAGCCTGGCAAACAAATATGTCTATCCAGTGTGCCCTGTAAGATTGGCTTTGTGCATATTAACATTGTATTTGTCACCACCCTGAGGGCTGAGCATTGCAGTTAGCAACAGTGCAGACTGACGTGCAAGTCATCCACCTCCCGTGGGATCTGTGGGACAGTATGGGACAGTCTGCAGCAGGTGCTGGTAAGCTTTCAACTGGACTTTCATGAAAAATGAGAAACCAGAAAAATGAAGATTATTTCCTTCAGAACTAAAACATCTCTTAGAGATCTCTTAGAGATTTGCTTGCTCTCGCTAGGAGAGAGAATATGTAATTGATCTCTTGATTAACAGGAGTAATTTGGATCAACCAAGTTCTGTTTTAGATTCCCTTTATGTTGTCAGGTAAAGACTTCGGTGCAATGAGAGCTCTCCAGCAGAACTCCTCTGCAGTGCATTTGTAACAGTCAGTTGGCTTCTGACAGCCTCTTGGGAATCCTTTTGATCCATAGGACTTGCTGCTGGCAAGTGTTACGGATTTCATTTCTACAGGAATCGTTTAAAGCAGCAGATCTTTATGGGCTTGTGTGTGAGAAAATTCCGTATGGCCGCTAGGGGGTGAGTGTCACCTGGCAAACAGCTCGAGAGCTGGGAAGGTGCCATGAAAGGCAGTGCGTACCAGGGGATGCTCCTTAGCCTTGTCTTCTTTCCTTTTTCTTATTAATTCTCCAGGATTTTCCGTATCAGACTGTAGCAGTATTGGATGACTACTCAAACTTAAGTTATTTTAATAAGGGCCGGTTATATTCCTCGTGGATGTGGACATTGCCTTGCCCTTCGGAACACTGAGCTCCAAGTAGTTGTTTTTCTGTAAGAAGAATGGTGTAAATATACAACTTCACGTGTCTTAACTGTGATTTTAACCTAGCATCATAGTTCCCAAGCAAGAAGCTTGATTTTATTAAAGACAGCTAAGAAGAAGATGTTGATAGTATTATGAATTAGTTGCTAAGAGGAAGATGTTGATAGTATTATGAATTAGTTGCTAAGAGGAAGATGTTGATAGTATTATGAATTAGTTGCTAAGAAGCTTACCTTGGCCTCCAGTTGGGCACTAACAGAGCCCAGAGCAGCCTGTACAACTAGAGCCCAGGCTCCCCATGTCTGCTGTACCCACCATAAGTGGTTGCACAGCCAGAAAGAATCCTTTATCATGGTTCTCCCACAAAGGAAGCTGCTTTAACTTCTTGAGACTTGCCTCTTCTTCCAGAAAACAGTGGTTGCTTGGAGTCAGTTTGCTTGAAAGCTGCTTCTGGGGTTACCAACCAGATATTGTTATTCAGTCAGCTCTGAAAGCAAAGGAAGAGAGTGGATAGGGGTCTCAAAGGCACTGTGGTAGAATTGGGCTTGATGTCTCACTCAGCTTTTAGTTTCTTCCTTTGTCATTTACACAGGACTGTACATTTTCTTCATGGATGAATAAACTTAAGGAGGAAATACCTGAAGGGTTTGCTAATATTTGCCCCGAAAGAGATTATGTGCTTTTGTAGAACTCTGTAGTCTGCAGCTAATTCACTTTTCCTCTTCTTTTTGCACGAACTGTTACCTTTTCATAAGAAAACTGGAAATAAGCCATAGGAAAGAATAAGTCTATTAAAATAATTTCCTAAAGAGCAAGATACACCAGCTGTATTGTTAGGTTTTGACTTCTCAGAGTTGATGTATTTTCAGAGCAATGCCTCTGTGACAGTAGAATTCTTTCATAGTCTAAATGGCGTAATTGAAAACAAATTCTAATACAGGAGTTCTTGTCCTGCAAAGCTTCCCCTTTGAGGAGCGAAGACCTTGAGCTTTGTGCCCCAGAGATATGTCCTGGTAACTGATTTACCTTGTTCTACAGAAATAAAGACATCTTTATAAAGAAGGCCCTCACTGTAATGCTATGATTTAAATATGAGCATTTCTGGACAAGTAGTTTGAGTGTAACATCAGCTACCTTGAAACATCAGTTACAAATATTCTTGTTCAGACTACATTGGTCGGTTTTGTTGTTTTTTTTTTTTTTTTTTTAGGAAAGGAGTCAAGCAGAAAAGTTCAGAGTTCTCAGCATTTTGGTGCATGCATCTTAATTTATGGTCCATTATTAAGTTCATTTCAATTCTTTTTTAATTGCTTTTAAGCAATACTTTGCTGTATAAATAAACTTCCATTGTTAGTAGAGAAGTTTAAATTTCAAATGTTCTACAAATATCTTTGTGCAACCTCATAAGTGTTGGAAAAATCTACACCTAATTAAAAAAAATCTTAACGTTGTCTTTCTGAAGAAAGGATGTTCAAATCCAAGATGGTCAGATTAATGTACCTTTAACTAATTTTCTGTGTCAGTGTACTAATCCTGGGTAGCAGAATCAGGTAATACTTCTTGAAACAATTGCAGCTTGAATTAGAATTGTCTTTCTTCCTTTTAAGTGAAAAATTAACATTGCCAGAAGTGTTTCTATTCTCAACTAGAACTGATGCTTTTTGAAGTATTTAGATAGGCAGTGAAATTCAGGAGATTAAGGGATCCATCTGTGTATCATTATATTCTTAGCTCATGTTTTCTTAGAATTTAACATTTATAGTCACAGCTAAAAATATTTTGAGAAGGATGCTGAGGTTCTGTGCGGAGTTATGTAAGGATAAATATAACTGGAAAATAATATTAGCTTATGTGCAGAGATCTAGGACTTCATTCCCCTGTGCGTATGGGCACAGAGTGTTAGCTGAATAGTTTCTGTGCTTTGCGTTAAGAACAGCTGTATTGCAGCCAGTGAGTAAGTGGAGAAAAAGATCCAAAGGAAGAGGACTGAAGTACTTCTTTTAGTTCTGTGGGTCTCAGTAAATAATGGACATCTACATGGTCAGTCTTCCTCGTAAATATCTAATATGTGAACAGTTTTCTTATGCAAGTCACTTCAGATGTAAGTAGTGTAGTGGAGAGTAAGTAGAATTAAAAAATAGAGTGAATGCTTTCTGAGTGCTTGTAAGTATTGGATTAAAAAGTTTAGCCGTTTGTGTTCCAAAAATAAATAATGGAGTCAGTCACCATCCCTTCTCTGGATGCTACCTGTGTAGATAATTGCAGCTGGTTGTGGGGCAACTGAGTCATGTCATGGCTGAGCATCTTCCTGAATCAAAACGAGTGCCATTTCTCTGTAGCCTTGAACTTCCTCGCTTGCATTCTCTGCAGCACTGCCACCCTGAAATTTTGATGGTGGGAAGCTTCATTTCCTATAATTGTTCTCTTTTATTCTTTCCTCTGTTTTTTTCCCTACTATTGGTCTGTGGTCTCCTTAATCATGCTGTTGTTCAGCCTCAGAAATAAGTGTTAGCCCCTTACTGCCCAGAGCTGCATCCAGATGTACATGACTGAAACTTCACCGTTATACACAGCGTGTGAAGGTGCTGTGTCTTTTTCAAATACATACAGGCTCCTGAACATTGGAGAGTGATCAGGTCCTAAACATATTATTGTTCTTTTAAGAAGTTTGTCTGCAGAATAACTTCAGACTTATGAGCAATCTCGTCATCTTATCAGCCCTTCCTGACAGAGAAGTGACCACTTCTTTCTCCCTCCCAATTTTCATAGAAAACCCAGTATCTCACATAACACTTGCTGAATTTTTAAATGTTCTGGTGCCTGTCTTTCTCTCACATGTGATATAGTGCATCAGAATCTTTTTTTCATTTTGTTTTTACCCTTTTTTTTTTTGCTCCATTTTGAAAAGTCTTCAAAGACTTTTTTCCTCATCTCTTTTTCCAGTGATGTTGCTGCACTGAAGTATTTTATATTTCATTTTTGGTGCTGTCTCTTCCAGGAATGTTTTCTGCTTTGTATTTTACTAAACTGTTAAAAGCAGCTCCTCTACTGGAGGCCAAGAATGTACTATAAGTATTTTTCAATTATTCAGGTAGATTGAGTGAATGTAGTACCTTCCTTTTATAAGAACATCTCAGAGCATAGAAACCAACCACATGTCAAAGCAGAACACATGGAAGCTGCTCAGGGCTTTTGTCTTCGGCATCAATCCAAATACACTACAGTAAATCTCTTCAAACATACTTGGAGAAGGAAAAAAATGTACTGAAAAGAGAGCAAAAACGTACCTTAGTCACAGCTCTTCTAGAGCAGTGGTGCTGTTCAGCTGTTGTGTAACTAAAGGTATGGCTAATTCTGAGAGTTGAGGCAAAATGAAACTGCATTCATGTTCAGCCTTAGTTGTGAGTCACAATGCACATCTTTAATCTACAAATGAAAATATCATGTTTTCCTAATGTGCATCAGTTGTGATTCTAAAGTGTAGATGTTTTCTATCTTGCTAACAAATGACAAGTTACGGTAGGGAAAAGCTATGTGACTGTGTCCATCAGGCCTCATGAAATTACTCGTGCTTTTTCTTTAATCTTAATGTACTGGAAGTACAACTTTCGTGCCATGCTGTATTGCCATCAGATCACCTTCTGAAGGTCTCAGTGAACAGTTCTTCCATTCACTGCTCTTCAGTGGTGCCTAGTGGCAGAACAAGAGGCAAGAGGCACAGACAGGAATACAGGGCGTACTGTCCACACAGCAGGAAGCACTGGTTTTGGCTGTACAGGTAATGGAGCATGGGCACATGTCACCCAGAGACTGCAGAATTTTCTCCTTGGAGAAGCTGAAAAGTCGCTGGACGTGGGCTGGGCACCCTGCTGGGGATGGCAGTGGTTGGAGAGCTGCCTTCCCAGCTCAGCCGCTCTGTGCTTTTTCTGACCAGGTAGCATCACATTCATGCTAGCTCTGGTGAAGTTGTTTCCTTGTTTTTAAGGGCCTGAATTAGATTAAACCTATAAATTCCTGTGGTCTAATACCATCAGGAGGATCTGCTTGTGACCAAAAAAGTATGATAGCAAAAATACTGTACTTCATAAAGCTCTTTACTTTTGTGAGACATCAAAGTGAGCTACAACTTCGTTAAAGAAATAGTTCAGTTGCTGCTATTGGTATTCTAGCCTGCTGTCACACTTCATTATCGATGGAAGAATAGAAGTCAATAAACAGCAGCTAGTTCTGTCTCTAAATCCCTGTTCATAGGAAATGTATCTTGGCTGTTAATTGACCAAAATGCAGCTGTCTGTAGTTCTTCAATCTAATTATATTGTTTTCTTTGAAGCTTCTGGAGTTAAATTGCTGCAGACTTGTGAAAGTATAACATGGATGTTGCTGACAGTGCCACTAACCTCATAATATGATTTTATGCTGTAATGTTTTGAAGCATATGTTCTTCTCAATGCTATAAAGCTTTTTTTATTCTCCTAGTCTATGTTAATGTCTGTAGTCTTCAGCAGGTAAATTAACTCCATTCTATTGTGTGTCCAACACCAGGAGATATTAAAAGCTCTAATTGTAGAAGCGAGGTGGTGCTTGCTGCACTAGTCACGCTCTGCTCTCCAGTCTGTTGTTTCATCTAGGCTTTGCTGAAGCATTTCTGTGTCTCTTTGAAATTGTTTTGCACAGTGCCTGCAAGCAGCAAGGGCACTGTGACACATCCGTGTGTGTAGTGGACAGAAACAAATGAAGCACCGTAGATCATGCAGGTCTTCAGCTGCTGCAGTCTGTAACTTCAAGGTTAAAGCAATGGTTATAGCTCTGTGGTACGTGTGTTCTGTTCCTTTCCATGCTTGAATAGTTCCCTCACTGAATGTTCCCATGGAGGTTTCATGTTGGACCATAAAATCAATTCTTCTCACCCAATGAACCTCAGTGTACCTTTGAAGATGAGAATGGCACAGGTAACCCTTGCAGTCATTCTTAGTAGAATCTCAAAAGCACTCCGTCTCAGCTGGATGCAAACAGCTCAGACTTCATTGTTTTAGGGAGAATTCAACAGAAACAAAAGATTACAGAACTGCAACTTCAGTGTTTTTCACTGCAGTACTTTAAGGTTCAGCAAATGAAAGTAAAAAGTGTTTTGAGCTTTCAGGATATTGCAGTCTGTGCTTTATTTAGGAAATGTTTTTATAGTGTCCCCAGCAGGGCTGTTATTCCCACTCTGCTCATGGTGCAAAAGCAGAAACCAGCTGCCTGGTGCTAGCACAGCCTTTCTGAATGTCAGCTTCCACAGGAGGAACTTCTATCCATTGTACACAGTTGAGATTCACCTTAGCTTTTCAGTTTCTTTGTGTGGGATCATAATTTCGATTGCTGGGCATGAAGTGATGACAAGTAGCATTTCATTGGCAGCTCTTTAAGAAATAGTTCTTGTTCTGATTTGGCAAATTAAGTATGTTTTCATTTAACTGTTATTGCAGCACTAAGAGGGAAACTGTCTGCCGCATCAGAGCTCATAAATGTCATTGACACTTGTGCCTAGCTGTCATACACTCTTAGTGCATTTAAATGGCAAGTCCGATGCAATAGGCTGCTGCCTGCTGTTTGACTCATTGTTAGGGTGTTCTGCTGCCAAAGCTGGCAAGGGCTGCCCCAGCAATCAGAAATGTGTGTGTGCATACTGTTTATCCAGCCTTTGTGTACTTACGTGCGTTCTACACTGCGCCTGCCATGATGTGCAAGGAGCTTTATTCTCTGGGAAAAGGAGGCAAAATCGCCTTGTTTCAGAGAATGATTGTAGGAAGGCCTTGTTATGAACATTACAGTCTAGACAGATGCTACTGGGAGCAAATACAATAGAGAGCAAAAGTAAATACTGAAGTCAGCATAATAATTCAAAACAGTTTCTTACCATCTGGATGTGTAATAAATAAATAAATAGAAATCCTGTGATTTCTGTATTCCAGCCTCACATTTCTGATGGGTGCCTCAAACCTACACTGACACTAGTCTGATTTTACTGAGGCTGCATCTTTAAGGAGAATAGAGCCTGCCATACTCCTGAGTATACACCTTAGGAACAGGTGAAACATTGCCTTCATCACCTGCAGTCAAGAACTCATTAGTTTGGCTTCCATCTGAACTTCTAAAAATCTACTTGTAGCTTGTAGTTAGTGAAATTATGAGCATTTAAAATAGAAACTTGCTGGAAATGCCCAGAATGAGCCACATTTGTTTCCTACAGCATCAGGCGAAATGTGTTATGTTGTGCTGTTAAAAGTGATATCTAATCTTGTATATCTGAGTTCCTCTTGTCTAAGTACTGCTCTGGAACAGCTGTGCTGTTCAGGCATTGTGGCAACACCTGTGCTTTTACTCTCTTTGGGAGCGCTTGCTCCATCTCTCTAGCTGTTAATGGGGGATTTCTGACCTTGCTGCAGGTGAGGGAACAGGATTTACTGCTGCCTCTGTCACCAGAGGAGCTGAACACAAGGACAATGAAGACGGCAGATCTTAAAATGCCAGACTGACTTAGATGAAAAGATACATTAACAGCTAGTTCTGGGTAAATAAGTGAGAGACCCTGCCAGATCAGCTTTTTAAGCAATCCTAAAATCCCTTGTTAGAGGCACATAAGATCAGCAGTTATGCCTGGGTGGAAAGGAGTGGTAGATGACAGTGTCAGCAGCCCTGCACAGCTGGTTAGCACCCGCCTGGCACTGGCTGGCAGCAGCTTAGGATGGTGCCCAGCCCTGGCAGCACAGCCCTTCTCACAGCCCTCTGCCCAATGGGGAATGCCTAGGATCAAAGCTCTTCCCAGCAAGGTACCAGTGGATGGGAAGAACACAAGCTGTAAGCTCCTATGGACGCTTGAAAATCTTCTTTGGTATGTAAAAGTGGGTAGGTACTTGTGGTGTTTTTGTTTTTAACCCAGCAGTTCAAAAGAGTTTTGGTCTTGTTTGCTGAATCCTACACAGCTAGCATATCAGCCCTTCCACTGGGCATGATAGAGATAGCAAATCATAATGCAATGGATATACTTTCTGAAGTGCCACCTGATTTGTATAGGAATGTCAGCAATTCATTCTCAAAAAGATCACATACCTCTGTAACAAATGTTCAAACTAAAAAATTGATTTTACTATCAGGAGACTCTGCTTTCCTGTGTGGAGTCCATTAGCACTGTAGACCCGCCCCCTCCAGAACTCTGTTGTCTCCAAAGGGTATGTAGAGAACTGACCTCAATCAAAATCAGAAAAGCTACTGTGGTTTGTTTGTGGTAGTCACTAATTGGGTTTTAAGACCCTCAGAGTATTTCTTTCCTTTGGAGAATGAGATCAAAAGACTACATTCTTTCTTGGAAATCTTCCCATCTCTGAAGGGGAGTTAATGAGAGGTCCTGAGCATGGGCTGGGAAGGACTGGACTGGCTGCGCAGCACCAGATAAGACTGCTCTCTTACACTGTCCAAGAGAGCATATACAGCTTGCTTTTTGGCACGCTGTAGCTTCTGTATGCTACTGTGGGCCCAGTAGTGTAAAATACTTGTTACTAAGTCATAACTGTTCATGCTGTGAATCAGAACTACTTTTGTCGGATTATAAACTTGTGTTTATTTAGGAGGGATGGAAAGAATCATCGACTACAAACAAAAGGTTGCATAGTATACTCATACCTCTAATCTTGCTATTAAAAGGAGCTTAATTAAATAAAGTGCTGTGTGATTTATTGAAATAGCCCAAATAGCTTGGTGCAGCTTCCTCTTGAAATTCCAAAACCACACTGTGCTAATGCAGCTAATGCAAAGTCCATCATTATGCCACCTGTTTGTGATCTGTAAGGCCTATTAAGCCTATTTATCATTCAGCTGGTAAGGAACAGAGATAAAAGAATGACATTAGAATCATTTTCAGAGTAAAATTGTATTGGATTGCATAAATCAATGCCAGTAGTCCTTTTCAGTCAAAGAGGCAGCAATTGATTGTGTATCTCCAAAAAACATTTGGAGGTGAGACAAGTACATTGGCAAATTTTTTCTGTTCTAAATGAGCAAAAGAGTGCCACTTGAGTTTTGTATCTTTTTTTTGTCACGGAATTTATGCAAAGCCACCTGCAATCAGTGTGAAAATAACAATGTCTTTAGAAATGTCTCTATTCCTGTGTTAGTCGGTTGGTTCAAATGCCAATGTTTTTCCAGATATGGGAATCTTCCAGATCTGAATGTGTTATGAAAAGTAGAGAGATGTCAGAGGAGAAAAACATGAAATTATTAGGAAGAGTCAATTTAAGTTTCAGAAATGTTTGTTTTTAAATATTGCAAAACTCAAAGACAAAGAGAGCAATTTAAATTTTTGTTTTATTCTACATTTCCATTAAAATGACTTCAGTGAACTTAAGTTCATTTTGCCACACTGAGATCTTGTTTCCCTAGGTGTTTGTTACCTCTCCATGCGTTCAGCAAAGCCAGCACCAAATGAGTGGGCAGCCACCTCAGTTTTCTGTTACATCAGTGATGGTCAGCAGAGTTGCAGTGGAACTGAGATTTGTAGGCATACTGGAAAGATTTTTGGTCCTTGTACCCAAATCACTGGTCTCTGCTGAGCTTTGAAGGCATTTGCTGTAACGCAGATACCAGCATGGCTAGCTTGCTGTGACAGAGTTCCTGTCACCATAGTGAGATAGGAAGTTAAATGCTCTGTTTTTGTTTAAATATCAAGAATTCCACTATAATTCTGGATGAGGAGTAATCCTTGCTCGTACTTAAGCTGACTTTGTTAGTTTTGCTAGATACTTCTCGGAAGAAAAAAAAACCAAACAAATATAAAGGCTTAATGGTTTTTCTCACCAATTAATTCTCTGTAAGAAGGGCGGCAAGACAAGCTGCTCAGTTATTTTTGGCAGTTAACATAAATCTGCTTTTTAAAAGCTTGTTGTAGTAACTAAGACTCTGTGAGAGAACTTGGTTTTTCTGCATGCCTCTCTGTTTAATGTTTTCATATTGTTGCTTTTATTATAAAACTCTCCAAGGAATATATCTCTGCCAAACCAATTTATATCCTTGGTGTACTTTCTGCCTATATGGTTCTTGCCAGATCTGTGTGCTCTTCTCTGACAACCTTCACAATTCAAGAAAGGTGTGTAAGTTTTTCTAGTATTCCAATGCATTTTACCATTTTGATGCTTGAAAGAGGGGAAAAAAAAAAAAAAAAAAGCAGAGGTTTTTGATCTGATTAAAGGTCTAAAGAATATTATAGCTAATTCTTGTTCTGGCACCACCAGAAGCAGAGATATGAATCATGCTGTCATCCTTACTCACCCTGGGGCACTGCAGCTGGGGGGCATTGCCAGCCACATTCCCCAGCAGTGATGACCCAGCATGCTGCTTATCACACACTGATACTCCACATCCATTTCCCCCTTGCTCCTGACCAACAGTGAGCTGATTTTGGAAGGACTGAGCAGTATTACCTTGATAATACCAGCTACAGCCCCCTGCCATGATATGGTGTGTAAGCAGAGAACTGTTGTGAATTATTACAGTCTTTCAGAAGAAACATCTGACCATACAAAGCCTCTTTTATTAAGTGCTGCACATCTGTATGGAATGAACACCCATGCGGTGTTGGGCATTTTAATGGTGAATATTGATACAGTGGAACTGTCTGAACTATTGGAGGTATTGATCATGCTTAAACAGTCAGGCTACTTTTCTGCATACGGATTAATACACAGTAATGGATCCTAGGAATTTTTGATCATGTTATGCAGTAGCTGTTACAACAGTACCACAGTCCTGTCAGGTATACAATATAACCTTTCAGCCATTGGGGGGGCTCATTAGTTTCCAAAGAGAGGGATTAATGGGGGAAAAAGAAAGGTTGCTTGTTTAGTTTAGTGCAATCACAATTAGCTGCATCAGCTCTTCCACACACCATGATACACAGGAAATGTATGACTCCAGGGGGTTGAATCCATAGACTGTATCTTTTTTTCTCTGTCAGTAATTGAATTTGATGTGCTGTTTGGTAATTTGATGGTGAATGGGTAGTGATCATACTCAGACAGAAAAGAAGAGAAGCTAAGTTCATTGGACTGCATGGACTGCGTCTTGTTTGCACCTGACAGGGATCATACCAAATATCATTGCTCCTTGCAGACAGAGATGACAGAATTGTGCAACATGGAAAGATGTGTATATTTTCTAAAATACAAATACTTAAGGAACATCAAATTTCATTACTGACCTATTGCTTTTGAATGTGTCACCTTTTTAAGAGATAGAGGCCAGGATTGTACAGCTGACAAGAAGAAAAGGTGGCGTCTCCTGCGCTCTCCATTCCTGGTAGGCACTGCCCAACTGCCTGTTATTTAGAAAACAAATTTGTGGATGTGATCTCTGGAGGAAAGAAGAAGGGAGTGAGGGAGGAACATATTAAGTTCACATCATTATACTTAACATCATTACACTTACAAACATTTCAAGGCGAACTTTAACCAGATGTCCTCTTTGAGGACAGTAACAGCTGTTTCTCTTTGTGCTACAAAGTGACCATTAAATGAAGTACTTTAGCATTGAATGGATCTTTTCACTCACATATCTACTACCATTAGCTGGACTGATCCTGTACTGCTAGAGGAGGACAAGCTCTCTCACTCCTAAAACAGACCAAAACAGTACTGAGTATAGCATCAGGAGGTTGATATAATTAAGCTAAAGCAATCAATACCTGATGTCAGATTAACGCAGTGTTCTGAACTGAGAAATGATTTCCTTGACTGTGTTGTTTATAAATCTATATCTCAGATGTGACAAGTAATTTTTCTGTTTTTTTTCAAAGTGCAAGCTGCATAACTAGAGTTCTGTTAAAAAAAAAAAAAAAAAAAAAATCTGTCTGAACTACTCTTTTCCATTTCATCCAGCTGTTAAATTGAACTGATAGATTATTCAAGAACCCCTCTTGCAAATGCTTTTCTTCTGACTTACTCTAGAAATTGTATGGCTGGAACTGGGAGAAGTATTGCTTCAGGCTATCATCCAGCAGAGAGCTTCCTACTGAACATCACCCTGAAATGAGGAATAGGTAGTTCTACAGAGAGAGCTAAGGAAACCTGTTTTCTTCTTTCCAAAGTAGGAAATTCAATTCTCTCAGACGCTCTAAAAAGAGTTTTCAGCACGTTGTTTTTCTGTGACTCCTTCTAAAAGTATAGACATTGAGGAAAACCATAAATGTATGCCATCTAAATCTTTATTTCAGATTCTTAATAACATGAGAAAACTATATTAAATTATCAGAGGTGTGACAGATCTTGTCTGTATTTTACCTTCCATGGCCACTTTTACGTGACATGTATTTTAATCTCTAAGTACTTCTGTATCATAGGTTATTTAGGCAGTGTTACACTGGAAATCAGTTCTTATACGTGGCCTCATGACAATAAAGCATTCTTCTATATTAAAGAAAAAAGAACAAAAAAGGATCAAGTACTTAGTAGTTTCTTGAATAGGGTGAAAGCTTATTGAATGTCATTAGATGGGTCTGTGCTAACAGGGACTTAGAAAACCATATATTTCAGCCTCTCCGTCAGAAATATTTTTCATCATCATTTCAGCTTCTTGGTAGCTACCTCAGTGCTTTCCAGGAATGTCACGAGACAAAAAACAAGCTGTAACTAAATTTCAACTGTCTTACTGTTATTAAAATATCTGAAAATTTCTATCAGTACAGATTACACGTAACAAACTCAGATGCAGATGGGAAAAGCTGTGCAGTGTTAATGACAGATGTCTGTGTACTTACTCTGCAGTTTGATGTTTTTTTTCATTTCAGTGCCCAAGGGATCCAGAAGTGTCCCAGATTGCTGTAGTCTTCCCTGCTGGGATGATACTGGTGTTTATGTTAACCATTTTGAAATTTACTTTTTTCCTTAAAATGTGACACACTTGAAACCTGAAGACAGAGTGTATGAGAAAGTAGTGCTTTTTTTCCAAGTTCTTAGCTGCAGGTTTTGTTATAGGAACTCATCCAGCTTTAAACTAAAAGACCACGTAATAGATAAAATAGTGGCATGGGTTAAACTTAATTGGAGTAAAATGGTCATTTTATGTCAGTACGGCCTTTAGCACAGAACATGCTTATTTTTAATATATATATAGACTAATCTTTCCAATTTATGTAATTGTGCTTCTGTTTAATCAAGGTTACTGACTGTAATGGATATGAAAATGGTGTGTTTATTGCTACAGCAGAACTGCTGATGTTGTAACAGGGGATCAGAAGTAGAAATATTAAGTAATACAGAAGAAAATACTGTAAGTATTTCTAAATGTGGGTTGATAAAAATTAAAGTACTGTTTATCTCAGTATCAGTTTCTGGACAATTAGCTTTATAATGTAACTCCCCCAAAATAAGAACATTCTTTGTACTTTGTATAATGTTAAGATTTGCTAGTTTAAACAAATAAGGATGGTTTTATGGGGGAAGCTTTTTAGAGAATTTGGCTCTAAATGCATCCTGTATTTCACCTCTGGTCACAACAAATTGGTGCTACAATAGTGAATGATGCTCAATGGGAATTGAGCCCTGTCAGGTCTGCTACTGATTGTAGATAGGCATGACAAAACAAGTTTATTAGCCTAATAAAAGTGCTCAGCAAATACAGATTTGCAGACATTGATGTCATTGCCCTTACTTACATTTTGTGTGTTCTATCTCTGAAAACTTAATATAGAACACGTAGTTATTTACCATTGTTTAAGGAATGCTAGAGGTATTTAGGAAGATTAGAGAAATTCAGAAGATCATGAGAGCTAAATAGGTGAGAAAAGAATGAAAGACCAAGTACATGAGCGTTGGTGAAGTTCATCTGCTCTGGTGGGATAGGGTACAAATCAAAATAGACAATATAATTTCAATATGTGCAGGTTTCTGCTTGTGGTCTATTGCTTTGGTTTCACTGGAGGGGAAGAGTGGTGGGATCTCGAGTATCAGCAGAAGGATGCTTCTCCTCTGGGTAGTTTGATCTCCAAAGAGAGAGGGGGATAAGAGAGAACCATTTCATGACCACATCTACAGTGCAGCTCTATCAGATGTGAGTAGCTGGGTAACACTGCCAAGCAAGTTTTCCTGCTTTAGAAATGAGATTTCAAGCCCTGTGTTATGAAGGAAGACTTCTTGTGCCAAACAGATTGAGATACAATTTAAGAAAGTTTGTGTATTATGGTGTAACCTACAGAGCACTGCCAAGGTCAGTGAGTGATCTGCTGTGTAACTGTCAGTTATAGAAGTCTGAAGTTGCCTCAAGGCTGGTTTGACTTAGACATGTGAGTTTTCTTCAAACATGAAAAAACTGCAACTTCCTGAGTTGTTTTTTCTTTGTACAATTTTATTTTCAATATAATTACACAGTTTCAACCTTCTACACCTGGCAAAACTGCTGTTGTGTGCATGTCTAATCACACATATTCAGTCACTACTGGAAGTACTCAGGAATGACTTCCAGTTTGTTTAAATGTGTCACAGACAGCCAATTTTGCCTTATGGTTTTCATCTGCATTTCACAAAGAAGAATCTTGAGGAAATGATCCAATATCTTATAAGTTTAGGTTATATAGTTCAGCTTCATGCTTGTAGCTAAAAGAACAACGTAAAGATTCAAATAACTTTTCTTAAATTAAGTGGCCCAAGAGCTCCTAAATTTTACAGTAGAGAAAAAGAACGGAGTCTTTTTCAGGAAAAACTTAAGGGAAAGGAGGGAAGAAAATTTAACCTTGGAGATATCTAAATATATCTAAATATATATAAACATATTTACATACTTAAAAAAAAACCACAACAAAACAACACTGCCACTAATCTATTTAAATTGCAGATCTTTGTATCTAGAAAGTTGGTATTCTTTTCATGAACACCTATTCGTGTAGGTAATCTTCATACTGCAGCTAAGTCATCTTATTTAAACATTTCTCTGCATTTGAAGTTGAAAAACTAACTCATAAACCAAGTAGGTGTATTCTTTCAGGTCTTCAGAAATATGTCAAGATACCTACATAACTTTGTTTTTTTAAACTGCTATGGATGTGCTGAAGCAGACAGTCCAAAGGTGTGATCAGAAACACCTGTGTGAGTCTTTGTCCATTGCAAGTGTCTCCAATTAAATGAAATGCTCAATGTTAGATCCTCAGCTGGTTTTAAAAGGCTTAACAAATAAACCAGGTGAGGATGTGGTCCTGAAAGCACAGCATGATTAATTATAAGGAAAGCTGTCATTAACTTCATGTGGGAAGGTATGCCTAAGTTAAAAGTTTGGGTTCAATGCTGTGGTGAACTGGACAAGAGTTTTGGAATTTTATCTGTAGATGTGCAAACAAAGATTTTCTCTTTGGAGAACGATCCTATTTCCCCTACACAAGTATTGAGGTACTGAGTAATCAGATACATGTATTCATAAAGCATTTCCTTGGTACTTAAGTAACAGGGAAATTAAACCCTTCTCTTTCTCCTTATTCTCTGTACTTATTTTTCTAGAAACTTTTCAAGTTGGATAAGCATATCTAGTGGAAAGTATCCCTGCCCAGGGCAGTCATGTTGAAACTTGATGATCTTTGAGGTCTCTTCCAACCTAAATCATTCTATGACTCTAAGATCTGTCTAGGATTTCAATACCAATTAGCTGTGTTATGGGCAATGTGGCAGGACTGGCTTTATTTCTTCAGTATTGTTTTGTTATACTGATCCATGTAAGCTTCAAGACCAAACTCAAATTCTGAAGTATGTGTAAGTCTTATTTCTCTTGTACTTCATGAATGAGGAAATTACTAAATAAAAACGAACATAGTATTTACAATTTCATCTCCATGGCATTGAAAGTTCTCTCAGCTCTGCAGTACCTATTTTCTGTAACCCATAAATATCTTTTACATAAATTATCTGCACCTGTTGTTAATTCCATGCTTGTTGAACCACCCATATGTAACACATTTTTATCGGTTGTGATTCTGAAATTTGTCATATCTAGGTGCTCTCATGTTTTGATATTCAGTTGTTAAACATATCCACACAGTAATTACAGTTGAGGCTGATGTTACCAAAAACACTCATTCACGTTTAAAAAGACCTCCTCTCTCCAGTTACAGAAAGCTCTGTCATACTCAACCACATAGCCTGAAAATGTTTGGAGTAGGAACTCCAGTTTGGTACTGTAAGTAGGAATACAGCAATGTCTTGTACACCATGAAATGAATCAAGGATTTAAGGATTCTGAACTCTGATACAGATCCTCATTTTCACTTGCACAAGAACTGAGATGTACAGCTTAACTGGGTTTCCTCGCTCCTTGTTGCTAAGATTTCTCTGCTGTTGGAGGAAGCTACAGGTAAGAAGTAACGCACATTCCTGGTATTATTTAGAACTGTTGGCATATCCCACACATCTCTATACATTTTTTAGACTTGTTCTGTCAATTTTACTTGAAAATTGATGCGTGCTGTTGAGTGGACTTAAAGAAATTAGCTTTTACTCGGGTCTTACCCACTGTCTCCCTTTCATTTGCTGCTGTGGAGTAGGTTGAAATTCTTGTTTTACTGGGGAGAGTGAGAATAGAGGGGGAACTAAAAAAAAAAAAAAAGCTTTGCAGATGGATTTAAATTTATTATAATACAGTGTTTTTTTTTCCAGATTCTTGAAACTTTGCTATAATTTACTCACAAGATGCATATGGCACAATTTCTATCTGTTGTTTCTTTGGAAGTCAGCTGGAATTGATGAAATTTATAGAAGGAAAATCACAGTCCACTGCAATAAAGGTCAAAGAGAAAAAAAATCTGTCAGTTCACAGAAAATGAATAACAAAGTATTTTTTTATATGTAATATCCTGTTAGAGACCAATTTAATAAATCACAATAGAAACTTTGTATGAAATAATCCCATGTGAATTACTATTCCATTGAAGGAAAAAAATTAATAATCTTTAACTTCAGCTCACGAGCTGCAAGGCTGGAAAGAACATTTTATTATACCTATACTAGAAAAAGCTGTGCTTACCTAATATGGGTTTTAACTAAATTGGTATGAGTGGCTCAGCTGGCCTCTGACCTATTTTGGTTACCTACCCTATCCCTCTGAAAATAAAACCTGAATGTCTTAGCCATCAAACAGTAATTTCTGCTCCTCCAAGAAAATTCCTTTTGTCCTATGTTTAAAACTTTACTCCCTTACAACTAAAAAGACCATCTGCTTTTAAGAAGCAACTTTATTGAGAGTAAATCTATGTAGGCAAATAAGTATTGTAATTTGTGTACCATGCTGATTAGTTGACTGGGAAACTATGCTTTAGAATTACTGCTTTTTTTTTTTTTTTTTTTAAATCAGGTCCCCTTACCAAATACTTGTGATGGAACCAATAAAGCTTAGCAATCTATCAACAGAAAAACTCTGGTTAAGAGGAAAAATAGATTAAGACATAATTTATATTTTTTCAAATATTCTGATAACTTCAACTTGATGGCAATTGGAAATCTGATAGATTTTTCCTTTTTATCTTCATTGACATGTGCATATTATTAAAAAAGAATAGGTAGATGCACCCACAAGCAGATTCATTTCTGATTCCATGTCCCTTACTGGAAAATCTACAATCTCAGCAACCCAAGGAATTATTGATTTTTGCTTTCTAAGCACTTCAAACCACTTACCTGTAAATCTTATATGTTTTTCTTAGTAAACCAAGTCTTTGAGTTCGATTAAATCACAATCTAGCTTTCAATTTTCTTTCAATAAAGGAAATAAAAGCCTACTTGGAAATGCTTGAAATGATCCTTCAGTTAAGTCACTAAAATCCAGATGTACTTTTTATTAAAATGTTATTGTGTGCTGTTAAAAATGACCATGTTAAGTTCTATTTTGGACTTTCTACTATAGAACTTTAGTAGATGAAAAGAATCAAACAGTAGACTCTGGCACTGTCCAAGCATTTTAGAAAATAATATGAAATAGCTGTGTCTTAATTGATGAGCAGGACTTATAATTTATAACTATGAATAATAACTACTTTTAATTGGTTTCTTGTTTTTGTCAAACTTGAAAATACTACTTGCCTACAGGACTTTGAATAATAATTTCAGAAGCAATGTCCCTGAAATTCACCAACACTGAAAGTAAATAAAAATATCAATGCAACAATATAGCTCCTAGAATGAGAAGCTGCTTTCTGAACTGGCTGGGAGCTGGTAAAGACTGACAATAATGAGACAGTTACTGTAGAAATGAAATCATTTTCATGCTGGCTGCAGAGTTCTGATGTATTTTAATCAGCCAGATATGTAGTGCCCTTCTGGCTGCCTTCAGGATTGTTTTTTCAATTCAGAATGAATGTATAATAGTGTTCAAATGTAAACGTGGCTACCACAAATCTTTTGTTACTGTAGTTCTGGAAGGAATTTCAGTACTGCATCCCACTTTGTTAGAATCAATGATATGGCAATGAAAAATATGTATGAAAGTATTTTAAAAGGCCTCTTCAGCAAAACGACATCATTTAAAGCTGGAGATAGTAACAGTTCTCAAACTGCTCTTGTATCATTTTTAAACAGATGTCATAACAGAGATCCTCCAAAAGTCCAAGAACTATATATCCAGAGCTAAGTTGCACCTTAGGCAATATCTAGTTACACCTGAATGCTCAGAGATATGAAATGAACAAGATGCGAAGCCAGAGTACTAAATGTGTTTATAAGTTTCTAAGTATCCTGCTGTTGAATAGGTTTAAACATTTCTGGTCTGGGGAATGAACTGTTTAATCATCATCACTGCACAAGTTCTGTTTTGGTTGGTTGTTTTTTTCTCTGCTAGTCCCTTTCACTCTGGCATAATAGAAAAGTCTTCCTATACTTTGAAATGTGTCTTTTGGAGTAACTTTTAAGCTTTGGATAGCAGAGAGCTTTAATTATTGTGGGTTTTTTTTTTTTTTTTTTCCTCTGGTTTTATGTCAGTTTCAGTTTTCCCCTCTCCATTTCTCTTCATCTTGCTGTTCCACCTCAACTTGCAGGTGTGATGTAGCACTCCCACCTGAAAGTCAGCAACCGCATCAGGAATGACAACTGGTGCAGAAACGTAGACCAGAGCTGAGTATTTTGCTTTAATCAACTTCCATTTGGCTCATATCCCATGCGAGCAACTCAGGCACTCTAAGCTAACTCTTCTGCATCCATGCTAAGTTGGTAGCGTTCTGCGTTAGATTTTCTTTAACAAAACATGTGTCTTCAGCATGGAGAGCTTTTTGGGACTGGTTAAATATTACTTGCACATGTGCTGGGGCTGCATCCAGCCATGTTGGGAGTGGCACCACCGTCAGTTGCTTTCCTTGCTGGTTTTGTTGTACACTTGCTGATTTAACTCAAGAAGAACAAGTTTCTTCCCTCCTTTTTTGCTTGCTGTTACAGCAAAATATTTGACTGTATTAGGTATGATAAAAGAGGGGACGTAACCTCGCGAAGCTCTCCTCGAGGCACACTTCCCCATTGCCTCCTGAGGAACCAAAATACCGTCTGCAAAGAAGAGCTCTCGAAAAAACAAGGAGCCGGTGAAAGAAGGTGAAAGCCTCAATGCCGTGCCTGCAGAGCGCCCAATCCTACACCGCTCCGACCCGCGTCCGGCGCTCCAGCGGTGTTGGACCACCTCCATTGTGGTGCTACATAGGGCGCCGATCGTGCCTTAATTTCAGGACCGGGCCTGCGCTGGCTGACACGAGGCTACCCATACGCTCTCCCCGACGCAGACCCCCCCCCGAGCGCGCTCCAGGCGCTGCCCGCACCGCCGCGGGGCCTCCGTGCCGGCCGGAGCGCCTCAGGGCCGGGCCTCGCGCCGCCGCCGCTCCCTCCTCAGCGCGCCCCGCCATTGGCCGCCAGCCGCCCTCCCCCTTCGCCGCCCGCCCGCCTCCCTCCGCGGGAGGGGCGCGGGCCGGAGAGCGCGGCTCCGGCTCCCCGGGCGTGCGTCTCGCTCTCCGGTGCCGCCCCCGCTCTGCCACCGGGAGAGGAGGAGGAGGCGGCGGCGGCGGCGCCGTGCCCGCCCGTCCGTCCCCACCCGCCGGCCGCAGCCGCGCGGGCCGCCCGGGCAGCGCCTGCTCCATGAGGCGCGGCCGTCGGCTGCCCGCGGGGCGGCGGGGCGGTCGGGAGGCCCCGCCGGAGGATGCCGCCGGGCGCTGTGGCGGCGCGGCCCCCCGGCGGGGCGCGCTCTCTGAGCCCCGCGGCGCTGTCTCGCAGCCTGTCCCGCCTGCGCGAGCACCGCGCCCGCTCGCGGGCCATGCTGGCGCTGGGGGTCACGCAGATGCTGCTGGGCTGCCTCATCGTGGCCGTCAGCTTCGCCGCTCTGGCGCTCACCACCTCGGCCCGCGTCCGCCACTCGTGTCCCTTCTGGGCCGGCTTCTCGGTGAGCGGGGGGCGCGGGTCGGGTCGGGTCGGGTTGGGGGGGTCGGCGGCACGCGCCCCGCGGCCGTTAAACGGCACTAACGGTCACTGCGGGCGCGTGCCGCGGCGCCGCCTCAGCGCTCAGAGCGGGGCCGGGCACGGCGCGGCCAGGTGCGGGGCTCCCTTCCGAGCCGCGTGAGGGCCGCCGCCCCGCCGCGGAGGCAGCGCCGCGCGGAAGTTCGGACCCGAATCGCGCCGCGTACGCGGCTGCCGAGCCCGGGGGTCTCGGTGCCGGCCCTGAGGGGCCGAGTGCGGTGAGCAGCGGGAACGGGCAGCGCCGCGCGGGCTGCGGGCACGGCCTGCCGGCTCGGCTCCGGTAGCGTCTGGTTAGCCTGAGTTAAACGGCGGTGATAAATCCCGGTGCGCTTCTCCGCTCGCGTCCCCTCAGCCCGGCCGGCGCAGCGCTGCCCGTGCGGAGCTCCCGGCCGCGTGCGGGGCGCCGTGAAAGTTCTGCCCGAGCGGCGCTCGGAGAAGCGGCGGATCCCGAGGGCGCTGGGAGCGGCGTGTGCGTGCGCCGTTGGTGAGGATGGACCTCGTGCGGTGCCATGCCCCGTTACGGGCTGCTCGTTATCGCGGCGGCCCGGAGAGCTTTCCGTGCCCACAGTGCTGGTTAGGGACCGAACCGCTGCGGGAATGGTGCGGGTTCGGAACCACCTGTTTGCGTGCGGCACGTCGCTCGGTAACTAACCCAGTCCTACAGAGCAGGAGAGCGGTTTGCAGGCGTTGTTGGGATACTTCTCTTGATTTCTCCAGGACGTTCTGTAATCTTGAGAGGAAACATCGGTTCGTGAGAGTAGCCTTGATTTTGTCATAACCACATCCTTTGAGCTGTAAGCCCCGCGAGCTGAAATGCCAGCATTTGTCGTGGTGAGGTGTGAATTTTAAATTGGGAATCTGACTGCTCGCTTATTAATGTGCTTATAAAACAACGCCACTGAGGCAGATCTGGTTCCTTATCTCGACAGAGCAAACCGCAGTGTGTGCAGCTGACTGTGCGTTCCAGCAAGCACAGCCCTCCCGCTGATGCCTTTTTCCCCTTGATCCCCGTAATGTGTGTGAGGCTTTTGGGGGTTATCAATATGCTGGAAGATACGCCATTTCTCTTCTGGTTTTTTAGATGCCTTCTACTTTCCTCTCTCTGTACACCATGGAGAGGTGTGCTTTCTGATTTGATTTCTTGATTGCTACTTGCTTAGCGTAGGTAATGGAGAAGAAAGATGTGATTTATGGACATGTGTTGTCAACTGGTAGAAGCCATGTAAAGTAAGAGGAGAGATTGCAAGATTGTTCACTGGAAAACCTTCCTTCCTTATTCTCTTACGTTGTTAGAATGGGGCGGGTATACTTTCTTTTCCAAATTAAAGGCTTACTTTTTAATGTAAAATTCTACCTTATAGAATAAATTATCAAAGAATAAGAAGAAACATGCTTTTCTCCTAAGCTCTTTTCTCTCAGTCTCAAGAAATAAGGTAAATAAAAAGTGCTTTTATTGCACTGTACTGTAGAAATAAAGCACTTTTTTATACTATGGTATACTAAGTCCTAAAAAACTTTCAGGGTCTTAGCCTTTAGCAGACCTTATTCTAAAAGCCTTTTAAGGGCTTAGTCAACTCTGGTTGTCCTTTCCAGTTATTGTTTTACCCTGGAAATGTATGAGCATCTGCTGAAGCCACAACAGGTCCTGCCCTGGAACTCAGGGCTGCCTGTGTGGAGCAGCACAGAGTGCTGCCAGGCTTTGGAGCAGCTAAGTAGCTTAGTTGAAGTGGGAATTTCCAAGGTCAATAATCCGTTCATTAGTAGCTGTTGAACTTACCACTCCTCTGTTTTAGTTGTATGCTGCAGTGTTGAAGGAACGAGTTGTGAATTATCATGCTTAATTGGCTATTCTTCCTTGGCTAATTTTTCTGCTAATTCCTGTGCCTTTTGGAATCAAAGGACAGAAGAGATCATGGGGCTGCCTGAGAGGTGAGCTGCCTGAAACAATGTATAACAATTGCGGTGGTTTATTTCTATAAAAGTCCTCTCCTGGAAGCAGAATATACCCTTACATTCCCTCTGTTCCACAGGAATAGCCATACTGCTTTGAAGGAATAGCCTGCAAACGTGACTGTGCTAGGGAATTTATAACCAAACTATTTACACATCGAAAGCATCACCACTTCTGTGCAAACAATTTCTTAAGATTAAAACTGACCCCAGAGTAAGTCCCCTCAAGTCACAGAATCAGTCTCCTATAGCCAAAGGCCACAACATGGATTTCTAACAACAGTATGTTTGTAATTCCTTTAAAAGTGTGTAGTGATGTTGTTTGAAACATAGTCCTCTCCCCAGTGTAATTTCTCATCGCTGTTGGTGGTTTGTAGGGGTGTGTCAGTGCTCCCACTCAGTCTTTCCATTGTGGATCATTCTAAGAGCATACTGTTTTACTGGGGATAAAATGAGACTAAAAGATGTGCTATAAGAGCTTAGGAGATGCAGTCTGATTGCTGTAGGCATTAAGCCTCAGTACCAGACTGTAGTGTGTCTGAATTAGCTGCCTGTACAAAATGTGTATAGTGTGGATGCTCTCTTAAGAGCCATTTCCTTTGCAAACAAAACTGCAGCGTTCCATTTACTCCTAGTTAGTTCAGCTAGGACCTGTGAAGTCAGTCTGAAAACTCTCTTGGCTGGAGGAAATGCACTCCCTCCTCTATACTGCCTGATAGAAGGGATTCCTGGTACTTCAGTGTGCTGGCTGCACCTGCCTCAGTGCTGCCGTGTGGATCTGCAGGGTGAAGGAGCCAGCTGGGAGGGGGTGTTGCTTCTGAGTATCTCTAAAGTGGTGCTACAGCCTGAGAGCCAATTAACACCTAGCCTGCCTTTCAATTTAGTTTCATCTGGGAGAACTGAGGTTACATGATCCAAGGCATTTGTGTACTGCTAGCCACAGCCCGGTAACTAAGAGCAGTCAGGAGTTTTTCCTCAAAGTACACTTGTGGTGAATTTCCAGCAGATATATGGCTGCTCTGCTGTGTGCTTACCATCTAGCACTTGGTACAAAGGGTGATCTTCGCTACAGCACTCATGGTATGCATGTGGATGTTCTTGGTTAGTAGGAACACTTACAGGCTGTATAGTGGTTGCATGAAACTATAACTCCCATGTCCTAAAGCAGCTTTGGGGAAGGCTTACCCTGGTGAATACGTCTCCTGCATTAATGCCGCTTTAATGGGTGCGTGTGTTTGGATAGTAATAAATGAAACCAGTAGGTAGTATGTGCTTTAGAAAGTGTGTCTTCTGATGGCTGTAGAATTATTGTGAATTTATTTTACGGTACTCAGAAAAATACAGAGTAATTCCTCAAAGGTAACGTTAGCGATACACTTTAAGCTTTTCTGATAGCTGTCATTGGCCATTTGTGTATGTAATCTGTTGGTATACATTTTCCACCCTGAGCTCTTCTATTTTAAACTGTATCATAGACATTTTTGCATTCACAGTTTGCATGCGGCTCTCCAAAACGTACAATACAGCGGTATTGTGGAAGGGTTTTTTTTCTCCTCCTCCTCATTTCTCCTTCCCTTAACTCCCATTTTTCAAAATGAACTCTGTGCAAAAATGGTACACTTCTTAAAAACAAACAAGCAAAAACTCTGAAGTTGTTGAGATTAGAATACCATGCAACAAAGGGTTCAGACTGTTCTGAGTGTGCGAGTGGTACTGGCGTGTAAACATTGTGCTGTCTGTCTCTTTTTTGGGTGGGGTTTTGAGTTGCAGAACTAAGTGGCAGTAAGTTAGAAACACTTCTGATTAGTACACAACCACTTGTAATGAGATGTTGTTGTTAGACAGACTGCAATTATTTTAAAAAGGAATAATTTTACAGTACTCTAATAAATACATGCTTGTTTTTTATTGTTGTATGCAGAAAAAATGAGGAACTTCTTCAGTGTAAGTGCTTCTAAGGATATATTGATTTTTTTGTTGTTTTGTATTTTTTTTTTTGGCTGAGAGGAGACAAACTGCATGGTAACTTGTGGAGTTCTGGTCTTTACAGCAGCTTGATTGAAACATGGGTAGCTGAACTAGTAAGGCCTGAATGGTACACCTCAATCCAGAGTGGACCTCAAGATCAACCTCACAACCATGCGTTATATAGCATCAGTATCTGATGGTTAGCAGAATAAGTATGACCATTAGCGAAATAGGTATCTTGGATGGAATGGCTCATTAGCAAGAGGTTATTTTAGATCAAACATTACAAGAATATTATTAACCTTTCCTTGTATAGAACAGGGTATCAAGGCCTAATACACAAACTTCCTTCGTTCCTCCTTGAGTCCTGGCCAGGCTTGAGGTGGAATCCAAAAAGGAGAATTGAAACCAGATGTCTCCACCCTTGAAGTTATGTAAACTTATTTATTCAGTAGTATAAAAGCTGGACCCGCTTGCAGCGAAGTTGGAGCTCACCTGTGGATGGACACATTGCATAGGAGCTTCCCTGTGAGTGTGGATCTGAATGGTGGTGCAGTAGCTGGGCAATTGATGATGCGTCTTTCTTAATCACCGCAGTTACTCTTGTATAGAAATAATTAGGTGCATTACCATGTTTTGTTTCATTCTTGCTGTGGTATTATTTTGTTGCTTAAAATGTAAGTAAAGATAAACTCACTGTTTTGACTTGGTGTCTGTGCTGACCCAGTCCGTGAGCAAAACAACAGTTGGAACTGTGTTACAAGCTTAAACTTACATAGACAGCGTGTCTGGTTTATACAAGTTAATGCAAGTAGGTGACTTTGCAAGCTTGCTTTCAGTTTTGAATATGAACTTTCATCTTTTCTAAATGCCATCATCGTGAGTAATATGTTTTGCAGAACAAGCAAGTAATATCCTTACTGTACGGTTCTGGTAATCCGGTCACCTATCAGGAGCCCGTGTCAGCAGAATTACATTAATGTGGGGACATAATTTACTTAGGAGATTTTTTTTTTTTTTGCTGCCGTTTGTAGCAGAAAAGAGCATGGCTTAGTGTGAGGGCTTCAGATAAGCCTTCATTGTTGGCGAGATAAGAACAGGAGATTCTGAGCTGAATGCATTTCATCTAGAGATGCTGAGGGGTAATGAACATGTAACTTCAATGTCACTTTTACATTCACTCTTCAAAGAAGCAGCTTGATTTTACTTAGGTGAAAATTGGGGAATGCAGCTTTTAAAAAAGATGTAGTTAGATACGAGAATAAGCAAGGCTGCTTTCTAGTTAAAAAAAAAAATCAAAACCAGAAGTACTACTTCGGCATTCATAATAAGGAACTAATGGACAGTGTAACTTATCAATAATAAAAGCAGGTAATTATCTATCATGCATTCCACTGATTGTAGCTCTAGGAGAAAAGTAAACTGAATGCTTTTCTTCTGTTGTAGCAATAAAAGCATTTGTTGATGAACACTACTAAAATAGGATGTGTTCAGTTTTTGACTGTAAAAATCATCAAGAGCTTCCTAAGCCGTGCCCTTTACACTGGAGCTGTGAACACCCGGCCAGCACACGGCCTGCTCTGCTGTTCTGAAAGTAACACTGGTAGAAAGAAAGAAACACTGGTTTTATTAAGTATTGAAAGTTGCTGTGATTCCAACAACTGTTATTTTTCCAAAAGGTAATTTCAAAGCCTTTTGAAAATTTGTGAAAAATGAGATGATAAAAATGAAATGTCGCGGCATTTCTGTGGAGCTGAGAACGTGGTGCTTTTGGAACGTGAGAGGTGAAGGAGGCAAAGGCTCAAGTTCTGTGGTTGTGTCAGTGTGCAGGGAGCTGAGTGTGTGCTGCACAGCCCCACGTGGTGCTGATGCCAGGCTGCTGCCTTTGCGCCTCCCACTTTTCCCTGCAGTGGGGTTCTGTTTTAGCACTTCAGTTTTGATGTGTGTGATCTTTGAGTCAAAAACGCATTTTGAGAAGTCCGAATGAAAGTATGGGATCCTGGGTGAAAAGTGGCAGATTCCTCCCGTACAGAAATGCTGGCAGCTGAGTATGCATTCTGTCTCTGGAAGGTTGTTGTGTCTCTTATAAACGATAAGAATCAGGAAAAAATCAGCCGCTCTTAAGTCAAGAGGATGCCTTTCTCTTCTGCCTTTCTGACAGAGCCATGTTAACTCAAGATGTGTCAGATTTGAATTTTTGGTTTTACAGCACTTTTTAATGGATAGACCTTCATGCAAAAATACACTTTCATTACAGGTAGAGAGCAAAAAGGGGTGTCAAAAAAGAGTATTTATCAGAGTTTTAGCCACAAATATTTGGCTACGTTTTAAAAACAGGGCAAGCAAGCCAGAAAGTAAATAAAAATGAAGCAAGTGTGTAAAAAATAACAAGCTTGTATTCTTGAGTCCACATCATGCCCGTGTCGGCACACACAGGAATCTGTGAGAGCTGCATCATGTAGGTGTGACCCATCTGTGACACTGCCACCATAGCATGCTGTGTATGTGGGGAGGGCAGCCGGGATGGCTGGTGCCTTCCTTTCCTTTGTAACGCTGTGCAGAGCGGTTAAAACACTGGCATCTTTTCTATGTTGCCTATTATGCATGAAGGTAGAAATTATATTGGCAACAGTTGTCCTTTCAGAAGGACATTAGTGCTGTTGCTATGGGATATAGGAGCCAGATTTAATGCACGGGCCTGAGTCCTTCATATACCCAATCCCTCGTTTGTTCTGCTAGAAAAAGAGATGTTAGCCTTTTGGAGAGCTCCCGAAAAATGTATCACTTGCCTTCTTATAATTTGTATAACAGAGTTTAATCTGGGGTGATAGAATGTAGGAAGTCATTTAAAAATTACTTCCTTTCCTCTCCTCAACATTTTTTCTCTTTCCTCATGAAGGACATTGTCAGACAGTATTCCAGGTTCCTATGAAATACCGTTACTGTAGAAAATAACTAGCAACCATACTAAAGCATTAGCATCTATTTCTGAAGTTTGTGTTTATTCAGTAAATATGTTCTTAGTAGTATAAATAGTCAATGCAGTTTTCCCTTTCAGCTTTTAAAAAACTCCCGCTGTGACTTGACAGAATAATTTCTGTTAGTACATAGCATGTATCCTTTGAATGGAAAGGAACCTTTACCAGAAAAGCAATAATGACAGTACAAACAGTAAAAGGTTGTACAGATGGTAAGTAAAACCAACATCAGAATGGCATTTTGAAGTCTCCCAGAGACCATGTGCTCATCTTCCTTAACCAGCACTATGTGCTTATCTTCCTTAATCTAACTTATTGTGAAGAAAGTGTCTGACAGCAAAAATATCAATCCAACCATTAGGAAAAGAAGTTGATGGTGACAACACCCATCAGTTCTTGATGACAGATGTCTAAAATGTTCAGTCATATCCTTTGTTGGTTTGTGAATCCAAAGCAATTGGAAGGAAAGTACGAGGGAGAAAAAACATTTTCCATTTCTGACATTGAACCTTCCTCAGAAGCAGTACATTTTTGCTTATGGAACCAGTATTCAGCAGTAGACACACTGCACATGTCCTTCCACTTGACAGTTCCCAATTGTGTGCTGACAGTTTAAAAGCTTCCCTTACGGTATGAATTATTTGGGGTTAATTTGACGTTTTTTCAGATCAGCTGTTTTGGTTCCAAAAATACACGGGTAATTATCTTGCATTGTCTGGTTAATTAACTGATTGTGAAAATCAGGTAAGGTAAGAAGTAATGGGCAAAACAGGAGTCAGTCTGAGAGTGGCAGTTACTTTTCAATCATCAGTGTTTCTGCAGGTGACAGTATTTTGTTGGGGAGTGGTGGGATTTTGTTGGTTTTTTTTTTTTGGTGCCTTGAGTATTTCTTTTCCCATTCATAGTTGTTATGATATATATACCGTGAGTGAAACAAGTTAGGTCCATGAAGTATGAGATTTTTCTCATCTAAATAAGGCTGCATGGCTCTGGAAAACAAGTATGACTTGGATTGTTATTTATTCATTTTGTTTGTTTATCATTAGGTATGCTTAGGAACTGTATGAGAGTCCATACACAGTACATTTTTTGTACCTACCCTGCTGTAATCAAAAAAAATAATCTGATGCCCAATTGAATTCTGTATTAAATTGCAGTAATGGACCAGATTCTGAAAAACGAGCCTGTTAAGAAATTTGAACCAGAATTATATTTCCCTAATTCTGGGAGATCTGGAAATACTTCTAGTATCTTCCTTCATTCAGCATGTTAATTACACAATTTCGAAGATACGCCTCCTTTGCCCTTAGTGTAAGAACTTCATTTTAAGAATGTGGACTGAAACAATGTTAGAAGTGTGTATTTTGGATGAAGCTGAAGCTGTGACCCATGTCAGTTGTTTTGATGGTAAGTTAATTCTTCAAGCAAGCAGATACCCAATGAAAGTGGTGAAAAATGCAAACAGCAATCTCACAAAGGCACTGCTTGCTGCAAAAGTCAGTCCTACTTGTTAAAAAGCAGATCTTCAATCACGCATCTTACTTTCTTTGAATTATTTCAGAGCAACCGGAGGGATTTTGTATGTTAGCCGGAGACTTTTTCCTTATAGGCAGTTGTACAGTAAGAAACAGAGCAGATGGATGTGAAGTTCTGCCTAACATCATATGCCACAGAGAGTGCTAAAGGTGAACAGGATATAAAAATCTTATACTTAATGATGCTTTGTGAACTGTTCTGCTTTCCGGAAGCAGAAAATTCAGCTGTCATTGTAATTGTATTTGTTAAATGTCCATAAGGAGCCTGCAGCTTAACAGTGATGCACTGATTATGTAAATCAGTAGATACTTGTGGAAATGAGAGGTTGGTATAAATACCTATAATGATGTCCTGGATGATGTAAAAATAGGGGTTGGTCTGTTTGTTTGTTTTTGATTGAGGTCAGCCTGAAGAAGATAGAAAGTGAACCACTAATTTCTCTTGGAAAAAATGACTCTGTTCTGTTCTAATTAAATTACCAAGCAATAAGCTGCAAAAGCAAAAAGTAGGTTTGTGTATTAGAGAAGTGGAGTCTCTAGCATGAAAAAAGGTAACTCATGAAGCTGTTTTAGAAACTGAAGTTATGGTTGCGTCAAGTTACTGGATTTCTCAGCAGCAGCCATCAGCCTTTTCATAAGTTCAGCACAAAGCAATCCAATATATTTGTAGTACAAAAGTCAGTGTTGTTGCTGTCTGCTAAAGAAGACTGCTATTACTTACCTGGGAGGAATGTTTGCTCCCCCAGCTGCCATTTGAAGTGCCTCAGGAGTGGGAAGATGAGGGTAAGCTAACAGTGTGTTCTCAGACGGGCTTCACACCTCCTCAGGCCCAAAAGTACTTTCTAAGAAATGTGCTGTCTGTTCCTTCTGTGTTTCAACATCTGACAAGTGATGATCTGTTATTTTAGTAAGCTATAAATAGTCTGTACCGTTGGCTAACAAGGTTGTACAAATGTGATGAGGGAGCTGTAATAATCGTAATAGCGATGAGTTCTTGACTGTCTTTGCCTCTAAGACCAAAAACTTTTTGATCTAACATGTCCGTGTCTTTTTTAAGATGTTAAAGAGACAGTGAAATGATTTCCTTCAGTGACCCAGGGATCAGTTTTTGCTTTAGTGACCCAGCAAGGCTTTAGGGAAAGTATTAACAGATAATGCAAGGAATATTATAATTCAAAATCTAGGATTATAATAGTAGCATTAGTAGATGTATAGCTTTGCAGTTTATAATCCTTTGGAATTATGAATATGTAGAAGTAACCTTCTTAAACTTAAAAATAGTTCCTGCACAGCCTTTTTTTGTGGTTGAAATTTCTAAGACATGATGTCAGAACAAAACAGAACTATGTAAGCTGGCAGTTGATATTTTAAGAAAATAATGGAATGCTCATGGTATTTTTTCTACAAATTTAGTTTTTCAGGAAAAAACAGTTTATTGGAAGGTAGAAAATGCTTATTCTTAGTTAAGCAAAAGCTTACATTTTTTGGCAGCAACTTTCCTGCCTGTGAAGGTAGCAGCTCTCAGTTCCTGTGTTAAGAAGTGAGGAGCAATGTGCTGCTGCTGTTCTAAGGTTGTCTGTGATCCTAGCTCTTGGCCTATACATATGCCATTCAAAATCATCTTTGGAGTCTTTCCCTTTGATTGTTGACTTTAGATCTAATCTGTTACTCTGTCTCAAATTATGATTAGGTATGTTCTGACCTGTCTCTTTTATAATCTTTTGCAGTTGTTTATCCATGCCTGTTCTGAAAACTATTATTTCTTATCCAGTTCCCAGTGATCATTTGAAAATGTTTTACTACTTCACAGCAATCTGTGATATATTTGAAGGCATCTACTGAGTGTCTCTTTCTATCAATAAATTAAACACCTGCAATCTCTGTCATTTTCTGTAGACCTCTGATCCTCTCCGTTGCTCTTTTTCATCATGTAGCTCATTTACTGAAAATGTTGATCAAAGAAAAGTCTCTACAGAATTTTACACAGTAATTCTTGACTACTTGATAGCAATCAGTGGTTAAATATTTTTCATGCATAGCTTTTCAACCAGCTGTATATTTAACACACAGTGCCACAGCCAGCAGCAAAAAAAAACTTCTCTGAAAACATTGAAGTTGTGATTCATCTTAATAATGATTCTAGCTTAGTTATATGGTGAAGGCAAAAAAACATTATGGCCATGATGTTTCTGTTGACAGTGGGCAATCACAAGAAGGATTTGATTATTAGGATGTCAGAATTGTTTTCTACCAATAGAAGTGTCTCTTTTTTTCATCAACAGAGATAAAAGGATGACTTTCAGGTGACACACTCTTCTAAGTTTAAGGACACAAAAAGTTCTAAATAGAAAAGAATAAAAGCTAGAGCAAGCTAGAGCAAGCACTTTAGAGGAGATGTTTGTGATTCCTGAAGTATTTGGCACTCTTTTCTGAGTATTAAACAGTTTCCTTTGTTAAGCAGTATAATGGTGCTATGTGGGCTAACTAGGTGACTCTATGAAGAGTGAATGCAGGCTTACATTTGGAAGCGACAAATAACAAGTATGATCAATGACTGTTGGTATAATAACATAGAAGCCGTCCGAAACTGACAGTTTTTAAACAGCGATTGCATACAAATAATATATATTGCACATAAATATACACTCTTTTCATAGGTTTTAATCTAATTGCCCAGAAAGTTCTTCACGTTTTTTTTCCAGTTGCTAGCCTCAGCTTGTCCACAGAATCTCCTTGTTCTTACTGAAGTACTTATTTGACAAAAGTCTAAATAATTCATCAAAGGTGGAGAAAAAATGGAGATAGATAGCTGTAAATGTTGACATAATTACATTGCAGCAAAAGCAAACAAATGTGAATTAACAGCAAGTTTAAGTAACAACTCTTCAAAGAACACTACGTTGCTTATTTTTCTCATTTCTATATTGTTTAATCATGGGCACAGGCTGTATTGCCCTTCATAGGCTCAGATGGTGAGATTTCAGTTTTACAGGTATAAAAATGCATTGTTAGAGCTTTTCTTTTTTCTTATTTATTTATTTTTCCTCCCTTTCTGTCTTTAGACTGCTGGCCTGCATGAATTAACCTGGTGATGTGTGTAACTGTCTGGGCAGCAGCAGTAGCTTAGCAACACCAGCTAGTGCTGGTGCCAAAGAAAGTATTGACTTTCATCATTTTTAAATGCCAACTGGCCCTTTAATAGTCTTTCTGTTTTTAGACATAATCACATTTTAACTTCTAGACCTAGGTTTCTCCTTGATAAAGAAATTGGGAAGCCCAGAAGTCTTTAACTGTAGACACTGACAAAAGACATCGACAAAAGATTTAGGAAAGGGGTGTTGGTAGCTACAAATCCCAAGCTGAATCTGGGTGGTATCTGAAAATGGAGAGTACAATGAAACCTTGCTTGCTGCCTATTCACTTCAAGTGCATAAGCAAAACTGTATTAAAGAAGAGATAAACTGCATTCTTGGAGAAAAATCAGGCAATGTTTTCTAAGTGTAATATCTCATTAATAAATAGTAGTGTCTGATAAATATGCAAAGATTTTTGAAGAACATAATTTTGAAAGGAAATTAATATTACAAATATAAAATCAACATACTCTCTGTATAAGTAAAAGATCACTGATGTATTTTGGTATTTGGAAATGTAGACCCAGGAGGGACTTAATAGCTCATCCAGTCTGTCTGCTTTGAGATCCATCTGTAACCAGAGCATTCCTTGTAAGTGTCACTTACATATTCCTAAATTTGTGTAATGAAAAAAACTTGGTGGATTGTTGGCCAAGTGTTGTGAGAGGTTACCTGTTTCTGTGCTAATATGAATCTCGTGTTATCTGTGTATGTCCTAGTAAATAACATATATCTTTGCTGCAAGTCAAGCCTCTGATTTTTATTATTTTATTTTATTTTATTTTTACTCATCCTTGGTGGATGCAAAGCAAATCTTTTTTTTTAGCACCCACAAATAGTTCTGCTATCCTTTACCTTAGTCTAAACTAAACCAAGTCTGTCTAGCTTATAAATCATGTTTTCTCAGTCTTATGCCAACTTTACATTAGAAAATGGATTTTTTTCTACTTGCTGGGCATATTCAGTAAAATACGATGCCTAGGCTTGGCAGTGTTCTTGCTGAGCCTTTAAGAATGGTCAGAGGGCTATGGCACCTCTCCTGTGAGGAGAAGCTGAGGGAGTTGGGGCTGTTCAGCCTGGAGAAGAGGAAGATCTGGGCAGACCTCCTAGCAGCCTTTCAGTATTTAAAGGGGTCTACAGGAGAGCTGGCGAGTGTAGTGATAGGATAAGGGGTAACGGCTTTAAACTTAAAATAGAATGAATGTAGATGAGATATATGGGAGAGACTATTAATGATGGGGATGGTGATGCCTTTGTGCCAGCTGCCCAGGGGAGCTTGGGTGCCTCATCCCTGGAGCTGTTCAAGGCCCGGTTGTTTGGGTTCCTGAGCACTCTGATCTAGTGGGAGGCGCTCCTGCCCACAGCAAAGGATTGGAACGATGTAGTCTTTAAGGTCCCTTCCAACTCAGATCATTCTGTGATTCACCATTGCCTACAGCATAAGAATATGTATTGTTCTCCTCCTTTGTAAAACATTCCTGCAATTTTTTCCAGGTGCTATCTGTTATTTTAATGTTCCTCTGTTACCTTTTTATTTATATTTTCATTTCTGGTTGAATTAATCCTCAGTTCCTCATCTACAATTTTTTTGTTATTTTGGCATTTACTCCTTCTTACAACAGAAGGAAAAAATAATTTCCTCTTATGTGTCTTATTTTTCCAACACCATTAGAACTTCCTTATTTGCAATTATCTTTTAATTTTCCATGTTAAATAATTGTTTTAATTTTTCAAGTATCTTAGCCTGTTCTCCCAACGTATCTTCCAACTTTTGGCTACAGCTGAATGGTTATCTCAGCGTGCCTCACATTAATGCATCAGTTCAGATGCACACTTCTGAAATGAACTATGCTGTTATTTCCACACTTTGCTGTGTTTTGCCGTGCGTAGCCCTCTGAACACGTGATCTGCATTTCCTATGGATAAAACTAAATTGGAAGGTGTGCACCAGCAACCTCTCTAATTTTGTCAAGGTGCAAACAGACGTTTAATCCAGAGCTGGGGATAGAGCTAGCTCTAACTGGAAAGCAAACCAACAAAAGAAGAAACTATCAATACTCTCCTGAAATGTAAATAGTGTGGATGTCAGCTTCTCAGAAGCACTTGTTTGCTCTGGTCCTATTTGCCCATGCTACTTTTTAATGTAGACACTATTCTTAAGGGTACTGTGGTTCAGTAAGCTATACTGTATTGATCTCATGTAATATTCTTTTGAGTGATATAAACCCCTAGCTGGTAGCTCGCTCTCTGGATGTTGTTTGTGCCACTGTGTTCTGTGGGCTCTGCTTAGTTGAACGATTCAAATTAATCTCAGTATTCTTTCTCTATTCTGATTCACATTGCTATCCTGGTCTGATCCTAACCGTGAGTTTTGGAGAAAGCCAAAAAGATATCTTTATAGGGAACAAAAAAACACGCTAATGAGCTTTTCATGAAAGGAACTTCCCTATTATTTAATGGACTAGTATTTTCTCTTTGTTATGCTAGAACAAACCTGTTGTGTCCTTTTGGAGTTTAACCCTGTTCTGTATTGCTAGTTGAGTCCTCATGTGATCCTGCCCTCACTGTTCTGTAGTAGTTCTGCTGTCTGTGGTTCATCAGGGCTGCCCTCAGTGGTAAGTGTAAATAAATGATAAGCTGTCATTGAAATAACTTTTCTTAAAAGTATGTGGATCTGCTACTGAAGAATATTTGGATGTGTTTTCTGGTTCAACTTCTTCTTATTGATCCCCTGGGTAATTACTACACAAGTATTTGGAGAAAAGGACTCTTCTGTTTGTAAAATGCTTCTAAAGTAGCTTTATGAATTGGAAGCTGGCACTGTGCAACTTAACTCATGTTTAATTAAACAGAAAATTGAAGGGTTGAATTTCAGAGAATGAATTATATGATTTCCTTTCAGTGTTGGGTCTTACTTTTTTCATCTTGCTTTCCAAATACCAGACTAGGTATATATTACAACCAGAATAAAGGTTTGAAAAGAAAGTAGTTTTTCCTCTGGAAGGTGGAGATGCGTTTTGTTGCTTGAAAACTGGCAAGCGGTAACAGTACACAGACAGTGAGGAGAGCAGCTGTGATATGAGAGCTTGAAGTTAAGTGAGGACAGATTTCTTGCACTCAGCCAGTACCACTTACTGGCTTTTGAATGTCCCTGTTGTTCTCCAGTGAGACATTTTAAAGCAATTAATAACTTTTTCTATGAGTTTCTGATAAATGGGATAACAGTAAATCATGGATCTCGGTGCAGTGTGTGTCACCTACTGAAACACGTGGGCCTGATTTGATACCATGTGCCAGCAGAATAATTGTCTTGGCAGAAGATGACACTTCTTCAAATGCATCTCTGGTGCCTGTGCCCTGCTGAAACTGGTGCAGCACCATGTGAGTGGGTTTAGTGGGGTGTTTTTGGCAGATGGAGTTGAATATTGTCGTGTCAATGAATGTAAATGCAGCATAGGGGTAACAGACCACAGAATGGAAGGCTTCTGTTCCTTCTGATCAGATGCCTGTGGAAAGCATCAGAGTTTTCTGTCCCAAATCTGCATCTTCTGGTATGCTAGCTCTCATGGAACTCTTCTTTCAGTGGAGTCTGCTGTCTCCACTTATCCACAGCCCTACTTAAGCTTCTCTCTCAGCTGACTATTGAGAGTCTGACTGAAGCCTTCCTTTGGGGCTGTCTCCTACGGGGGTGTCACTGGGCATGGCAGCTGGCCAGCTCTGCCCCCCCACCTGCCTTTTTCTCCTTATGGTGGGAGAGGGACGGTATGGCTTCCTCCTCAGATAAGAGCAAACCAAACTCAATAGACACAGGCCATTTAGCAAAAAGTGTGCCTGTTGGAACACTGCGAGGAAGTGCCACATAGCTGGGGAAAAAAGGTTAGTGATTTTAGGAAAGTCATAACTGCTGTGGCTACTGATTATTTTTTGACATTTGCTTTTTATATTTGAAATGAAATTGAGTTAAAAAATTAAAATTCTGTCAAAAAGCTATATGTTAATTGTTCTGAAAGTTACATGCTGGTACCTGTGATGAGAAGAGTGCTTTGGCATATGACTGTGAGTGAGTGGAAGGAGCTGTTCTCTTGCATTACTAATGTATTAGCAATGTATGAATCAGTGCATTATAAGGTTCTGTTTCTGAGTTGAGATTTTGTCCCTGGTTGTCAGTGTTTTAAAAGTTAGGTTAAAGATGAGGTAGGTATGTTAATGTTCTTCAGGAGATTGCAGATAACATTCCTAGGCTTTCTTGAAAAGAAGCAAGCTATTGCTCCTCAGATTACAGATGCCATCTGCATTCCTGAAATCTTGGATATTAAACACCAGCTTGTAATGGGCATCCAGCACTGAGGGGGCAGGACACAAACTGTTGTTATTGGTTTCAGAGCTATTTGCAGAATTTCAGGAGAATGTTGGAAATCAGTATTCTTGGAATTTAATTTGTGATGGAGAGGATTCTCTTGATGTTACAAACACTACATTGCACATTCCTAATAAAGAACAGTAGACTGTGTGTCGTGCTTGAATTCATTTTACTGGGGAAAAGTGCTGTTTGCAGATTGTGTTGGATTTTACTTATCCTTCTTATCACAAATTACACTGGCTAAAACTTCAGGAGTGAAAGGCTCTGCTTAATAATTACACTTTTGATTTGTTTGGAATTGCTGTTCAGGGACAGAATCCTGTGGTTGGTAGCTGCGCCTCGTGTAAGCAGACTGTCTGTTAACATAGTACGTGCTTATGAAAAACTAAATCTCCGTAGACATGTGAGCTCCAATCTGCTTGCATTTTTCTTTTGATCTACTGCATAATGTAGTTGCAAGTTAATGGTTTGGTTTCTAGAGTATTAAATAATCAGATATCAGTACGGATATGTGTTAAACTGAAATATGAACAACATTTGGTCTAGCTTCTGTGAAAGATTTTGAATAAAATTGGGATATGTTTTAGAGCTTTTCTGACTTTGTCTTTCTGGTTACTCAATGAAAGCAGTGTGCACAAACTATTTTGGAAAGACATCCTGCCCTTTGTATCTCCTGCTATTTCTGTAGTTGTGTAGCTCTGGAAATCAGCAGTGTGTTTCTTGTCCTCTTTCCTAACTATTTGAATTTCTTTCCAAGCTGACTTTCTTCAGAATTGGCCTAATTGGGTTATCTTCATTCCAGTTCAGAAGTTTCCTGCATGTAGTTTGTCTTTTGTGGTAAGAATTAGATTGTGTTTGTATATATATTGGTTCAAAATATTTCACTTGAGAATTAATCAGTGTTAAAGGTGTGATGATAGTTATTTTGGTGGTCTTGGTTGTTTTTTTTTAAATCTATGTATTTATTTACAGTGGGCCATTTGGAACACTAGAGATAAAGAAAATAGTCTTGTGTTCTACCTTTGATTTCTGGCATATGTTCTTATGAACCTTTCAAAGAGGAGATTAGCTGAAATTGTTGTGAATTTTGCTGTGTGGCTAATATAATTGGTGACCCAGTGACCTGCAGAATATGCAACAGGCACCCTAGTTTGCAGCTTACAGTGCTTTATTATAATTAAGGAAATATTTAAGTAGCTTTAGGAGTCTGCCCTTCTTAACTGACTGTATTATTAAAGTATCGAGAATTATTACTAGCGATAATATTGCAACAAAGGTCAAGAGCAGCATGTGCTTCCAGATATTGACTTCTGAGTACTGACTACTGGTACTTTACAATGCTCCTACATGCTTTGTTTTCCTTGAGACAAAAAATAATGTAATGACAGAAGAATACACTCTTGTCTGGTATTACTGTTCTCATCAAATTAACTGTTTTTTCAAAAAAGACATGTTAGTATCTTCTTATATTCTAAACGTATTTAAGATTTTGGGGCTGTTCTTGAGGGTATCTATCAATCTGTGATCTGAATATTAATATCTGCATTTATGTTTCATAGAAATGCACTAGGTCAATCTTCTGAATCTTGCTTAGCATGTGACCTAAGCAGATTGTATCTAGGTGCTTTATATACCTCTTAAAGGATTAGCCTAGGATTTACAAATTCTTTCTGCCAGTGGGCTATTTTAAATTTAAATTAAACATCCTAAAAAATACCTGCTTTGTTCTCATTTTGTTTTATTACATGAGAGGAGAGCGATGGAATTAACTTAGTATTGCACTGATGATAAGAACTCAGTGGTGCTTCATAATGTATTAGCTGTGTATCTCAGAGGCAAAACTTTATTGATGGCAACAAATACATATATGATTCAGTGACAAGAATTTGATATTGATTTCTGCTAGTTTATTATCACTGTGTTACAGTTATAGATTTAGCATAGTAATGCTCTTGAAGTATATGAGGAGACCTGTCCATGCTTTTTGAGTTGTGAACTGTATTGTGCACAGTCATTTGTGCTCTTGCTTCTGCCTTTCGTTGGGTTTAAAATGGCTTGCTTAATGTTTGACAAACCTTTCAAAAAGCTGAACTGAAATTTCCTTGCAGGATCTGTACATATGGCATACAGTGAAGTTTGGTTTGGTGCTTACAGGGAGCCAGTGCTCTCACTTGCTATCAGTAGGATCTGTAGTGTGCACTCTGTCCTCTGCAATGCTGTACTTGATCCAGAGGTTTTGCTGAAAATTAGCAGCCAAGTTAATTTCAATAAGCAAAGAAATTGCAAAAGAATAGCAAAACAAAATTTTAGCAAGTATGCCTGTTTTCGGAAAGCGCTTCTCTTTTGGGACATGAAGAAGTTTTATCATCTCCTTAATTTCTTCTTTAAGATACTAAACCCAATAGCCGTCTAACAGTACAGCAAGATGAGTAGTTTGAAAGTGATGTAAAGGGAGAGCTAAGTCTTTTCTGCATATCATAGTGGAGACAGTTATAAATTTCTTTTCTTTTCCTTTTTTCCACTTCCCTCTTATCTTCAGAGCTGCTCAGATGCCCTGTTCTTAAACTGTGTTGATTTTGAAAGTGTACAATATTTTCATAAAGCTTTCAGATGGAGGCAATTAGAATTCGTGCAACCTTTACACATATGACACTAATGAAGTTCATAATCTGGATTTTAGCATTATTCAACATGTTACAGTCCTTCTGGATCACAGCCTGTGTGTCAGTGTGAGTTTATGTGTTTTAAACTTCTCAGTCACTGGCTGCTTGGACAAGGGAAGCCCTGACTGGGAGAATCTCAGTGCCCTGCGCTCAGCAGTCGTAAAATGTCTTCTCTGCCACTTAGTTATCTGAATTAGAGTAAAGATCACAGGCTGCAGCAAAGTACAACTCATGAGTTTTTATTTTAATTGGCTTTTCAAGTAGTCTTGTCAGTATAAATGTTCATCTGGGAATACACCCACAGAGCTATTGTTTTGTGCTTTCACTTAATAATCTGATAATGAGATGCATGCAAGCTCAAAAGTTTACTGTCTAATTAATTTGTATTTTTTAAGCACAAATTCTTTCGAATTATTTGGCTCAGAATCATGGGACTGTAAAGAAGAGATGAATCATGCATGTCAAACTGTAGCTCAGATTTACTCTGCTTTAAGTCAGAACCGTGGTTTGAGCACTGTTTCCCTTAGTAAATATGTTAGAGTTAGGAAGGTGTTGCTTTGTGTATTTAATGTGTGTGATTGAGACTTCTGCTGTTTTCCAACCTTGAAGCCTAGGCAGCAGGTTCTGTAATAGGTTGTATGTCAGCAACCACATGGACTTTGCCAGGTTGAATGTGATTTGATACAAAAATGATTAGTTAAGCGTTAGCTGATTGACTGAAAACAATGAACTAAAAAGTGGCGCAGGCAGATTTCTAAGTTGCTTAATGCTGAAGGCAGCTAAGTAAGTCAGCCTTGTAATATTTACACCAAATAAACTTAATGGCACTGTTTCTGATAGATAAACTGAGAAAATTGACTGCATTGATGAAATGTTTGTGGTGATTATGTGAGAAGCTGCAGGATCGCTAATATGTTTTTAAGAAGAGAGGCATTGCAAAATGAAAGTTGTGTAAAATCTTTTTAATTGCTGTTTTATCACCTGAACTGTTTGAATCTTAAAGCTGCCGTTACACAAGCAGACAAATGCACAGCGATCATTATGACACCTTTCTAGCTTTAATGAGATAATTTTTTTAAGATATTCTGTTGTGCAGCTGAAAATTTAAGTTATTTTTATGTCATCAAATGTTTGTTTTTTCCTTTTTTTTTTTTTTACTGAGTTGTGGAAGAATTTGATGCATTTGGCAGTGTTAGTTTTATTAGTTGCAGCATTGCTTTTTCTGTTAATGGTCTTTCAACATTTGATTGTGGTGTTTAATGGCATTTCTTTTAAAGACTGCAATTCTGTGAAGATTAATGAGTCATTCTTACTTAATTACAGAACTGTGTATTTAAGACAACCGTATGTGCCAGCTCTATTCTCTTTCATGTCCCATTTCCCCAAATCCCCTCTACTGTGGGGGGGAAAAACCCAGCACATCACTGTGATGTATGCTTCTCTTCTTGATAATCTGCTTTGTTTTGCTATTGTTGCTGATTTCTTTTAAGATAGACAATAACATTGCAAGTCCAGTGGGTCAGGTTAAAGAGGTGGGAGACAAGGAAAGTTTTTGCTGCTTTTCCTTCAGTCTTACCATGTTTGGGATGCAAGGAACCTAAAAATGAGCGATAATATTCAATAGTACTGTTTCTCATAAAGCTGTCTTGGAATTTGCAGAATCTTTTGAGATCTTACATTAGAACAAAGACTGCTAAAATAAAGTATATTTCTGTTTCTTATGTGTTGTTCAGTTAACTTCAAACTTCACAAAAAAGAACCTTCTAGAATAGACATGTGTAATTAAAAAAAAAAAATCAGGAGAGTAAGAATGATTTACTGATGGAAAAATACATAATTATCTCCAATGTTATGGAATCATTAAGGTTGGAAAAGACCACTAAGATCATCTAGTCCAACCGTCAGCCCATCACCAACTTGCCCACTGACCGTGTCCCTCAATGCCACATCTACATATTTCTTGAATTCCTCCAAAGATAGTGACTCCATCACTTCTCTGGGCCATGGTTTGTTATATTGTATGCCACTGTGTGACATATAATTAATGATTTGTACAAAAAAGAGAACAAGTGGACCAAGTAGTGCAATGACATTAGTCTTTTCAGTTCCAGTTTCATAAAGAATGTTGTCACCTTACTGTTAAGTTTCAGGTAATTGATTTTAATGCTTGTGAACTTGTTATGCCATGGTGTGAACTGCATCTTACACAGACTAAGGTAGGGAAAGGTAACACCACTGGATTACTGCTTTTTCCCAGCCCTTACATGAACATCCTTGCCAAAAGCTAGTATATATGGCATCACTGAGGAGTGGTGAGCCGGCATGTGTTGATGAGGAAGGGAAACAATAGCTCGGTAGGGAGCTATTGTAACCCTGCTTGCAGAACTGACAGCCAGTAGGCATTCACACAATCTGTGTCAAAAAAGAAGCTTCTGTCCCGCTAAGCTATACAAGGTAAAGCAAAGCCTTGAAATATGAACTCATTTGATTTGATAAGGGAGGACTGTGCCAAAGTTCAGTAAATACGTTTAATAGAGATTTTTCTTCCACTGCATTGCTGAAATCCTTGGCTGAATTAGGGGTGTATCTGGGGTTAAAGCAGCTAATTTAAGTTGCATTAAAGAAGTTGACAGCCAGGCACAGCTTAAGTAATTTGTATGAAGTGTTACTAGGCAAAATAACAGTTGTCCATATGTGTAGGTAAGGTGAAATAAAACAGTCAAATATGAATTCTGAGAAAGCATTTGAACATGAGCGAGGGGGTCGTCTTTTACCACCAAATTTTTGTGGTAATCTTTTCAAGAAAGATGTCAGGATACAGATCAGGAGCAGTTCTAGATAACTACTGTTGAGATGAATATTAATTTATAAAGTTGTCTATTCTGAAATAGTTTAGAGGTAATGCAGTATAGCTTGTTTATGACAGCATTGTCTGCATGAGGAGCTGGGAGATACGGTTTAGTAGCTTGTGGTAGCAGTGGTAATGTGAAGACGGTTGGACAAGATGATTTTATAGGTCCTTTCCAACCTTGTGATTCTATGATTCATAGTAAAAGCAGAATCTTTCACGTGGTATTAGGTACTCAATGCACTTCAGAAAGTATTACAAGTTTGTTAAATTTTGCAGCATTACATTAAGACAGCTCTTTGCTGAGTCAGTTGAGAGAGCCTGAAGCATGGGAAGTTGAGATAACCTATGTTAGTGAGAAACGTTTTTGCTTTTCGGTATGGAGAAGCCTACTATTTGAAAAAATAAAAATAAAAAACATCTCTTCAACTTTTTCCTTTATATTTTCTCCCTTTGATACTCTCTCATCTTTTCTCTGTGTCATTAGACCAGCCAGTAGTTCAAGTGATGCCTGTAGTTATTGTCTCACTGTTCTTAAACTCATGTATGTATAGTGTATACGGCATTATGGTATGTGATACTAGTTTGGTCACTGCAAAGTCGCACCAAGTTTTCATGCTCTGTGTTGCTAAGGAAAATCTGTACTATCAGGGAACACTTTTACAGAGAGTAGAAATTCTGAATAATGTGGGATGAGGAGATACAGATGAAAGTTCCTTTATATGCTGAAATTCAGACATGATGGAGAATGTGAAGACTTTTTTTTCCAACCTTGGGAGACAAAACTAGTGTCACTTGGAGAGCAATTTAATATTTTACTAGAATTTATTGAGAGAATTTTAAAATAAAAAAGATTCCCACTATTTTTTTTTGTCCTGATCTGCACTCATAGTGACTGAATAGTGCATATCAATCATTGTCTTTTGTTCCCAACAGCACTATGATTCTTTAATTTTCAGTTTCCTGCTGCTTCTGTGTAGAGTACTTCATGTACCAGAAATGTGATTAATTGAGGATGTCTATGCCATCTTAGAGATCAAATTGAATTTCAGTTACAACTCCCTGCTTTTGTGTATCCCAACTCTCTTATAAAAATCTCTTTGATTCCAAATCCATTTTTGGCAGAAGTGTGTTTTGTTTGGTCTCTGAAATTCTGATCTTATTATCTAGACTCATCTTGCATCAAGTGACTGATAAATACAGTGTTTGCTAGACTGGCTCAAGATAGCAAGGCTCTAAACCGTGTAGATACTGCCCATCCCTTGATTTGGCCTCAACAGCAGCTCAAGTAGCTGAAACCAGTGGAGTTTTGGGGGAATTGCCTGGAGCTTTTGAAGTGACTGTGCAGGATTGAGGCATTTTAAGTTTCCTAATGGTTCACCAGCACTCTGTCAGGGTGCTTCAACAATGCTGACGTATTCTTGGTGTAGTGGTTTGACGCTCATGTTTTGGTTATTTGCTCTTGTAAAGCTATTCACTTGATAATCAGCTCTGTCACACATTCAGGCCAATTTAGTACTTGTCAGCTCTGCAGAATGCATTTACCTAAAACTAAATACAGATGTCCAGGTGTGCACCAACGTGCTGTTGTATTGAGACTCTTATTCAAGTTGTCTGTAGTCTTGTTTTTATGCTCTTCTACAGTCAAGAGCTGGAGGAAGTTAGTTTTTTTTTTAATTGATTAACAGATTGTTTGACGTTGTTACTTTTCATTCAGTGTGCATCAAGATGATTTCCCTGTGTACTTGTCAGTATGCTGCATAAATGAAGATAAGTTTAAAAGGAAAAATCTCTCAGGTAAATCTATTGGACAGCTTACTGGTTTTCTTTCCCCCAGCTGTTACCAGGTTCCTGTTTCAGATGGAATCTCTGCTCTTTATGCTACAGTTTTGTTTTTACTCAAAAAGGATTATACAAGTAGTTGTATATAACTTGCCATACACTGAGCAACGGGTTTTTAATTAACTGACAAACTTCATTTTACTAGTGTACCTGAAAGTATGGTGTCCTCTATTCTCAGTGGTTGTGTATGCTTTTCCTCTTTGTTGACGCTTTAACATAAACATTAAATTTCACCTTAAAATTCAACTCCAAACAAAAAATTACACAGCTGAAGAAATACCTAGGCCATATGTTTTGTAGGTCTGACATTCTTTTTAACCTACTTCCGAGCTCAGGATTTCCTCCCGCTTCTAAATTCTTGTGATTTTAGATATGACAATAATTTTTTTTTATTTTTTGATGTAGGAAGCATATGTTGATTATTATAGTGGCTAACTTCTTTATAAAAAGAATATTGTTGTGGATGAGTTCTCATGCTGCCCTACCTAATGCTCTTGCGATCCCCAAAGAACAGCTCTGATGCATTCATTCTGATGGAAATACCAAGTAACTGTAATGTCAGTCAAACAAAGGATTGCTTTTTCCATTCCTAGAGTTTACATAAAATACATAAAAGCATTCTTTTTCTTAGTGCAATAGCTAGGTTTTTCTTGCAAACATTTCTAAGATAATCTCAAAAAGCTTTGATTTACAAGTGGTAATATTACTTGATTGTATTGATGGCTTGCAGATTCGTTTTATTTTCTTGTAAAATTAAATGGAAATCTTAGATGTCTTGGGGACTTTTTGTAGTTGGATATTATAATTGAGGAGTTTGTAATTCAAATTAAATGCTATTGCTGTTACTGAAAATGAGAATGAAATATTACTGGGACTCATTGGGGAACTGGAACTCCTAGTGGTAATTTATATGATTTGAGGGATTCTGGGGATCATTACTTCTAAATTCATGAATTTTCTTTTTCTTTTTTTTATGTTTTCCCATAATTCTTTAATAAATATTCCTTACGGAATATAGAAAGAAGGTGCAAAAGAGAATTGTAATAACATATTCTGTAATGTTTTTGGAGTATTTTCCTTTAGTTAGACAGTGCACTTATAGCTGCATTTGTTTCCCACAGATATTTGTGTATTCTTAACTTCTGTGCATTGGGACACATTCGGTTCTGACCTATTCTTCCATTCCTTTTGAAATGTGAATAATTTGAAGGAAATTATCAAAAGTAAAGGAAATAATCCTTTAGTTTAATGATTCATTATTCCCTATCCCTTTGTGAGATAACATTTTGATACTTATATTCCCCTTAAAGACATCACCATATTTTTCCCTTGATACTCTTGAAGGCATACTAACAGAATGTGGAAGCCTCACTTATTTGTATATTCATGTAGAATCATGCTTCACTTGGTTCTAGAAGGAAATATTTAGACTTCTGTTTCTTAGCAGCGTAAAGGAGAAGAAAGTTAAATAGTTACGAAGGAAAGTTGGAAGGTGATCATTGTTCTGTACATCCTGTGCACTCTGGTTCTATTCCATTCTTGGTAGCAGTGATGTGAGGTCTTTTCAAATTGAAAGCTGGACTGAAAGCACTGAAATCTATTTCATTGCAGAAGCTGTCACAAGAGTATATCAGCTAAGACAGGCTGCGCTTTTTCTTGCATATTGTCTTGGGAAAAGTTGAGATGAGTTTCCCTAGAGAAAAAGAAGGATTTTACTTCTGGCTAGATTTTAATTGCATTATGAAATTAAACAAACTGATATCCAAAGAGAATTGTTGTGGTTAGCCATTACCCAAGTCAATAACCTTCTTTTTGTATTTGCAGAATTAGAAAGACTTTCTTACAATAGTATGTACTGTACTGTCACCATTACTGACAGTATCAGAAGTTGAGTATTCATAACAAACTTACTTTGTTATGAAAAAAAAACATTCTTAGGATTTGGAAAAATATTGATGTAGCAAATTTACAAATATTACAGAAATGATATGAAATTGTAGAATGTAGAATGTACATTTAGAAATAATATTGGCATTCATAATGTCTGCTGTTGGTTTTTATAAGCACAGTGATATGAATAATGAAAATTTTCAACTGTTTTTCTAACTATGAGTTTGCCCATTGTATTTTGTAATAATACAACCTTGAAGCGGGTATTATTAAGAAATACTTAAAACTAAGGATTGGTAACTATTCTTCTGCTCTTCTGCTGTGCTTCATGGTTGTTAGGAGTGTTTGAGTTTTATAGTTGCTGTGTTCTTTAATAGTTTTTAGTAAGGAGAGATTATGTCATTGGATGCTAAGTTATTTTGTTATTTGTCTTCTTAAATATTGGGAAAGTTAGTGAAATCCATTCATTCCCTACTTGAATCAATTAGATTCAAAAATAGACAATTTAAGTCTAGACTTTAACAGCCACAACTCTTACAGAAGCAGTCCCATGAGAGTAAAACCTTTGGTGGACATTCAAGCTTAGTATTTATCTTCACTTTCTGATTTTGCCAGTAGCCGTAATGCCCAGCTTACTCTAACTTCCCTTTAACTAACAAAAAGCTCTATAGTGGAATGCTGTTAAAAATACTTTGCATTCAGGTATTTCAGCAGCACTGGATTGCTACTCACCTGTTCAGTTCTTGTTGAGTTCTTTTATCTGGAATCCTGCATGCTATTTTCATGCTGGTTTTTTAAAACTGCTGTTCTACCACAACAAGTTAAAAACGTTTGGGACAGTAGGGAAACTGAAAAATAAGTTTAATTTAGGTCACTTAAACAGGAAAGTTCAAAACTTTTCTAAGAAAAACATAGAGGCTAATCCCCCTGGAATTTATGGAAGCATTTTTTCTTTCTTCTTCACCAAGTTTCAGTCTCTCTAGGGCATGAAGTGGATGTGTCATAGAAAATTCCGTGCAGCATGAAACTGATTCATATTTTGAGCATGTCTGCCGTGCAGGGCACACGTTCTCTGGAAAATGGTATGAAGAATTAGTAAATCATATTGCACTACAAATTTATGCATGAATTGTGGACATAAGAGAAATAGTGCAATTTGGAACTTTGGGTCTTTGGAGGGAACTACGAGGAGACGTGGGCTTTTACCCTTTCAACTTTTTTTTCTGTCCTGTTTCTTTTAGCCTTAAAATTGCATACATCATCTACTTCTCATTTGCAAGTACTCTCTCTTCAACCTCCAGTCTTCATTTCCCCTTAGTTTGCATGAGATCCTTTTGACTTCTACTTCTGGGTCATTTGTTGACAACTAGTTTTTTACTTTTCATGCTCAGTTTATTCTGCTTCCCTCACCTATCCCCTCTGCACCCCCTATTGTCTGTTTAGTTGTTTGCATTTGGACTCTGCTTTGAACTGTCTAAGCCAAGTAGATAGAAGGTACTGGTTGCATAGACTTCATTTTCCCTTCTGCTGTGTTTGACATAACTGCATGGCTTCAGCTCATTAATTTCTAACTTACAGCCATGGCAGCTTTATGTGTACATACTGCACATACGCAGTATGTGTGAAGTTCTTATGTTTGTGTTATGGGTGTCAGAGATTGGCCAATATCAGATTATGTTAGAGCATGTGAGAGACTAAGAAAGTTTCATCTCTGGAATTCTAGTCTAGACTATGTGTGTGTATTTTCAGATGCATAAAGTCTGTTTTTGAGCTGGGATCTGTTGGCTACTGCATATAGAAAACCTTACTAAAATGTAAGATGTGGAAATTATAGGAAATTAGTCATCTCATGTTTTCAGAATATTTAATAATGGAAGAGAAATAGCACAGACTATAAAACGTTGTAGTCACTATTAGTACAGCTTTAACATAGGGAGCCTGCTTTTCAAGGGGGCTGGAGTTTTTTTGAACAAAAACCAAAATCTGCTAGTTTTGTTTGTTTTTAGATTGCCATAGTTGTGCATTTCCTTTGCTTTTGCTGTGTTATGCTTTCTGTAATACAACATAAGGTATAATGTATTAAAGATGACCCTGTAGAGAATCTTCTTCCTAGATAAGATATCATTATCTGATATACCCACTGTCCAAATTCTCCTTGAACCACTACATGGCGATTGTGTTCCTGAAAGTCAATAGCAAGAGCTTGGGAGGATATTTGTTGGTAGCAGTAGAGTGCTTAGTCTGATTTTCTTCAAGTTAGCTGCAAGCTGGGAGTTTGAGCATGTAAATTTCACTTAGCAACTAGACAAGTGAGCTTCAGTACGGTCCTTTGTCTTGAAAGGCCAATTTTATCTGTTCAGTGCTTTAGATACCTGCACGCTCTGTCAGGATGACCATTACTGTCATTGCTTTCCCATCAACTTTATCACTGTGTACAAAGAAATGCTGCTGGACAGAGCTCATCTGAAGAGCTCATCTCTCAGCATTCTGCAGCTTAAAAATAAAGATTTCTCTTCTGAGGTGGTAACTCTTGATAGGTATTTTTTTTTCTCTAGTGAGAAGATACTTTTAGAAACAGATTTTACAAGCTAAGTTACTATTCCTTTCTATTATAAACTTGACCTTATTAAGAGGAAGCACATGTTTTGAGAAGACAGCTGATGCTTATCTCCTGGAATACCATCCTATTACATTTTTTGATTGGAGAGCTAATTTTCAAAAACATCTGATTCAGGAGTCTAAAAGTCTAAGTTACTTTTGAAATACAACTTAGAGGTGTCAGAGTCTTGTTTAAAATCCAGGCGTCTTACATTCCTGCCTTGCTTGATTTTTTTTGTATGCTGAATGTCAATGCATGTAAAATGCAGTAGTGCTAGATTCCTTGCAGATAATTATTAGCCTTCCTTATTTTCACTTTAGCCTGTTCTAATGAATAAAATGTTTAAAAACAACTGAAGTAGGGGCGTACTTTCTTTTATGAAAGTCAGCATGTTACTCTTTTGTTGAGTTTGTGGTCAGCCAAGCCACGGTAACACAAGCATTGAGTGTGGGAATCGTACTGGGATGAGAAATCAGAAGTGAAGTTATTGTGATTTCTCAGAAGATACTTAAGAAGGTGTTTTAAAATATCTGTCACTGAGTTCTCAAGAGAGTTAAACAAGTCACATTATTAGAACAGGGAAGTGAAAAAAGGTAGATGAAGCCATCTTAATCTAACCTAAATCAATTCTCTTCCTAGTTTGTCTGAATCACTATTATGATGATACAGATGTTGCTTCATTAAGGCAAAAAAAACTTAAAAGGATGGGAAAGAGAATTCTTGAAGCTCTGTTGATTTCATTGTGATCATGGCATGTACATGCTAAGGATTTTCTTTCTTCTGAAGAATTTATTACCTTCTAAATAGGTTGTAAATAGGACACGCAAGAATTTATTGGTGTTGTTTAAATAAGCTGAATTGAAGTATGCTTTATAATACAGTGAGAATGTAATGCCGATCAGCCTAAAGCAGGTGTGTCCAACACTGACACGAGGCAGTGCCACACGCAGCCCAGCCCATCTTGCAGCCACTCCCTGCCCTGTGCCATCATGGTGGCAGCTCTTCTCCACCAGTGTGCAGTGAGCTTTGCATGGGCTGAAATCAGGACGTGGGAAGAGCACTGTGCAGTGCTGATTCAAGTCATGGCGAAGAATTTTATGCTAATAATTTGATGAAATGCCTCAAAGTGAGCTTCATACATTGAAAGGATCAGTATTTGCGTTCTTCTATGTTGTTAGATGCAATAACTACTTTGTGTCTATATTTGCACTTGGTGTGCTCTGTTGTACGCAGAATCATAGAATCATTTGGGTTGGAACAGATCTCTAAGGTCCTTAAGTCCAACTGTTAACCTAGCACTGCCAGATCTGCCACTGAATCATGTCCCCAAGTGCCCCATCTGCATGTCTTTTAAGTGGTTGGAGGTGCCATGGTGAAAGTTGTTGGATACTGGCAGTGGGGAAGGGAAAGTGACACATTCTATGTACTGTTTGTCTCCCCACATATGATGATCTAGCGTGGCTTCAGAGCCGGTGCTGTGCACGAAGAGCTTCTGTCTGTAATGATTCAGTGCCCAAGTGTTTTGGTATTGTTTATGATAAGTCATAAGTTGCTATTCAAATGAGTGTGGTGCTGTGCATCAGAAATCAATGTGAATCTGTTGCAGAATAAAAAGAACTCTGTGTTTCTAGGATTTTCCCTTTCCCCACGTCCCACTTACACACAGAATGGCTGTGGGTTTTGAGTTTGGGAGGTTATGCTTTATTCAGTGCTTGTGCTAGCAATGCCCAAATACTTCATTTAATTAAAATTACTGAAATATTATATTGCATGCTGCTGAAACCTGTTGCTGGCTGACATCTAAAAAGCCTATATTAGAATTAGACTTGGATATGTTTGTGGCTTTTTTTGTTATTGCTACTGTTTTTTCATCCTTTTCTAACATTTGGCTTAAGTTTTGGTGGCATATCACATACAAGATTTCACCAGAAGACAACTAAACTTCTGCAAAGTAGTTCTGGATTTTGAGGTCTAAGAGCATGTCAGCACGCTGCCAAAGAGCTTGTGCGGAAACAACTCTCAGCTAGATTTTTTCAATAATGTGCATTCTCTTTCATGAGCTTGATGGCTTTCATCACAAAATGGAATGCCATAGCTCATTTTTCTTGTGGTGCATTGTTGATCTTCAGGGGTGGTTTGACCACGTTGTTGGAATGCTGTTCTACTTCCAAGTTCTTTGTTGTTTCTTTCCAATTTGAAATAGATTTTCATAAAAGTCACAAGGGTTGTCACACAGTAGACTTATGCTTTGTATCTAGCATGCCTAAAATAATGTATTTCAAGTCTTAAATAATAATTAATCAGAACTAAGAATGGAGTACCTGAGAGCATTAGTTCTAAATGCATTGCATTATTCTTCAGGCTGTTTGACTTTGTACCAGCATTTGCAGTTTGCTACAGCCAGGCTATGTCAGGAGGTGCAGCAGTACGCCCTGCTGTGCTGGCCTCTGAGCAGGGAGCGGGCTGCACAGCACCGGCTCCTGAAGCACTGCCATTCTGTGGCACCCAGAATGGTGGCGGAGAAGCCCAGGTGGAGGAAGTGCTTCCTGATCTTGTCTGAGCCAGAAGCTGTTTGGGATAGGATTAGATTTGGGAGTAGATGAGGAACATTCTTAGTGTAGATGTACTCAGTCAAACCTATGTCTTTTGTAAGGGTAAGGCTAAGTAAAGGACTAGTATACTAGATAGTTTTCCAGTAGTGTCAGTAAAAAGTAAGCAGAAAACCAGAATGACTTGCATTGCTGTTGGGATTTGCAGATTAGTTTAATAAAAAAAATTAAAAAAAATAATAAAAAATCTTTGCTTTTAGTGAAGCCATATATTACATGATGGCTTTGCATTTTTACAGCATGATTTTTCATATTCGGTATGGATGATATTAGGTCACATGCTATTTTTAGCATGGAATTTTTCAAAATGACAAACTGATGTGTTCGTTCCTTGCAGTTTTAATTGAAAGTGCATTTGCTGTGCCTTCAGAAAAACGATTAAATAATAAGCAATGAAATATTCCATGGATACTTGCATGAAGTAAAACCCTGTGTCTAGAATTTGTTTTGCTGTACTGCTTAATAAAAGATGAGGGCTTCAGGTGGCACAAAACCTTAAGGTGTTCTTTTTATCATTTCTAAAATTAATTGCACTGTCTCTACTGCAAACCTCTTCGTTCTGCCAGAAGTCGGGTGCTTCTTGTGGCCTTTACCTGAGGATTACTGCTGCGGGTATGCAGCGTGAATCACCCAAACAGCCTTGCATGCTACGTGTCCTCTGCTCAGGAGAAGTCTTAATTACAGTTATAGGGAGGGGTGAACAGAAAAACCAAAAGCTTTAAAGATTGACCAGTCACACAAAACTTTATCAAATATAAAGGTCTCATTTAAAGAGTAGCTACATTTGACCCTTCTCGTCTTCCTTTATTAGTACATTTGGAAGAAACAATCTAGTTACGTATACAGTTGTGCTTGAGAACACGCATATGACTGTGAAATAGAAGGAGTTTATTACTAACTGTCGTTTTTAAAGGTTACAGGTAATTATCATTGTTTATATACATCTGTACGTATATTATAAACATAAATGTGTTAGTGTGTTTGAAATATATAGCTCATTATGAGACTTGGAAGCAGGGAATATTAATGGAATGCACTGAGAATATTGTGTTTCTGGTTTCTGTCCGAATATTTCTATATGCACATGTGCAGAGGAGGGAGGCATAAAAAGCAGAAAGGGAAAATGAAAAATATTTTCAGTGAGGCTGCTTTGAAAAGGAAGATGAAATGAAACTGCAGGTTGGAGTTGGTGTATTTCAGGAGACATTTCTGTAGAGTTGAAAAGGAACCTGCCAAATAGAGGAGGTGTAGGCAGCTTGCGGGGTGTTCTGAGGAAAACTGAATTGGAAGATTGAGGTTTTGATCTTCAACCAATTAATGGGAGGTGAGAGTAATTTTACTGCATTTCCTAAAACATCTCTAGAAAGCAAAAGAGAAATAACAATGCCTTTTGCACAAGCATTTTGCTGACCTGGGAGGGTGTATTTGCAATGGGCTCATGGAACATGTGGTTGAAATCTGTACCTCCAGATACTCAATTCCATTGCCCTGTGAAGTTTGCTGTAGCTGTTGCTGTAAAATGTATGAAGCTTGGTTTGAAGCAGAGGTGTCCATGCATTTTTTTTTCACTCTGAAGTAGGGAAAGCGTCCAAGCATTTGAGCAGATCAAGCAAACAGTCTAGCAGTTCACATGAATTGGAAATGTCCCAGTAGTCAGGCCACTGGATAGAGAGGGGTAGGCTTTTAATTACTGTCTTTAGGCGGTAGTTGAGGCACATTAGGAGGTGAGAGCTGAAATGCTGGGAACTGTTAGTAAATATTGAGCATAAGGCTCTAAAAGGTTGGTTTTACATACTCTGTAGCTTTGAATTAATCATTAAAAATACAGCCGTTCAGCCTATGTAGTTAGCCTGCATACAGAGGTTTGAAACACAAGGAGATTGGTAATACTCAAAAAATAAAGATGTTTTCCTAGCTTCAGGGAGGGTGTGTGAATCTGTATTGTTAAATCATGTTATGCTGCAATTGATTCTGTTATCCCATCAGGGAGGAAGGCTTAAATACTGCATAGACTTCATGCCAGTGTCCTTGCTACCTGCCATTAAAAGTGTTTCATGCTTTGCTGTATTTTATGTAACAGCTTAACCTTGAGGTGCGTGTTGAGTGTCTGGTACTCAAAAAGATTTCTTATTGTTAATATGTAACTTAATTAAGTAGCAATTATAGTTGCTTTTTTCTAAAATCAGAAATTTTAAATTCGAGCAAGAGAAACGCTGGGATTCAGATATACTCACTCTGCTAATTAACACTAATAAGTTAACTTGATTAGACCTTCTAAAATAGTGAGATCCTTTGAGACAAATAACTGAAAAAATTTACATGCGTAGTTGGATATAATGTAAAAGACATGAAATCTGTCTTTATAACCCTCAGTGTGTTTGGAAGACATCATGACATTAAACCTGTGCTTACATTAACTCATCTGTCCTTTCTCTCTCTCTCTATTTAATTATTTTGGCGCGGTGTGTTTTTGGATGTGGTGGCTACCAGCCTGTCATGGTTATGGATGCTTCCAAAGGGTATTTTAAAAAATGAGATTGATATGTACTGTATATAGTTTCCATTGAAAGTGTGACAAGTGTTGTAGGCAAGATACAGAGACGGCGTGCATCTAATACAATCATTTAATATTTTCACTGTCCCTTTCTTATCTCTTGTCTGAGTCTATTCATCCTTAATATTATTATTATTATTACACCTGAAGGATGACCGTGTGGCTAATCAGTAATCATGCTCATTGCAGTCTAAGACTTATTACTTTCTGGTTAGCCTTCCTCCACAATAGTGGCAGCTTGATTAGAAATATACGTTCACATGACCCAGAGAACCAGAGGACTGGAGTTTCATATGTGCCAGAGATATGTAGAAGCAAGTTTGTCTGCATTTGGAAGCTCTTCTGAGTATGAGGCAAAGAAAATACTGTTATTCTTGATGTTTAGATTGCTTTACAATGCACCTCAGGTTTCATCCCTTGAGGAATTGTGTCAGTAATTGAAAGAGCCATCTTCTCATTTCACTTATCTAAAGCAATTTCAGTCTTCATTCGTATAATTGTTGGCAGAGCCCAGCAGCAAAAATCTGATTAGTGTTTTCCTAATGCTACTGGAAAACAACATTTCTAGAATAATATTCTGTACTGAGTTGATGATACAAGTCAAGATTGGTGTGAAAACAGATTAGGAAAATGCCTAAAGAAATTTATCACAATATTTTCTTTGTCACAGCAGCATAATGGATGTCATAATTCTCTTTGTTAACTGAAACATAAAATGAGAATTCTGGAAGTGATGTCCTCATAGCTGGGTAAGATCTTAGAAACTGCCTTTGTAGTGGAAAAAGCGTGGACTCTTTTGTTACTGGAGTGGTGTTCACATTTTTAGACCTTGAAGAAATTTTACTACAATAAAATTACAGGGAATGTAAAATCTACCAATATTTTTCAAAAGGGAATTCAGTAAAAGATTTGTGGGTTTTTTGTTGTTTTTTTTGTTGTTGTTGTTTGGAAGGGTTTTTATTCTCAGAGCAGTCATCATTGTTATCTGTTGCTTGGACTGCACATTAAAGGTCAAGAAAATATTCAGATGAGAAAACACTGTGCAATACGTATGTATTACCATAATGGACAAACTGTTTCTAATTTCACTACTTACTGTTTTGTTCATTGCACTTTAATTAAGCTTTGGGTAGAACCTGCCTGCTTCAAAGGATCAATAAGCCATCTGGAGTTAGTATGAGCTATTGTAGAGATCTTGGATAGCACTTATAGACAGTCAGTTATTCATTTTTTTTCAAGTCCATTATTTTTGAAAGAATTAGTTATTTTATCTTTCATTTTGAAAATCATTGGGCATATGGAGGCTGGTTATGCAGAAGCAGTAGAGGCGGTGTTATTCAGTGGTACCACTGCTCTGTGATTCATTCCTAAGTCATTCTAGAGGACAGAGATTGCTCAGGATCTGTGGGAATCCTCATTTAAATTTTAAAGGATTGTCCAAAACTGCAAAAAAAGCTTCTTATGTACTCTCTTACATTACCTCAATGGATCTTATTTTGATTTCAAGCTTTTCAACTGTGAAATGGCAGGAATCAAAGTAGGTCTTCAGTTCTCTGTTCATTTCAGATTTGTCTGTAGATGTAATAAATTTGAAAGCATGAAGGACTGGTTGCAAACTGCTTTGTTTCCTTTCAGTTTAAATATTTCTATTCCAATAGCTGTCTACATTAAACTCATTGAATATATTATGGGACATTTAAAATAATGCAACAGTGTGTTCAGTGAATATTTAATAAAAAACAGATTAGAATTAAGATGTGTTGTGAGTCATTGATATATAATCTCTGTACTTACCTAATCCCTGTCACAGTTTTCCAGTACAGTTTGCATTTTGTAGGGAAGTTGAATGTAACAGATCTGAATTGCTTAAAATAATAATAAATGCAGAGCATATAAACATTATGTTCATAATTGGAAAATATACTTCCGAATAATATATCTGTCTGCTTCCAGGCCTTGGTTTTCTCTTTATTTAGAAGGGAAAAATATTTTTTTGATAAATCCTTTTTCTATGTATTAGCTAGTGAGTGTACTGCAATTTTATAATTGTTGTTTACTTCTGTAAATAAACTATAGATGTGAAACAAGCAGGTTTCTGATGGTGTAAAGTATATTTCACGGGAAAAGAAAAATGAAACAATGAAGTCCACCCTGGAGCTTAAAATGAGATCAAAATTGCATGTTCTGAATGCATTCAGGTAGCTGTGTCAATATGTAGGTAATCTTACTGTCCTGTTCATGTGGGCCACCAAGGGATTTTCTCTGCTCCTGTTTCCATGGTAATTAGAATTAGATTAGTTTTAGGTTCACAGTGGGTAAATGAGATGAAGCTGTGGTGCAGTATTTGTTAGTGTGGAACATATTGAGTGTTTTTAGAAATTAGCTCAAAGCAACACTGAAATTGTTGCTTTTTGGTTGCTATTGTTTTAGTTGTATTTATCATGCACTGTAAAGATCTTTTGCTTCTGAGTAGGCTGTCTGGTGGTATTTGTGTTCTTTGTTTTCATTGTACTGTAGTCTTTAAAGGAGAGCGGTGCCTGGATTCTAGTGATAAAATGCACGTTGAAGAGTTTGCCTAAGTGCACAACTGTCTATATTGACTAGTTTAAAGAATCTTTAGGCTGTGACTGATTTTTTTTTTTGATGTTATGCACCTGTGGCAGTACAGTATTTACCATTTTTTATCAGTATTTACCATTTACGATGACTTCTTTGAAAGGCCATCCCAAAATCACGCTGCTATTCTGTATTTGTTCTGCAGTTTTTAGGAATCTATGCTTGTATGAATATGCATACAGAAATATATAAAAGTGATTATTTTCTTCTGATACTTGTGAATGCATTTCCACCACCCTCATCCCAAGAACTTCTTTACCTTTGCTGCTTTCTAAGCAATTGAAGTTAAGAATAATATTTCTCATAGATGATTTTAGGAGTAAGTATCTCCTCTTCGCTAAGTCCCATGCCATTCCAGTTCTCTCTCCTATAACTTGTATTTCACTTACCATCATTTTACACGAATGCATTGCAGATGCTGCAGTGTGTGCTCCTGATAGTAATGTGTTGCTTCTGAGGCCTCAGAATGTGATCTTTGTAACTTTACCCCCATAATATTTTGTAGTTGCATTTCGTGTAATAATTATCTGCCTATTTTGGAGGCTGTTAGGGATTTCACAGCCGTCCTTGAAGAGAGTCTAGCCATTGATTTTAGCCTTTCTCTGGTACACCTATGCCAAAATACAGTTGGGGATATCAGAACAACTTAACTGTTCAAGTAAAATCGAATGTCAGTTTTCCAGTAATGTTTGAGTTGGCAAAATTAAGCTGCAGCAATCTGTACTCTTGTAGAGGAAAGAAGGTGGACAGTGTCGGTGGTTTCAAACACTTGCAAACAGAAACAATTGCTGTAGTGCTTTGCACAATTGCACTGGGCAGTGCTGATACTGGAGAAGCTCATAGTGACCTCCTTAGGGATTGTGAAATGGGCAGCTTACTGCTTCGCCCTCTCCACTCAGATGCCTTGTGCATTTCACTGTTTGGATCGTTTGTGAATTCTGGTGGTGGGAATTCCATAACTTATCCCTTCTGCAAAGATTGAAATGTGTCAATCATTAGAAAATTCTTTTTAGCGTCGAGCTTAAATTTCTTATAGTACAAATGAAAAGCATTTATTTTTTGTTCAACACTTAAATATACTTGAAAAGCAATTGACTGTTCTCTTTTTAACTATCGTGTATATTTTTGAAACTTATTATATCTTACTATATCTCAGTATTCTCTCCTATGAAATCAACTAGCTTTAACAGCTTATCCGGCTATTCTTTAAAAAGATGTACGCAGAATGGAAGGAGTTCCATTCCAAAATGTAAGGAATTTTTGGAGAATGACAATAAAATGACATTTTAAAGTACAGATCTTTATTTTGCATAAGACATCTATTATTTTGCATAAAACTAAATTTTAGCCCTAAGACCTCTAATATTCCAGAGAAAATAAATAGAAAATAGAAAAATTCTACTAAGTGTTAGAAGAATGTTAGGAGATAATGATACAGAAACTTACAACAACTTAGAAACTTTGTTCTTTGTGCTTCACTTCCACAGCACAATGAATACATTAACAATATGTTAACATACCCTTGGATTTGCTGAGAAATTTTGGTACTGATGTTTGATGTCCTTAATGTCTTACAAGAAAAAGAGAAAATGAAATCTGAATTTCAGAAAGTGTTAAATCCCAAAACTGTGAAGAGAAGTGGCTTGTGGTTCCTTAAATGCATCTGAAGTCATGTAATTAAGATCAATTAAAGGTGACTGACAGCTGTATACATTTTTCTTCGTTTATAAAAGTATTTCCTTCTTTGACACCTCTTACATTACTTTTCTGCATACCAGCTTGACAAATCTGCTGCTATGAAATTTTAAAGTTAAGCCTTTCTTCAAGTGTGACAAGTAATATTTTTGCAACCTAGTTTTTTAATCTAGATTGAGATGAAAATTGAAGACTTTTCTGGTACTTGTTCCTGTTTAATATTCTTCTAAATGCCAGGTTCTTCACAGCAGCACATCAAGGGATAAGGGACAAATGGGCATCAATTGAAACAAAAGAGTTTCAGACTGCATACGGGGAGAAAAAAGTTCCCCATGTAGACAGTGATTGTATTGGTGGGTCCTGGAGTAGACATTCAGGCAGTCTTTTGGTTTGTATGCAGTCATGTACAGGTTCACCAAACATGCATTTAGAGAAGGTGTACATATACATCTGTAACATATATCTGTGGTCATTGTTACATTTATTGGGAATCATAGACAAATTGTTAATTGAAATTTGTTTTATGTACTTCATTCAGTCTTGCCAAAGGTTAAAATCGTAGAGTTATAGAATCATTTAGGTTGGAAAAGACCATTAAGATAATAAAGTCTCACCATTAGCCTAGCACTACCAAGTAACTAAACCATGTCCCTAAGTGCCACAAACACATATCTCTTAAATACCTCTAGGGATGGGGTCTTCCTCACCTCCCCAGGCAGCCTGTTCCAATGCCTAACCAGCCTTTCCATGAAGAAATTCTTTCCAGTGTCCAATCTAAACCTGGCACAGCATTTCATTGCCACCCGTCACCTGAGAAAAGAGGCTGACATGCTTACTGCAGCCTCTTTTCAAGTAGGTATAGAAAACAGTGAGGTCTACCTTCATTCTTTTCCAGACCAAACAACTCCAGTTCCCCTGGCTGTTCCTTCTATGTTTTATTTTCTAGCCTCATCCCCAACTTTGTTGCTGTTCTCTTAATGAGGGGCCCAAATCAAACATAGTACCTGGGCTGCATTATACTGTGTAAAATCACATTTATTTTTCATAGCACCTTTCTCAAAATAGTTTTTTGGCCTTTTATTTTGAAAGATTGACTAAATCTATTCATAAATTTGTGGATTTTTTTTTTTTTAATATAATTAGGCTGCTCCCAATATTTTCTTTATGTCCAGTGCAATGCTACAACATTTTGGCTTATTGTTTTAAAAATACTATTTCATATTCATAGGTAAATCTTCTTTTTATGAGCACTTTGAACATAGAAAACCACACCACATTCTTTTCTGTTTCAATATTCTCCTCAGTTGTTATACTTTGTCTGTCCCTTAATTAGTTCCTTTGAAACTCCATTAAGCCCTGCTTCTGCAGTTATGCCTTAATTTCCTTAGTAATGCCTTAATTTACTTTGGTTGTTACCTTGTCTATTCTAAGTCACCTGGAAGCACTTATATTTTCTTATGGTATGAAGCTGTCTATTATTCTGCAAAATAAAGTGATTGCTGTAGTTTTATCAGTTATACCTAACTTGTTAGACAAGTGTTTCCATTTTGATTTCAGTTGTTACTAGAGCTCATTTACCCGGTTGGAATTGGCTTCCCCTCCACCACCCTTGCAGGAATACGCAATGCTTTTAGTAGCACAGTTACTCTCTATAAATTAAATATTGTGATCTCTCTCTCTCTTTTTTCTCTTTCAAAAAATAGTTTATTTCAACATATTGGAATTGATGTACATTTGAATTGACATGTTACATGCATATTGTCCTGTGCTTTGGGAGGAAATGCAGAAGCTGTTGTTTCTGCTTATTCAGGCAATTTAGGAGCTAAAGATAACCACAGTTTCCATTATTTGCTATATCTGGTGTCTTAGAAGAAGGCTAAGAAGAAGTTTCCTTCAATTTTTATGAACAATATGTATGCTTATTTTACTGGTAACTGAATCCATTGTCTGCAGGATTTGTTCAGAGTTTACGAGCTGAGGAACTCTTAAAGTTGCAGAGCAGGAGCACGTGACTGGCATATGGTGTATTGTCCTCAACAAGAAACTAGAAATAAGGATAGGTAACTGAGCTTTGAGTTTTCAGTAGCTAATATGCTGTATATTGGAAAAGCATTGCAAGATTTCAAGTTGTACTTAGAAAAAAAGAGAGAATTTGTTTTACTAAACAAATTAATGCTGAAACAGCAGTAATTTTACTGTTCTGTAGATTAACCTTGATAGCGTTTCATGGTATTTATTGTAGTTTGAATTGAATTAATGCTTGTATAAATATAATTTCTTGTAGTCCAAAAAAGATGCTTAAAAGAAGGATACCAGAAAAAGAATTATATACAAATAACCATGGTGGAGGTGAAGACTTGTAAAACCAATGGTGTAAGGTGTATGGTGAGACTGCATCATCTGATCTGTCCCGTATTCAAAGTCTAAGCCCTCTGAAAATGCTGGAAATCAAGCTGTCAAGGGCTTTTTCTTTTCTTTTCTTTTTTTTTTTAAACTGCTGGTTTAAATCCGTCTTTTGAAATCCCTGTACTAGGATGTAATTTTGCCCTCTGTGTTTGTCCTGCCTCTGTATGTGCATGTTAAAATAAATGCATTTTCTCTGTGCATGAGCACAACTTGCATTAATGATAATGGAGGTTTTATATGCATGTTGAAAGGCTTCATACCTAATGGCAGTGCATTTCTAATACTGCTGAAGTAAGGACTGATGTATTCTGTTTATTTTTTGCTCTGTGAATGAACACCATTGTTATAGCTGTAGGAATTCTGCAGAAGCTGCCAAACGTATGCTTTTGAACAGAATTTTAGTAGTTTGACTATATAATTATGATGTGATTGGACATTTTCACTGTCGCTCAGCAGATACAAGTTAGGTCCAAGACATTAGATAATGTTATGTGCAGGCTCTGAAATCAAACCCATTGTCAAAGTTTAATAGACAGGACCAATTTACTTTTTGTTTAAGACAGAAAAAAACCTGCAAATACAATGTTTTGATTTTTGAAAAACATTAGAAGACCTATAGATTGCTATGCTGAGCTGTGTGTGTTTAGGAAGTGCAGTTTAGATGCTTGTGTAAAAGAACTCCCTCACCTTGTAGTTGGCCTTCATGGCCCTTCATCTGGTGAAACTGAGTGTGGGTTATGCATACTGTTTCCATTGGTGGAAGCATTGGATACCATGAATGATGATTGTAGGGTTTCTTAGATCTGTGAGTTACATACTAGTTTTCAAATAATTCATACTTCTGTATATAAAAGTTTTGTTTACCCAAAATTGGCGTTGCATTTATAAGAAGTAAAAAAGAAAAAAAAAGTAAAAATGAAGAGAATTTGAAATTTTCATATTGTTACTTTTAAGTCTTAGTTGCGTACAAGACCGAGAGAAATCATCTTTAGATTTCTGTTTTAAGAGTCACTTGATGTATTCTAATAAGTGTTGGTATGTAATGCTCCCAGCATGCTTTTTTCCTAATTGTGCAGTTGTGGATATGGCTGCTTAAAGATGCTTGCCACTACAGAAAACTACATTTCAAAGCAAAGTAAAACTGATGGGTAACCACAGTGATTATGGGGACTGACAGGATTTGGAAAATCACCTTGCAGTATTGCTCATGTGAACTCTTGTAATGGCAATACTAATGACACAGATACAGCACAGAGTTTTAGTGTCTACCATCAGTGCATATTGAGAATGTACCGATTTACAGTGCTTGACCTTTTGCATGGTTAGCGGTAGCATGAGTGCCAGCAAGCTCTCTTTTTATAACAAAACCACATTTAACTCTTTCATCCTGCAAGGCATTGGTGATGATCAAAATCAGCTGTGGTTCAACTGAACAGAAAGGATTGGCTCCTTTGCTGTTTTAGGTATGCACGGTGCCATGAGTATTTTGAGGAGGAGAGGTGTAACTTGCAGTAGAGAGGTTACATGGCAAATGGAAGAGATGGTTTGCTAGCTGTAGGTAGTGTACTAAACCAGTTTGACTCTTTAACACAACTTGGTGACTTAGAAATACTGATTTATTGAGTATTTTACATATCAATACATACTCTTTTTTGGAAGGCAGTTTTTTTTGTTTTTCCTAAAGGATTTTCTGTAATAACCTCACAGTTTCAGCTGTTCCATTTATTTAATTAAGAGCATGCTGCTGTCTAGCCTAAGTAAAGCTAGATAACCCTGTCATTTTACCTTCCTGAGTGCAGCTTCACATTACGTGATTATCAGCCAGAGACAGTTGCCATACAGCAATCATAGGCAAATGCATCTGTGTGAGCAAATTAAATTAACTTCGGAAATGGAACTCTGCTTCTCTGTGCCTTGGTCAGCATGCAGAAATCTGATGCATAACTATAATGCTATAAGATATGCTGTGGAATACAAACCACGTGTTTGTATGTGGAGACCATTTGCGTGGTCATTAGCTGTCCATACCCTGGTTTTAGCTCACTTTTTGCCGTGCTTTCTTTTTCTTCTCACCGGTTCTATTTGTACTTGGATTCAGAACTAACATCATTGTAGTCTTACTATGAAACCTTATCTGAGGTTTTTCCATAGCTGCTAAATATCAGAAGATGCATCTTCCAACATGCCTTTCTGATGAATATTTTCAGCTGCAGTAGCTGTGAATTTCATTAAGTTGTGTGTAATAAGTTACAGTGTGAATGCCCACAGACCAGACATAGTGAGAGCTTAAACTGGGCACTCCACCACCCACCTTTTCTGTGCACCAACAGATCTTCCTTCCATATTCACACCAAGCATCAGCAGACACTCTTATTTCAAGCCTGGTTTACCAGCAAGAGTGTACAACATTGCTTCTAGGTGATAAATATAGGTGCTTTTTTTAATTATTATACCCTACAGTTAATATACGTGAAGAATTGCTAGTAAAGCATGATAGAGTGAGAATGGTGACTTTCTGACATTTGAATTTCAGCCAGCTTCAAATACCATGTAATGGGAAGGAGTATTTATTAGCTCCTGGTCTTTCACCCCTTTGAATATCAAAGGTCTATAGAGAGCAGTAATGATACTACAGCTTACTCTAAGCAATTACAGAAAGATTTCATAATGATAGTATCAGCTTAGCTAAGTATAAGAGTTACTGTTAGTCAGACAGGGTAAATGATACTGCAGAACCATGAAATAAACATATTCCCTGGATTTTATTTTAATTAAATGTCCTAATGGAAAAAATTCCTGATGCCTTTTTTTTTTTTTTTCCTTCACCCCTGTTGTATTTTACTCATTCTGTGTTTACTGTAGCTGTGTTGAAATACTAACAGAATTAATAATTGCCACATCTTGACTCCCCTTCTTGTGTGTTTCTCTGAGCTGATTTTTGTGGATGCTGAGAGATCATGTGAAAATTTAGCCTAAACATTTTTCCTCTGTTATTGTTGATAACGTCTGGGACTTGGGGAGAACTTGTTCGAAGACCTATTGTATTCTATCAGAACTAATTGGATTTGGCAGTTGGATTGAAAAACAGATTAACAGTACTTCCGTTTAATTCTTACTCAGAATAAAATGAAAACATTATCTTTTTAGCAGATTGGTTCCAACACTCTAGAAACGTGTCATGATTGAAATTCACCTTAGTACATACTATTATAATTATTTTTAACAATGTTGTTGTAAAACCCATGTCTTTGATGACTCTGCTCTCTCTGTTGCAGGTGCTGCTGTCGGGATTGATTGGTGTTGTTTCATGGAAGAGGCCTCTTTCACTTGTGGTGAGTGGTGGTGGGACTGCAGTCAGTTGTGTTATACAGCTTTGTGTAAGTTGAGCAAAGGATTCTGCGTAAGTGACTCCTAAAGGTTTTGTCTTTATATTCACCTGTGCCTGTCAAGATTAGGTTTTGATATCTTGCTACTTTGAAATGTTACAAATGGACTTTAAGTAAGGGCTTCAATGGTCTGCTGTGGACCTTGTGGCATCCCATTGTACTTTTGGTTGATGATGAGTAGCAGATTGGTAAACTGGATAGAATTCCTATATAGCACTGCAGTTTGTGTATTTGCTAGCATGATGTAGCATTATGTGTGCTTCCAAACTACTATAAATGAAGAAAGGAAGGTTTTAAAATCATTTTGGTTTTGGAAATATTTTCCCACTTATTATATAATATTTATTAATTATGATCTTTATTTCATTCCGTAAGAAGAATGCATAGTTTCAATTATGTTTATGTATTACATAGCATGAATGAAGTTGAATGAAGATGCATCTAAAATGTATGAAATGATATTAATTTTGCTTTATGACTTAGGAAATAATTGAGTAAGAACTCAGTATTATTAGATTTGTGAAATATTTGGTAGTCTTTCCTTATCTAAAGCAGGCAGCAATCTGAGCAAAATAATTGTTTCTATTTGTCAGTTAAATTTCTCCTCAAATACAGATTCCCTCTAAGTGTTATGTTCCTTAAGGGGATATGAAGATTAATTTGGGAAAACTATTTTGTTTGCTAAGAATGAATAAAACAAGATGTTTAGCGTACGTGATTTTAGAATACAATGTAAAGATCCAATACAGTGGTAAAAATCCAGTGTAGATCAGTGATAGGTAGGCATGTTTTGAACTGTGGTATGTTGTGTATTTCTAGTACATGTGTGTTACAGAAATTGGAACACTTGGAAGAAATAAAATATGGTAAAGTTTTGGTTAATTTTTGACGAGCAGTGTATGTTCTGATAAAAATTAACTAATATTGTTATTAATAGACCTATAATTGATTGCCACTTGAAGTAATTGACATGCTTGTAAAGTCATACAGTGAAACACCAATTAAAATGAACTGAATAATTTGATGTAGTTAAATGTTAACTCATAAGTTAATGAATTTAACTCATTAAGAGACATTTATAGTTTGATTTGCTGCTCACTCCTATGTTTAGAAATATAAAATATTATTTCAACTGGAATACATTAAAATTGTATTTTCTTATTGTATATGTACATAAAATTTGTCTGTAGACAACTCTTGATCCCAATACTAAGGATTAATGCTTCTTAAAATGTATTGTAATGTCTTTTATCACATTAATTTTCCAGTGTGTTAACACATTTTCTTTGAAAATATCACATTGACAGACATTTCTATATGTAAGCATTATTGTAGTAGGACTATCATTGCATTACTCTGATAAACTGAGTGGTTGTAGTATGTATTTGAAGTCTTCCTTTTAATGCTTTAACACATAATTCATGCAGAAATAAACTTAGAAGAACTTGCAGTATGCATTTATAAATTGAAAAACTCTCAGTATGATTGGGGTGTAATTTAGGATTACAGAACAGATTTTCATTCCATGCCAAGAAAAATTACAGGACTTTTTCACATTTTGTATTTTCTGCTTTGCACACTGATTCATTGTTACTTGCCTGCCTTTGACTACAGTACAGTGTAAGACTGTATTTAAAAGAGAATAAGAACCTTGTAATATTTCGGCAAATGTTTTTCAGTTCCCAGCTGTCACTTCTCTCTCAGACAAGTATGGAGACTTACAGTTTTAACTTAATTTTAATATCTTATTACCTATACATTAAGCTGCTTTTCATTACATCTTTCTAGATAAATATTTCTTGAAATGGATTGTTGCTGAGCATAAACTTCATTCTTTTCCGTATTATTCTTCTTTTTCAAATATATTTCTTATAATAGCATGATTAGGGTTCCCATCAATCTATCTTAATATGTATATTTATTTATGAAAAAGTGTTTTTTAATATTTCTGAATATAATAGTGCCATAATATATAATTGGAAAAGATTGATGCAATAGGCATGGAAGTACGTGAATTATATTTTTCTTTTACTCAGTCTTGGAGAGACTCTAGTATTCATTGTGTGTAAACAAATACAGATATCCAGTATTGCTTTTATGCCACTGTTACAACTGTCTCTCTTTTAGACAGTGATTTGGCTTGATAATTTAAATAGAAGATCCATTGAATCACAAACATTTTGATGAATATGCATTTTTAAAGAAAGGTAAAGATCATGCCAGAGATGAGAGTGTGAAATCTTAAAAGGCTGAAAGAAGTGAGTTATTGCTTAGTAGATACATTGAAGACTGGACTGTGGTTTGAATTAATAGATATTCATGAAACATGCTTCCATTTTCAAAAATTTATTAAAGCATTTAAAAAATAATAGTGAAATTAGAAGCGCTTAGTCTGTCAGTAGTGGTCTGCGTGCATCTTTACATGTAACTTAACTCTGACTTGCCTAAAATGACATGGCAGAGAATTCTTTTTAACCAGTTATCTGTATGGCAAGAAAAGGATATTCCAAATTACTAGTTGTTCTTTGTCTGAAAAACAGTTTTCAGCTACATCATATATTCCGTGAGATCCGTGTAGTTCACTTAATAATGAAAATTAACTTCATTTGCTGATGCTAACAGAGCTTCAATTAATGTATTAGGACAAAGCAATACTAGATTCAAATCTATGTTATTAAAATGGTGAAATGATGGTGTTAATAAGGGTTCATCAGGTAAATATTGCCTTTGACAAAATGTGCATGTGTAATGTAGCAGCGTTTCACATGTTCTTTTCCCATAAAAATTTGACACTGTATCCAGATCAATGAGTTAACCTCTTTGACAAGCAACGTGCCTTAAAAATTGTCTAAGTTTTACCATAACCTATTGTTTTCTTTTGGTAGACTAGTAAGATTTTGTCTGAGTCTACCATTACTCTATAACAGTTGTTAATGCTGTGTTCTCAAATACAAGAAGTATTTTGTACACTACAGTGAGTGTCAATTACCATTTAAAGAGGAAAAAGTCGTGACTAATGGGAAATATCTGTTTCAGATAACAGTGTTGAACTTGTGAGTCTGATTAGTTTGAGTTATTTCAATTGCTACGCTTCTGTTAGAGGAGTACTTGACATAGATTTAGATTTTAAAAACTTTTTGAAGATTATTTTCTGCTGGAGCTTAATGGCTGCCAAGTGCTTGCATTACAACAATAACTCAATTTCTTAGTATTCAAATCTCTTAAAAGATTTGACCAAACAAAAATTCCTCAAATTTCTACCAGTATTTCTTACTCTTTTGTTTCTCAGTTGCTAGGTGCACATTTTGTATGTTGGCTCTGCTAAGTGATGGTAGTGGTTTAGATTTTGTCCTCTAGTACAACATTTCCATTCCCATACCAGATTTCTGTAGACTGTTGCATGAACAGAAGCTCATCTGCAGAACAGTTAGTGTCTTACGCTGTACCTAAGGAAAGTGAATGTGAATATTTTACTTGTTATTTTTTGAGTAGTTTTTCTTCTCAGCTAGTATCGTGTATAAACAAAGGTATCAGAGAAATGTTTAGATTGGAATTTGGTGGAGTATAAACAATGGATGAAAGATGATTATGGAAAAAAATGGTTATTTGTGAAAAGGAAGGAATGTAAGTCCAGACTGGGGAGAACTTCTATTTATAAATTATAGCTGAATAAAAAACATCTGCCATCTACTAAAGTTATTGCTTCTTAAATTCATTCGGTATGCCAATCTGAATTACAGTGCAGCATTCTGTATATGCTGAGCTATATTAATGTATCAGGACTCCAAGAGAAGTCATTCAGTTTTTTCAGAGTTTGTCATTGATTCTTCTATAATTGTTTAATTACTGATTATTTCCTTTAACGTCACTAAAGAATTTTTTAGAAATTGAATACTTCTCTTACAGATCAAGTTTTCACCACTATCTTCTGCTTCTCTTCCTGTGGCATTGGATGTTGTTTTACTTGGAATTAATATTTTGAGATATAGATTAATTACTATTATTGTGATTTGCTTATGAACATTCATATGTGTTGGCATTTTATTTTGGTTTTGGCATTTTATTTCGTTTTTGGCATTTCAGTGTTAAATTTCAAAGTTAGTTGCTTTCAAGGCTTGCCTTAGTCTGGCTGAGCATATATATGAATTGCTGGAATAGTAAATCTTTCTCTGACCTGGTTGACTGTTGTATTTCAGTAAATTACCCATAAAAACATAGAAATGGACACTTCAGTATTCAAAGTAATATAAAATAATAAAGACTGCTCTTTTGAGCATTGTTAGAATTTTAAAACACCCTAAGAAAGCTTTTCCTGAAGAGCAGACAAAGCCTGCTGGGACTAACACTTAACTCTTTTGGATAAGCACATCTCAGTTACCCTTAAGCAGCAATCCCTTCTGCCATGTCAGCAGTTAATGCTTGCACAATACCTTGGCAATAGGGAACTGTCACAGTTGCAGAGTCATTGCTGCTTCTTAAATGAAGGGTATGGTATGGGTGTTACATTTGCCTCTCTTCAGTCCATCAGTAATTCCCCTGTTCTCACACAATTTCTAAATATATCTGCTAATGGTTCTTCCATCTCATTTACTCTTTCTTTTAGAAGTGTAGGCTGCAGCCCATCTGGTCCTGGGCTTTTTGGCAGCTTTTTCACATTTCTAATTTCTTCAATTCTTTCTTGGCATGAGCCTTATTTCCTTCAGTATTTCTTCCTCCTTGGGAAATTAATCTCTGCTTCTGACATCTGCCTCACTTCCTCTGTAAGCACCAGAGAAGCAAATTTATTTTATTTTTAGGGATATATCTCTGTTTTCATTTTTTAGGTGTTTGTAGTCTCCCTTATTGGTCACTTTTTGTTTATATGCTAGGAATGTCACAATATTTACCCTTGCTTCTTAAATAACTTTCTCCTCAGGCTTGAGTAGTTTTTCCACACTGTAGATATTTTAGTCCCTTTCCTGTTCTTAGTTTTACCATACATAGCTTCTTACCATGTGGTCATAGGGAGAGAAAGAATTAACTACTTTTAAATCCTTGGAGTCCATTATACCTTTATAGTTGTATCTTTTAGACACAATAGTGATAAAAATGCATTTATGAAGATAAGTAAGAATCATTTGTTTAACCATATCAGCAGAAGAAAATTTGGGATATTTTGTAGACTGGATATAGATATTGTCATGTTAGAAGGCTGAAATATGACGTGGTCATTTTACAAAATTACACATTAATAAAAAAGTATGTTTTCTGTCCAGAGAGAGTAATGAAAATGGTCCTTTCACCATGCCAAAGCCTTTTCTCCCTGTATGCTTGTAGCAGCGCTGCACAAATTGACTTTTACCTTTGAGTTGCTGCAGCAGTATATTATAAAGAGGCTCATGGAAAAGCTAAGTCCTCTAAGCTTCTGTGATTTATGATTTGTGTATGACAGTAGGATGGATGTGAGCAGTACAGTCAGAAGATCTGGTGTAGTCCCTTAGAGCTTTTACCTGTGGTTTTACACATTTTTTTCTTTGCTGATTTGCATAGCACTGTAGTACTAGAAGGCTGATTAAGGGGAAAAAGCAGTAGTCTTTTGGCTTATTTTGATCTCTTTTCAGCTGATCATCAGACTGATATGTTCATTAATACTATTTTCATATTTATTCTTGTAGAACAATGTAATTTAAAAAAGAGCATGTTCACATTTTTTTGCTTCCATTTGAGTTGAAGACGAGTTAAGAGAACACATTAGCTTTAAGCTGCCATTCTTAATGAAAATTCAGCCCATTACAGTAGTTCAGTGGTTTTATTCTGTTTGAGGAGACCTGTAGTTTGCAGTAGAACAGCGATGTGACAACAACATATATGTGTTTTTGAGTATATTCATAACTGTAGAGATAAATATATCGTGAAGTTACTGCTTTTCCTGATCTCCTTCCCTTCTCTCTAAGCAGCACTGTACAAGATCACTACTTGTATTTGATTAGAAAACCAAAAGATTGGTTCTGTGGCAAGAGGACTACTTTTCTCTGGTACTTGTTCAGTTGGCATGGAAAACAGCAAAGACCTGGCTGTTTACTTTCTGCTGAAGTTCTCCTTGCAGATACAACAATAAAGAAGAAATTGTATCATTTTTCTAACACTGAAGTGGCCAAAGGTTTACAGATACGAAGCAGTAGGAACCAGCTTAGATGCTGTCCTCCTTTTGTTGTTCTCGCTGCCATGATAAATTTCTACTTGCATGGAATGGAGGAGCAGAAACTTAGTCATGCTGAGCAGAGAAACGTGTATAGGCCTTCTTCCCCAGCGGCGGAAGTAGAAGCATTCTGGTGTGTTAGCCTTCACTGATACCACATAACTGTTTGTTAATGAGGATAATTGCACATGAATAAGTAATTGCTATTAATATTTTGGAAAAGACAGATGCAAAATATTTGTGTATTTGAACTTCACAACCTGCTTCTCTCTAATTATGCTGCTGTCAGGAGGGGCTGCTTGCGTAGCCTTTTGATGCCTGTCCTTGTCAGCAGGACAGCATGAGCTTTTATTTCCTCTGGGCATTCTGCTACAGATGTTACGGAAGGTTAATTTACACAGTGCAATATTTTGTTGGGACTTTTATTTGTTCTGAAGGTGAATTGTTGCAGCAGCGTGACAGTTGCAAAAGTAACATACAGTATAAATGGAAGAACCCATTAATGCAGTCACTCTGGAACCATAAGTTCACTCTCATGTAGATTAACTGAAAAATTACTGCAGTATAAATGCATTCTTTTTAATGTATTAATTTCAGATTACTGATCTAGCTGGCTCTTTCATTTACATATAGCATTTTGTTATAAACAAAACTTCAGGTAGAAAAAGTTATTTTCTAATTGAAGTGTGGTCTTCCATTGTCATGGAAAATGTTTGAGATTTGAGATTACCTATTTTATTAGGTAATTTAAAAAATGTAATTAATGTAATTATTTTCTTCATCAGATAATACATTGAAAGGAGATATGTCTGAAGTAGTTGCAAGTTTTATATCTGGCTGATATGGTCAGAATTCTATTAAAAATGATTAATGTTGGAAGTTATTTTGATCACAGAAGATACATGTAGAAGCAAGCACATGTGAAACCTGCAACTTAACTCTGCAGCTCACTGAGCTGGGAAAGGAGGAGGACAAAAGGAGCAGATTATTGTGAAGGTTTGAAACAGGCCCAAGAAGTTTTCTAGACACCAAAATAAATTACTACAAATCAAATGCAGATGTTTGTTGCACTGTGAATAATGGTAGGGAGATGATAGAACCAGCAGAGCAACTGTCAAAATTATTTGTTTGGACTAAGTTTTTCATTTTCCAATGAAAACATCCACTTCAGAAATGTGTGGATGTTAAAATGAAAACAGCAAAAAAATGAGTAGATGCTGAATTATCTAGCTTTGACAAATTTCTGTTTAATCAGTTTATGAGCTGAGAGCACTGGAACTTTATTACTAAATCAGGCCTCCTGGTACACTTCCCAAAAAATATTAAAATCAACTGTAAATCAGTACCTCTGTAATATAGCATCACAGAAATAACAAACATATACTGTTAACATGTAGAATGTGACAGTGCTAAACTCACTTGTGTTGCAGTCCTTTAGCCTTATCATATGTGGAAAAAAATTGTATCGCCATCAAAAGGTGTAGCGAACCTGCTTTGACAGGGGGGTTGAACTCGATGATCTCTGGAGGTCCCTTCCAACACCTACGATTCTGTGATTCTTGAAAACATCTACCTATCTAAATTGCCTTTACTGATAGAGAATTTCTTCGGGATATTGAATGGTACACCCTCATTATAAGATTAGTTTTGATACTATCAGGTATTTCCCTTTATCTGTCCCTGTGTATCCAGCGACAAGGTCACATTTTTGAATGTAGAATTCTTCAAAAGCTTTAGAAGCAGCTATTGAATCTCTGCCTTTATTGTTATATGCTACTAAAGAATGCTGCAGGAGGAAACTATTTTGGTTCTTAAGTTCATTTTGTTTTTCATGATGCAAATCTTGCTGGAAGTACACAGTGCCTTGTTCTGTTCATGCACAATGCTCTTGGTGGCAGCTTTCAGACAATGAATTTGAAAATGAGATATACCGACTCTTGGTCAAAGCCTCAATAGTGGACAGCCATACCTTTTTCTTAGAAATTAATGACAATAGTATTTATTATAACGTATTGTTTTATTAGTAGTATATATTAATTTTTTTCACGCACACAAAAGAGAATGAAAATATTGGCCAGCAACAATTAATAAATTAATTGAACTGAAAGTTTGTGCGGATGGAAACAAGTCAGTAGGGCCTTTAACATGGTCAATTAAAAAGTGCATTCCAAATTTAATTTTAGAAGTCTTCACCTGAGTATTTATTTTTGAAAATTTAAACAGTTGAGTGTAGTTTAATAATTATAACAAGATTTCAGCTTTCTCTGAAGTCAGACAGCCTCATTAGACCTAGTCAAAAGGAACTATCTGTGGGAAATTTAATTCAATTTAGTAATGTCTGGAATGTAATGGTTATATATATTTCAGGATAAAACAATATAATTTGTGTTTCTTCACTTAGAAGCATTAAATCTTTAACATGTTATGTTGCAGAGCAGAGAATATTCCTGCCTGTTTAATACAGATCATTACTAGAGACTGATAGAGAATATTGTTGTTGAGACCTTTATTTTAATTTGGGCAAAGGACGTGGAATGCTCAATTAAACAGATTTGAAATGCCAATGCTTTTTCATTATCAGTCACCTCTTGGCAAATGTTGAGAAATAATTTTGAAAACGATGTATTGAATCATGAAATAGAAGAGTCTCTGTTGTGAAGGAAATAACGGGAAGCTAAATTTTGCTTCTTGTGCACTTGGAAACCATTAGACAACAGTGTTAGTGTGATTAACTTTCCTGTGCAGTAAGTTTTATAATTGGGTTCACTTTAGAATGATTTGTGGGTTATGTATTTAATTACATAAATTGTAATCAACCTTTAGCTTTATCTTCTGATATATTTGTGTCGTGCACTTCATAGCTGAATAAATAAGGCCAGAAGGGATCTGTAGGATCATGTAATATGACTGAGCCCAAAGAACCTCAACCATGAGCACTGAAACTTCTGGAGTCATGGCATACAGACCAAAATAATTCAAAAAATGTAATTTTGTGTTGCCTTTGTGATGAACATTCCACTATGCTCTTAGATACAGTATTCCAATAGCTAATCTTAGGAAAAATCTAGACCTGGATCTGAGTCTGCCTAGTTTTGGCTTCTCACTGTTATTACCTTATTATGTTTCTTTATACTTCACTTAAGAGGCAATTTAGTTTTGCTTATGGTACGATTTCATGTTGGTCACAGTTTTGACTCAGATCTGTTTGGAGATTCTTTTATTGTGAATTGTGTAGAAAAAAAACCAAGATGCTTTAAAGTCAATTTTTTTTAGGATATAAACTCTAATAGTTACCTTTTATAATGGAACTACATTACAGTAGAAATTATTGAAGGGTTTTAATATGATTCTTCTTGGAATGCAGGTAGTTTTGTTCTGAGTCCTTGCTAGTTTGCTTGCCTCAGTTATTTCCCAAGTGGAAGCATGTCACTCCATTTCCATTCTCATATCCCTGATGTGGTTCTGTGCATCCTAGCTACTGCTGCCTGCTCCCTGAGCTCTGCTCTATGCTGAGACCCTCCTGCTCACATCTTGGGGTCTCAGGAATCCTCCCTGCCCTGGACAAGCCTGGAGCTCCTCACTAAGAGCTCATTGTGCCTCTCTTCAGGCTCCATGCAGGTAATGCACGTTGCACCATACCAAACAAAAGAAACATTGCCATCGCAATATTCAATCTTTGGATTTTGCTTTTAAATACAATTAGTTTATTAAGATAAAATAAATAATTGTAATAATAATAAAGTAAAACGAATACAATTTGATTTAATGGGAAGTGATTTGTATTCTTAGAATTACATGTTGCTAGGTTTTTTAATTTCTGCAAAGCTTACAGAGGGACCATTTGAAGAGGGTACAAATAAAGACTATTATGAGATAATCAAGATAACATAATAATGCATTATACTCATTATTAGGATTATGACTAAGGATTATGACTAAGTCAAGAAAAAATAGTCTGAAGTAAGGTGAGGTATGAATTTACAGTCAGGTAGAGTTTGTGAGTAGTTTTCCAAAACTACCAAGTTCAGTATTTGCCTTCCAGTAATACATATAAAATGCTAGGGGTTCTTAGAAAAGAAATACAGAGCAAGCCATAATATCTTGTTATATGTGTCACATTTTAAATCCACATATTGAATGCTGAGTGCAATTCCAATTAGCTCATTGAAAAGGTGATAGGAATAGTGATAGGTATGATGACTCTTTGTCTTGATTAAGAGAGCTCCTGTTTTACAGATGACATTGCAGGCCTTGAAAAGGTCATTAAGAAATAGTAGTTTGTAACTTTTCTTGGCACAAGGTGGCACTAACGAAAATGGCAAATTTTAGAAGAAAGGAAGTATTTCTTGAGGCAGCACGTACTTCAATCGTGGAACTCATCGTAAGGAAGCTGGTTTAACCATTTTCTTGTCTATATTTCACTAGTCAATAAAGCCTTCAGAGATCTCTCCTGAATAGAGTTGTATCATTGTTTGTAAAGTTGTATCATGATTAAATAAGCTTACAGCATGTAATATATTTCTTCAAATGTCATACATGCTTTTCCATCTCATCTACTGACGTAAATACTTATTAGTCATTATACAAAATATAAGAAATGTAACATTCTACTTATATTATTGAAGAAGAATGCTCTGAGTATTGAATACTGTTCTAAAGCATAATGTAATGTTCAAAGTTTGTTTTCTTGCAGTGTGATTGACAACCATTTTGATGCTGACTTAAGTTGTGTATTAGTGTCAAGTAATTGTTTGGGGAATTACAGCTGTCTTTCACATTAGATTTTCCTAGTATAATGTTCAAAACAGAGTGAACGGAAAACACAAGGCAGAATTCTGACAGTGATAAATGTATTTTTAATGGCATGTGCAGGTTGTAAAATAATGTGTATATAAATACTTGCATTTTTAAATTAATGTATATTCTTGGACTTGTCTATTAAGAAAGATGAGAACATCGCAGACAATTCTATTGCTGTGTGAATGGGAAATTCTTTACTCATTTTTTAGAAGACTCAAGTGGATAAATGTTCAAAATAACTCTATATTATTTTTAATCAGTTATCAAAAGTGGTTTCCTATTAGAAACATGAAAAAGGAATAGGAAGTATCAGAATAGGAAAAAAATAAGTGCTAAGTGTGCTTTATTTTAGAACATTTTCACTATAGTTGAGCTCTCTTAATCCTAATGATTTTTGTGTTACTATTTATTTGTAAATTGAGATTTGTTCACAAGTCTTATTTTGAAGATAGGACTGGAAAATTAACACGACCCATTAGTGTTAGGGTTACAATATTTTTTTTCTTTCAACATGGAAAATATTACAGTCTTAATGCATTATAAGCTGTCCCTTGAAAAGGCAGAGTGGGGAACTCACATTTTTCATTCTGTGCAAATGAGAGCACAGTGATATTTAATTAAGTGTACATGTTGGGTCTGCAATGTTTAAAACCCATCCTTGATACACTGAGCATATTTGTATTTTAAGCAGTTTTCAGAAATGTATAATTCAATTAAAGCCAGATTTTGGAATAATTAAATGGGATTATTCCACGCCAAATTTTAAATTACATTCTTGAGTTAATGCCTATCTTACAGTTCTCCTTGGTATTTTGCAAAATATTTTTCATCAGGTTGATATTGCAAAGATAATTAAGGCTTATCAGAGTACCTGTGTTAATTAAACCTTATTTCTTCTGTTTGGGCTCATCCTATCTAGTAATTGTAGCTATTTACCAATGAAATATATGCAAAATGCATATATTTATTATAGTTTAATTGATGTGTTCTCTAGAATCACACAGAAGTCTGGCAGATTGAGGGGAAGAAGAGAGAAACAAAATGAAAGGGAGTGAGGAAGAGCAGACTGACTTGACCCTCCATATCTATGCTTTTAAAGATGACATGTTTGTGTGGACTACATTTTGTGAAGAGAGATACAGATTAGGGGGTTTGAAAAGAGAACTGAAATGTGTTATCTTCCCACTCATGGAGTATATTATTTATTATGAATCTATTTATGTTTTGCTGACAGAGCCAGCTTCTTAAGTGGGTTTTAGTTTGATCAAATATTGGTTTTATTGTTGATGTGTTAGAACTCTGTCCTGTGTCTTTTCCTTTTAAAGTGTTACAAAAATCGATCAAATGCGTTATGTGGTGCTGTTAGATATTTCTCACATTTTTTAAATGAACTGAATACTTTGAACACTCTCTATGCTGCAGTGAAGCATAAACGGCATGTCACTGTGTTCAGTATCTATTTTTTCACTTATTTGAAAGACAAAATGTTAAGAACATTTTTTGGTAAATTGAGTTTAATTTATACATTGATTTGTTTTTAGTTGAATGTGGGCATCTGTGTTATCTTCATTTTATACTTAAGCAGTATGTTCGTTGAAAACCACTCGCTAAAAAAAATGCCTATATCTATTGCAGATACACTGCATGATCCATTTTGGGTTCCTTCGTTAGTAACCTGATGTTCAAGAATGAATATTTACAAATACCACGATCCTTCCAGAAATAAATGGGTTATGAAGGAAAGCATAATGAACCTGGAAGAGTTATCTTACAAATTCTCTCTCCATTTTTCTTTATTTGCAAAGCTGCTGCTTTAGTAATATAGAAGAAAATAGGACAGACATAAGCATTGCTGTAGTAATTCCCTTATCAGTGAAGCCCCAAATTAAACAGTAGCATGTTAGGAAAGCACAATTAGGTCTGTTTTGCACCACTTCAAACACTTCTTCCCAATGTGGTTTCATCTGCAGAATTACTGGGCTTTTCAGCTGAGCCATTTCATCACATTTAGCCTTATATATTGTGGCTGGAAAGGTAAAGAAAGTAATGCTTAGCCTCACACTGTGTCTTTTTCACCTATGAACCTGTTCAAGTCAGTCAGTATAAAGTTACAGGATGTTCAACTTTTATTACTTTGGAGATGAGTGGAATGCAAGAACTTCATCTGAAATCTACTGAGAGCAAAGGAGGCTGATGGTTTCTTCATTTCTTCCTTTCCTCCTTTTCAAACAAGTTTTGATGTCCACTGCATTTCTCTGAAGATATGAATTCTCAGGATCCTGTGTGTAGTTCTTAAGAGGAATATAATGTGACCAGTAATGTAGAATTTTTTTTCAGGACAGTTTGTAATACGAGGCTAGCATTTGAAATACTGGCAATTTAAAAAATAAATAATAATAAAAAGAGGGAGTTGATTTTTCTCAAAAGGTCCATAGAACGGTTCAAAGCAGTTTGCAGTAAAAGGGCTAGAAAAAGTTCACCGCATATTTGAATAAATAAGCTGAATATTCAGAAAACAAAAACAAAACCCCTAGATATTAATGGAGTACTTCTAGGAGATACAGCGTAGCCTATATTTATCTCAAAAGTGCATTGAGTACATGTTTTTGTTCTCTTCCTGCTTGTGCCTTTCAATTTCCCTACATATTGAATTCTCCACATACTGAAATTCATCTCCTTATACTGGCCCAGCATTTTTTATGTTTACAGCAGTAAAATGATAGTTAAGCTGGTGCAATCAAGTAAATGATTGTTTTCACGTATTTTGAAAAGAGGGTGAAGGAGTCATTAACACAGTGAGTAGCTGATATGGAGTATGTTGTTTAAATTGTAGCTGTTTAAAAATCAAGTAGATTATCAAAAATCTTATTCATTTTCCTTTTCCAACTTACACAAACTCATTATGCATGCTGTTCATCAATACTTTTCCTCTTTAAGATGCTTATGTCCTCATCAGAAAGGAGTCTGAATTGTTTAAAGAGTGCTTTTGATTATAAAAACACTTCTTGTAAATGATGTTAATTAATAAAACTGTAAATTTTCAGAATATTTGACCAATATGGGAGACAAATGGGGAATTTTGAAGTGCCTGGACAAAAGTAAGTGATAGTTAAGTCTGGTTTCACTTTTGCTGTTTATTATGTGAGATTCAGTTTAAGATTGATGAATATTCTACACTGTCCTTAAAAATGTATAAAATCTGTTTAACATCCATCTAATTGCATGGTAGGAAGGAAGTTCTTGAACATCTAAATGATTATTTTCTCCCGTTTGCCTCCTGCAGTGAATAATCAATAGCGTGCTTGTTTTTGTTTTTTGTTTTCCAGATAACCTTTTTCATGCTGCTCTCTGCAGTGTGTGTAATGCTGAATTTAGCTGGTTCCATTCTTTCTTGTCAGAATGCTCAGCTAGTAAAGTCCCTGGAAGGATGTCAGTTGGTGAGTAATGAAAAACAAACTTCTTCTAAAAAGGACAATATATATTATTTTTCATTTGTTTGCATTTTATACACATGTTGCTTTAATTTTCAAACAGGATGTGACAGGTCATATTGGGAAAAATTTCAGAATTTAAGAGCTAACATACTTAGAATATTTTCCCACCTTAAAAGACTTGCTTCTGTTGTAGGCAGAATAAGTGAAATGCAGACCCCTTCAAAGCTGTGCAGTGTTTGCCGTTTAATGTTAGAAGTGTCACAGTTTCATCCAGTGTCTCCTTCTATAGCCAATATATTGCATAGACACACTGATAGTGATGTTTTACTATGTGTACAGTAATATTTTTTGACCTACATAAAGTAGTAACTTTATAATTACCAAAGCAAATGTATGTTAAATAAAATACAGAATAATAATTAAAAGTTGCCATAATATGACATGCTTTGAATTGTTAGAAGGTGCAGTATACCTCAACTCAGTGTTTTTGTCTCTTGAAAAAACACACATAGCCTGCCTGAAAACTCTAATTTAAAGTAAATATTAAAATAATGATCATTTTTCCTATGAATTTGGAAGACAAATGACATTAGATTGTAAGAATGATGAATGAGCTAGAGAATGTTTATGGACACGCATCAGTGTTCTTTTTAATGTAATCTGACTGTAAACCAATCAAATTATCTAAACTACATGAGTATGCACAATAATGATTAAATATTAGGGTTATGCTTGTATTGGCCTTATCCTTTGGGCACACACCAAAATGTTGACTTGAATTATAAAGAGAAAAGTAATTTTCATCTCTAATGTCAGCAGGTGAATACACAAAATGCTTCTCTATCTCTTCTGTTCAGGCATTGTTTTCCTCTTCTGTTTTTTGTCCAGCAAATCCCTTCAAGCATCTATTTGAACGCAAAAGTATATAATAAAACAAAGTTAAAATAGGAAAATGTCAACAAATATTTTTGAAAGAGACATGAAAAATGCAGAATGGGAGAACATTTGGGTGTAACTTGTCATGTGCTTTTACTTTGTTTAGTCAGCTTTTAAGCCTTTATTCTGTATTTCTATCACCCATGTATTGTTTCAAAGGAGTGTGTCTGCAGCTCTGTAAATGGACTACACTTTCTACGGTGTATGTGGTTTCCAGTTCTGGTTAGGGTACAGGCTTTACAAAACCAAATGGTGGAACCAGGTATCTGAATGTGTGGAAAATCAGCAGTAACCCAAAGAGAGGCAGAGAGGATTTTTCCTTTATTTATTTATTTATTTATTTATTTATTTTATTTGGGGAACTTGATGGGAGTTCCTGTTTCTCTTTACTATGGGAATTTGGAATTGTGCTGCAGAGCTAGAATGGTCAACTCATGGAACCTGGAGGTGTTACAGGATGTATAGTGCATTCTGGAATTGTATTTTTTGAAACTAAGTAACATAGGTATCTTTTGTTGGGAGCTCTTTGAAGTGAGTCTTACTGTTTTCTTTTGACATCTCTGCTTTGATACTAAGACTATTTTTAATTTACTTTTGGGGAGTGCATTTGTATTACAACTTCCCATGAGGACTTAATGAAATGGCTGTGTATTTGCGTAGAAGAATAAGTAGCTTCTCAAAAGAACTGCATTTTAACCTGCAGAGTGAAACAGTTTTGTTTATGGCAGTTCACTGTAAGGAGTATATTGAATTTGTTTCTGGACAAAATGTTTGATATGTGTCATTGGTGTTCTCATGGAATGCCATCTTGTCACATCTGGCTTATGGAAATAGCATCAAAGTCCTAAGGAAAAGAAAAGAACATAAATGTTGGAAAATAAATGGAATTACTTATGCTTTTCTTGCTCAATGGACCGTTCTTTGATTTGTTGACCAAAAAAAATCTCCTAGAATTTCTCTACTCTTTAATACATGACTTCAGATTAGAAATGCTCTTAACTACTCAGTATTTTTGACATTTATTGCACTACAGTATTAACTAAAAAATTGTGAGTGGATATTATAAATAATGTAATAATGGCTTAAGGGGTCTATCTGAACCTTTGTATGGAATCAGCTGCTATACTGCTGAAGGCACAAAAGTGATGACATATTCAGCCTTCTTTACTGCTCCCCCATTAAAAGAAATGAGTTAGTGCGTCACTTCACAGACATATTTGAAGAAACAAATGTATAGTAGGGCAAATTGTTAAAAGCTCTTCAAAATGTTTGATATTGAAAAGGAATTTTATGTTTCATTCTGATTGTAGATCTTAATGTTTTCTGAATATGCTATATATTCTAGGACATCCTGATGTTTTGCAAGAACTTTCACATAAACAATTCTAACAGTGTTTAAGAATTAAAAAGAGAGTTACGGAATCACAGATTTGCAGGAGTTGGAAGGAGACCTCAAGAGATCAGGAAGTTATGGAACATATTTCAGAATGTATCAAGAATCTTTCATAAATGTTGGGTTATAACCAAGGAACTACTTCTGTTTTCAGCTTTTTTTTTATGTGACACCAGTTCATTACATGAGATAGAAGTAGAACTGGGATCTGTATTTTCTGTTAGGAATATCAAGTGTGTCAGTGACTATTTTTCTTTGAACAGTGTCACCATGGATCACAGGAATAAGCATTCTAGTGGTTGTAGCTTTATCTGAAGTTCAAAACTTCAGACAAAGTTATAAAAAGTTTTGTGCAGCTGAAGACTGTATTGATCTGCCTGGTGCTGATATAGTATGTGTGCTGTAGCATTCTGACTACTGTCTTTGATGTAACTCTAAATTGAAAGTTCGGGTTTCAAACTTCCTCTGTACATTTATCTGTCTAACAGTTTACGCCGTTTCTAACATTCCTACAGGAGTTCAAGAGCAAGACCTCCCCAGTGGCATTTCACATTGTATTTTCTGTTGACTTGAGAAGCTGAGGTTGTCTGATTATAAGCCATAGTTGGGTTTTACTTGGATCTTTTGCTTTTTAAATGGAGTATTAAAATCTAACAAGTGTAAAATGTGAAAAAAACTCTGAAATTTTTAAAGCAGCTTCATGAATTGTATGCTAGTTAGAAATAAACAGCACAACTTCTTGAAGGTGTGCAAACTATGACTGAGGGTATCATCAGTCTGTGTGAGTTGGTGTAGTGAAGTATTTCCAGTGCTGCCATGTAGTATGTGAGAAATGGCCTAATTCTAATGCTCAGATTAAAAAAAAAATCTTTTTTAGCAATTACACAGACTAGAGAGCAACCTAGAGTCTCAGGAATTGGAGCCCACTGAGACAGCTGTTATTCTTTGAGTATGACTTCATCACTGTGTATGGAAAGCATAAAGTTATCTGCATCTCATCTGGTAAATTTTGTTGATTTTTAATGGACTCTATTCTTTCAACTGCTGTTTTTGTTACCAGCATGAAAACAGAGAGTACTAAATAAGCTGACAGGAATGATAATAAATAAATATATATATATACATATATGGTCTTAATCGTTACATACTTAAATATATTAACAATTTTAATATTCTTCAAGGTCTTATACAGTAAGGAAAACTTCTGTTGAGGTGATTCTACATATATGGCTGTATGAGGTACTTCTGCAAGAAAGGCTTATATCATAATTTCTTTGTTCAGGAAATTGACAACACCATAGAGAGTCATTTGAGTTAAAAATAGTAAATGCGCATTTTCATTAGGAATTTTTTTGCTGGATTAGTGTCTGGAAAATTTGAAATACATTTCCCTTGTAGAGGTGTAAGTAACATGGTAGTTTAGATTTCTTAGCAGCCAACTATTTTGCTTCCATCTTTACTTAGAGGAATACAGCAGTGATTCAGGATGACTGAATAGTACCTTGAATCCATTATTCTTTGCATGGAGAGCTGTGGAAATTTCCTGTGGGTGTCATTCTTAGTACTGATTATTGGACTGTAGAAACCTGGGATCCGGCATCTTAAAACTCGTAGGTCAAGCAACTCCTGTGTGATAAGAATTCCTTTTCTCAGTACGAACTATTCAGTCCTAACAATTCAGATGGAACAAGTGACCTGGAGAGGTAGGAAATATCCATTTATCAGTCCTTTAAATAACTTGCAAAAATGGGAATGAAGAAATCATAGAAATACCAAATGGAGAAAATAAGTGCAATGGTAATTCATGGCAGCAGGCTAGTTAAAAACCTTTCTGGAGTTAAATTTTGGCCTAAAACTCTTTGTTTGAAGGAGGCAGAAAAATAGATGATGCAATTCTTTCTCCCTCTCAAATATGGAATTCAAAATCAGTATAACAGTTTTCTTCATTGAGCAGGATTTATTTTATAATCATGCACAGAAGTCTAATGCTTAATGAATACTTAATGTATTCAGAACAAACCAAATTCAGGAAAACAGTGCGCAAATCTTTTCCAAAGTGAAAGTATGGAGTTATATTAACTCTTACTTTCTCCACTTTTTCTTAATGCTGTGTTCTCTCTTCTTAAGCATGTCTTAGTTTGTATTGTAATTATTTTCGTATGTATGTGTAAGTATACATGACATTTGTGACCAGGACTTTTTTTTCTTTTTTCTTTTCTTAATCTTTCTCCATTGCGTATGATTTCATGCATATTCATTTGAGTTGAACTGTGGTTTCATCTGCCTCTGCAAAGCAAACCTTTTCAGCAGTCACTGTTCTTTAGTATTGTGTACTTCTTGTATTTCACCTGTTTTTTATAGCTTTTGTTAGCCAATGAATGACATTCTGTTTTAGGGGAATTATTATAAACAATGAAATAGAGGTTTGCATTTTACATTTGGTAGTCATTGCTGTCACAATAAGTGTAAATAAAATTGTTGGGAATTGTTCTTCTATATACTGGCATTTTCTCTGACTTGTTTTTTTTCCCTCCTCAGATTAAATTTGACAGTGATGGTGTCTGTGTTTGCTGTGAAATGCAGCATCAAACGTCAGGTTGCAGTAACCTTGGAGAAATGCTGAAACTTAACCCTCTGCAGGAATGTAATGCTGTGAGGTTGACCCTAAAGGTGAGTTATGAGAAGGATTAGCAGTTAATTTCAATTTTAAGTAGTAAGTTTATTGCAAGACAAAAGTGTGTGATAAAAGAAGTAGCTGGTGGCGTTATCAATGTTTGTATACTTACTCCTGAAAACAAACAAGGGAAAAAGAAGAACAAAAAACCTTATTCCAGTGGAATTTAATACTTAATATTTTGTGTTTCAGGTTTTATGTTGTGCATTCAGTATCTCTGATTTGCATACGTAACTGTTTTCGTAGACTTTAAACCAGAGGCCATGCTTGCTTGTAGCTAAGACTGGAAGATACAAAGACAGACACTTTTTTGGTTGTTGCTCAAGCAAACTGGAATGGAAAGTGCTGGTTGGTGTTGTTCAGTGATGTGATAGACTGCAAGGAAATACTTAGTATTAGTAAAATGTATTTCAAGTTATGTTACTTTGGCAGAGAATGGCGAGTGTTTTTGTGGCTGTGCGTGCTTATAAACTACTGTCCAGTGTTATTAGAAGCTTAAATCATACTGTGTTTTGTGTTGAAATGACCCAGGTAAAGAATGGAGAGTAAGTAATAGTAATATTGTATTCAATTTTATCCCAGTGTAATTGCACACATTTATTCATTGTCACCAAACCAGCAAGACGTGGTACTGTATTGTTTTGGAAAACAGTAAGTAATCTATGAAAGAACTGATCAAGAGAAAAGAACTCTAGCCTAAATTAGAGATGTTGATTTATTTTAAGTTTAATTTAATGATTAACAGAATTAAGTCTGCATCTGTGGCTCTCAATTTCTAAGCATAAATTTTAATAAAGTTAGAATAGCATGGAATGAAGTAGTGTAACTCAGTGTAATAAGAAGTTTAGGAATTAGGCTGTAGATTGAGGCCTGGAAATTCAAAATTATGTTTGTATTTGAAGCAGTATTTTAATGTTCAAGACAGGTTTAAGTCCTGCAAAAGGAACTGTAATAAGCAGCTAAATATTCTTCAACTATGTTAAGAAAGATAGACAAGAAAAAGGACTGCTGAGTGGTGAGGATTAGATAGAAATTAAAAATCTGGTTTGCACCAAAGCTAAAAGTTTGTACATCATGTTTTAATGAGGGTGATGGGGGAAAAAATGGGAGCAAAAGCCTGTTGAGAAGCAGAAATCTTGTGAGTGACAAAGAAGCAGATACTTAATACTGCATCTGACCAACAATGTTTACTATGATTTGGAATGCTAAATTCAGGACTCTATTCAGTGCTGTGGTACTTTAATATGAAGGAAATGCAGTGTTCAGTGTTTAACAGATGGAAAAATATGAATCTATACAGAAAAATCTTAGTAGTTGATCTTATAAAAGTGGAGAGAATGTATGATTACTGCTGTATGTATGTCTGTAAAGTAAACTTCAACAATGGAGAGAAAATAACTGAATTTTAGAGGACATTGTCAGCATATGAAGTGTATATGACCTGCATTTACTGGAAATCAGGGCATGATTTCTAACAACTACAGCAATAAGAACAGATGCACACAACGTAATTTCTTTTAAAAACATACCTCAATCACTTACAAAGAGAAATTGGTGACATTTCTGCTTCCATCAGCAGAGGACTGAATTAAAATCAGGAGTTCCTGTGATAAACTTAATGCAGCATTAATTATCATCAGATATTTTCAGTTAAGAGAGGATGATGATAATGTTTCTTAAATCTTCCGTTTTTAATTCTGCATTTGTTTGCTTTGAGAGTTCTGTATTCCTGACAAATTTAAGGATTAGGAGCCTACTCTCATGAAACAAAAGAAAAAAAAAAAAAAAGATTACAGCATGTTCCTTAAATAGCTGACTGAGAAAAAGCTTACTTTTACTGTAATTTCAATTAACAAGTTTGATCTGATCTTGGGAGAACACATTTTTTACTAGAATCATTTCTGCTCATTGTTTAGGGCATCAGGGGGAGAGAAAATGTAGAAGTTAAAGTTATAAATCTTTATGAATGATGTTACTCAAGTTCCATTCTCCATTTCTTTATTGAGACTGGGGGGAAATCTCATCTTTCCGCTGTGTAACCTGTGCTTTTTGATGGTGGTAACTACAGGAGCTCCATTGTAAACAGAACAATGGCACGCATATCACCTGTCTGATCTTGTTCTCAGTGAGGCTTTCTTGACTGTCTCTCTGTCATCTGATCTGTCTGTGCAAGCTGACTTTATTCAAGTAAAACCAGAAAAAAATGCAGGAGCTTAAATCTCCTGTACACATACACATGTGCAGACATATAAACAAGCACGCACAGACATAATTGTAAGTCTGGTGTCACCTCTGGGTTACACTGCTGATTGTACCTCACGCATAGTCCTAAATCTATTTCAACGTGAGATAGATATGAATGAGATACATTTGGTGGTTATTTTTTTTTGACAGTGTTACAATTAAATAGGCATAATATGCTGACATATTATTCTGCAACGAATGTCTGTTGGTTTGTAGGCAAATTTTGTGGAACTGAGTTGTTCTTTTAACTTAATTACATAGTACTGTTCTATTGAATATGATTTTATTAAGTAGCAATCACTTGATTTCAAATTTTAGATTAGAACAGGCTGAAACTAGAAGCCAGCTTTTTAGTACAGGGACTTAATTTTCCGACAGTCTTCATCTGTGGAAAGCATTTCCTTCTGAACTCAAAATATCCCGGAAATATTAAAAACATGCATGCAACAAATCTTATCTTCTTGAGCTTTTGCTTTGAGAGGACTAACAGTACTTGAAGGGAGCATATGAACAGGACAGGGAACGGCTGTTTACAAGAGTGGAATAGTGATAGGACAAGGGGGAATGGTTTTAAACTGAGACAGGGGAGGTTTAGGTTAGATATTAGGAGGAAGTTTTTTACACAGAGGGTGGTGACACACTGGAACAGGTTGCCCAAGGAGGTGTGGATGCCCCATCCCTGGAGGCATTCAAGGCCAGGCTGGATGTGGCTCTGGGCAGCCTGGTCTGCTGGTTGACGGCCCTGCACATAGCAGGGGGTTGGAACCAGATGATCATTGTGGTCCTTTTCAACCCAGGCCACCCTATGATTCTGTGAGAGGATGAATATAGGTATAGAGTATGGAATTATTTTCTAGTGTATTACTGATGTATGCTGTTTGCATGTAAGAGCATAATGTTATGTGGCTTTGGTTTAGAAACTATTTAGTGGGATTTTTAAATTACTTTAACAGCTTATGTAGTCCAGAATATTTGCAATTATGCATGCTAAATTACGAATATATAGAAATACTTGCTTCCTATTTTACTTAAGTGCATTTGTAGAGTGGTTTTGTGGCTATACAAGCTAAGTAAAAGCTATTTCCTTCTGTATTTTCAGCACAAATAATTGTTTCAAAGCCTCTGAAATTAAAGTACAACATTAAAGTAATAAAAGTGTTCTTCAGTTCTGATTCCATTCAGTAGAATCTTATTAGGGATTTCTGTAACAGGTTTCTTGCAGTTTTCCATGCAGATCTTTCCTTTAGTCTCCTTTGGAGCAGAATTTATTTTTACTGTGTTTTCTGATGACCAAGTTTAACCATGTTTATTTTTTCTCCATTTAGAACAACATGGTTTCACTTCCATAACAGAGGATGACTCCCTAAATGTTTTTTAGTTAGGAGAACAGACTTATCTTCTTTGATGCTCCTCTCATTCCCTCTACAACCAAATACAAAGCAAAATTACTTTTCTAAAAGACTTTATAATATGTTTGAATTTAGATGAAGCTCAGTGGAAAAAAATAACTTTTGAGATAAGATTTTAAAATGCTGGAGTTATTCGAAGTTCTGCAGCAGGTAACTGAAACATACTGGCCACCAATAAAAATAGAGCACTTCAGGTGTGGGCTTTTGTGCTTAGTAGTTGAGCTAAAGTATTCAGAACTTCTGAAAAACAATTGTGTAACAGACACAGTCTACTCATTCTTTTCCTTCTTGTTTATTTCTGTTCCTAGTTTATAAAAATGAGTGAATATTGTTAGGAACTTCTCTCATAACTGAGACACTGCCTTTTTTCAATGACTGAAATCCATTTAATTGTGTGCTTGTCTAGTTAATTTATGGAGCTTCAGTATTTCAAGAGTATCTTAATAATGTATCACCAGTACTACATTTAACATAGGTACCTCAGTTGATGAAGGATTTCAAGCATGCATCCATGATCTTTTAGAGTTTACTTTTCTTAAGTAATTGCATTGTTTCTTTGAAAATATAGTAAATATTTTAGGCTTATGTAAAATAGTACATTAAATTGTACCTTCATTCCATAATTCTATCTTATGAAGCCTTGGCCATTTCTCCACATACAGTTTGATGTGCATATGAAACTTGTATTTTTCTGTATTGTCTTCCTAGTCTTAGAGCAGCTATTTTTCCAGCTCTTTTTCAGATATAACCAGTTAGAACAACTGAAGTTATGCTTTGACTTAAAGGGAATGTTTTCATCAAATTCACAACTAAGAGAGGCACAGAGAGATTTGTTTAATGGGTGAAAAAGCTTTATTGCTCACCATCTATTTTCAGGTTAACATGGTATTAAAAATGAAGTACCATAATTGAAGTCAATCAAGGAGAAAAAAAAATCATCTTCACAGAAAGTGAAGCTGGCTTTAGCCCTTGATCAGAGTTAAAAATCTGCGAGTTCAGGGCTGCTGGTTACAGAGTGTCCTTTTTACACATCAGCAAGCTTATTTTACTCCTTTTATTGATTATTGACTGAGCTCTCAGAAGTTCACAGAACTTAAGAGCCTCCAGAAATACCAACCTATTTCCCCAGGAAAACAATCTTCAACCAGAAAAATGGGTCAAGTTTCGATAGAAACTTGCAACTTCGATGGTGTTGTAAAGGTTAGAACTCTTAGAAAGTACTGTCTTTGTGTTATGTAACTTATTTTTTGGTTATATGTGCACAAGTAACTCAGTTCACAAAAAATAAAAGACAAAAAGCCTTGATCTATATTTTGGTACCTTCTACAGCAAAACAGTTTTGAATGCATGATCTCAATTCTTTGTACGCAGCACAGGTGGATAACTTTCCATAACAGTTGGGAAAAAACAAGTACTTAGTAATAATAGTGCTTCATCTGTGTGATATGTTAGTATTTTTTAATGTTAAATTCTCTGGTTTGATAACAATGCATGTAATTGAAAGTACAATTCATCACTATGATAAGAAGAGACAAGGGAGTGATTGAATATTTAGCGAAGACTATATTTGAGTTGTTGTGAAGCTATCCAGAGGTTCTTGTTTCATGTATTTTCATTTGCCTGGTTTCTATTCTGTATTCAGTGGGTATGTAGAAGAATTATGGAGCCCCTGCAATAGTTTCTTAGAAGGAGACAGATTAAGTAAGGTGATAAGTTGTTATTCCAAACAACAGTTATGCTGAAGCACATGATTCTATTGTGCTTACACTGAAGTCCTTTGGTGCGATTGACATAACTTGACTTCATGGCAAGTTTTTACAAAACAATGGTTTGTGCTGGGTAATTGGAATACCAAAGTTTCAGGGGAACATTCTCTTTTATGACCTGGTGTATTATGCATTTGTTGAATAAAGTGTATGTTGTTAAGGTGGAACACTCCCATTCAAAAGATAAACTCATCTTACTGCTTTTGAGTATTGAGTTTGTTCTTGCTGTTGTGTTTGGAGTTATTTTATATATGGTAGCAAAGTTGTTTGGGAATTTACCTTACTGACCATTTTAGTATTCGGATTGCTGTCTGTCATGTGGTATTTCCCTTCCAGGCCTAAAATTGCCTTGACATTTTGCTCTAAATGTTGAATACATGTATTATTACATGTACTGCAGCCTGTTTGCAGCTGTGATTGATTAATATATCTTCTGGAAGGCATCCAGTATTTAGTAGAGAGAAATTCAGAAATTGATAGCATTCTAGTTTTACTTTGTATTAACTGTGATGGGATGAACAAATTACATTTTAAAGGAGAGAATTTCAGAAAGGGGAATGCACTTTCCATGAGTGTTCTTTGATGATAAAGGACTCCATTTCTCCACCTTTCCCATTATTAATGTGAAGTTCCCTGAATTATTTTTTCATTTTGAATTCTGTCTTAAGCAAGAGATTTTCTTTGCTACTGTCAGGTAATTGTGTGTGTTAGCATCTGTTCTAGATTGCTTCGTTAAATAATCATTTCTACAGTTTAATTATCAAAGTGATAAAGCAGTCACCAATTTTTTCTCCTGTTCCAGTTTAATACTATGATACCACACTGTCGTCCAGCACTTAGGAAACAAGAAAATGAGTTGTCAAAGCAAATTGCTTTTTCAGTATTTTACTGTGTATTCTTTCTCTTACGATATTCACACTGGAGTATATCATAAAGTGATATTTTTGGACTACCATACATTCAAAAGTATTCTGATGCAAAGTTCAGTTTTTAAAACATACTCAGGTGTTGTAATGTAACTCCTTTTTAGAGGTGTTCCATAGGCTTACTGCCTTAGAATGCAGTAAGAAGTAGATGACTCATAGCCCTGCTGACTGTAACTTGTTTTTATTTTATATTTTTGTAGTTTAATCATTACCTACTGGTAATCTTCATATTGATAATATTTTGAGAGGCAATCACTTCTGCAAGTGTATCTTCCCTTGCCTTCAGTCACTCACTAATCACAAAAAATCCCTGCAGTTTCTTCTTAGCAGTCACTTGTAAACTGGTGATGGAAAAGGGTATGAGGAAATGTGTGAAGATATGGTAACAGTATCTCAAGGTTTAATGTGCCTTTATGTGGTTAAGGGGAAGGGGAAAAGGGTCAACAACCTCTGAGGCACTGAAGTTTCTTAACTGTTTTTTGTGTGATCTGAGCTCACTGACGTAAGGTGGTTAAGATCCCTCAGATATTTGAGACTACAACTGAGGGTATCCAGAGGCCTATGAAAAATGTAAGATATCTGATTCTTACTGGTGTGAATACCTCTCTTAAAAGCCCCCAAATACCTTTAAACAGGGATATAATACCTAACAAATAAATTATGGATGCGAGTCACTGCTGATTCAATTTTTTGCTTAGACCTGAACAGGTTCAATGTGAAAATAGGTTGTTCCATTCCCCTCCAGTAGTGAATGTGAGATAACTTGACTCACATGTTGCACTGAGGTAACAGAAAGCTCTCCTGCTCCGCTGGTACTAAATGAGACACAGAAGGCCTTGACACAAATTTCCAGTGAATTATGTTTATTTTCAGTGTGAATAAAAAATATATGCTCTAATAACAAAATTTAAGGTCAGGGCTTGTGCAGCCTTTTGGGAAAATTTGATGGGTACCTGTTCTTGGATGTCTCACAGTTCTTTAGCTCTCTTTTCAACAGATAAGATCAAATTTACTAGAGATATTATATAGAGCATAAAAGAAAATGTATTTTAAAGTTGACTTCTAGTGTATTTCCTGTAAATTTAAGAGTTTTCAGAGGTTTATGAGGTAGCAACATTGTTATTTTCATATTTTCTTGTGTGGAAGTGTAGTAAGCAATGTAGTCTGTAAATCATACTTGCAAAAATCAAAGCTAAGGCAGCTTGCATTTGTCAGCTAAGGTCTAAAAGCAGTTGCATTAGAGAAAAGTAAATATGTTTTGGATGTTGAAGACAAAGTACAGTTTTCAAAAAAAGGCGTCAGATCTTTTGGGCCATGGTTAAGGAGATTAAAAGAATGATGCTGCAAAATATTAAGCTGTCACTTTACTGGAGAGCTCTATTTGTAGTGTGATTGGGTTCTATGTAATAGACCTTCCAATTTGTGTAGCCAGCAATACCTGCTTGTGTACCTCAAAGCACCAGAAAAGCTAACTTGTGATTGATTCTGATGTGTGTAAACTTTCCCTGTAGCTAAGCTGCATAGAAACACGTGAAAATTTTGTAGTTATGGCATCAGTAAAATAATACTGATAATGGTTAAATTTTGGAACAGAGTAAATCCTTTATTACAACCAGCTTGGAAAAATCAAATTTTCTACAAACCAACAATAACACATTCCATAACATTCCAGTCTAGCAAGTAAACAAGCCCAGAGAGGGGGAGATATTTCAGCATAAGCAGTACTACTGCATGAAAACAAGAGCAAGGGTATGAGGAATCTCTCTTCTGTTTCCATTCAGCCTTCCCAAACGTAAATAGTTCTGTGCTTTATCGCTGCATAATAGATCTGACTGAGAGCTTCAGCTCTGTTTCTTGCCAAAATTCTAAATGAAGTTAAATAAATGTGCAATGTCAAAATGGCATTTTTGGCTGAAATACTTCTGTTGGCTCTATTAATAGACCTGACTACTTTCAGATTGGAGGAATAGTCAAGTTTATCTCTAGCTATGGATTGAAAGATTTGTTTATTTTTGGGATGTAGAATGGAAGTAAAATAATCTATTTTACTATGGGATTGTTAATTTACTTTTGGTTCTAACCAGGTAGTTTTTAGTTATTTTATAGAAGAAAATGCAATAAAGAAAGAGAAGGCATGTGCAAATTTAGCTCTTAAAAGATAGTTGATAGATATTTAAGAATTTCTACCAGATTAATCTTCAGTGCCTTAGTGGGTGATAAATAGGCTAGCTGAGTCTCTTTTTAAGTTATAATTCTTTTAAAGTGAATTTTACTTCAGTTGATGTCCTGAGTTCTATCACTGGCATAATGAAATTCTGAAGATAAACTGTGTATAATTTGAATTGCACTAGTAAAGATAGAGCTGCAGTAGCACAGGAATAGTATTAAAGCAGTAAAAATAACAAAAGCTTAGAAGACATTAGTTCAGTTTTTTCCTTAAAACATATGGATGATAGCGTGAAAAAAAATTGAGAATGCACAAATATCCTTTGCAGAACCACAGTGTGAGTAGAAAGTGTTTGTTAAGAGGGAAGGAAAAAGCAATGAAGAGGTACTTAGTTAATGGCATGATTATTTTGGTAATTATTAAGGTGTTCTAAATACAGAACACTGCAGCTTTTTTGGAAATCAGTGTTAAATTCAGCTTTTGAGATTTACTTAGACCATAGTTGAGAAAAACAGCTGGCCATAAAGAGCTCACAGTGCCATTCAACTCCTGTGGGTATTAATCTGAACTGATCCAGATCTGCTTACAGGCAATTCTGACAGCTACATCTATTCTTAAAGGGAATTGTGTCTTTACTAGGGTGTTAAGGCATGGCAAGGAAATCATACATAAACTGCAATAGAATAATTTCATGTTCATGTACATTATACCGGTCAGAGCATTAATTATTACATGAACATGCAGAAGAATCATATTATGCCTGCAGAAAAAATCAAAAATACCTAGAAAAATTTTGGATAATAAAATTGGTTTAACTGTTATAAAACTGAAGAGCAAAGAATCATATTTCACACCATACACATTCATGCATTGTATTCTCTGATGAGTGTAAATATTGCAGAAGTTAACAAAAAACCCATCATGCATACAGATTTCCTACTCCTGTAACTGTCTGTGGGCAGGTGCTGTGGAGAATTAGGCTAGTCTCTGTTGTGGTTACTGCCTTTTTAGAGATGTTTCCTGAAGGAGATCTTAATTGTCATTGTGTTGCAGCTTGGATCTGCATAAGCATCAACACTGTCTGGGTAGTATGTTTGGCCACAGAGAGTTACTGCTATTACTGTTGAATAAATGATGTCTTATGAATTACCTCATTATCTGTTCAACAGGGCATAGGAAGGAAATTTCCCGAAAAAGCTAAACTGTCAAAAGACTAAATAATGTATGTTTGGGGTTTGGGTTGGGTTAGAGGGTGAGGTGAATGTTGCTGGATGGTTTGTGGTTTGATTCCTGTTTGAATTAAAACAGACTTTAGGAATCTTTTAAAAATTAATTACCTCTCTTTAGATTTTGAAATTCTCTAGTGTTTGCCTTCTGTTACAGGAACAGCACACTAGTAGCATGTGAAATCATGCCATTTTGAGTCTGGCCAATTGTTTATTTTCTACACAAACTATTTTCAGATTAGCTAGTCTAATATCTAATACTAGCATTTTGTATATAATACTTGAAACTACAGATGTGTAATGTGGTATCTTGGTTTTAATAGCAATAATAACCAAATATGAAGTGGTGAAATGAAATACCAAAATATTTGTTTTTCTGAAGTTGCAGGCATTTATAATCAAGTTAATGTAGTGTCTTTCAGTTTAGCTTACAGTCTGTGTTTTTCTGTAATTAAGAAGTAATTGTACAGATTCAGTTTGTTTTCTGCGTTTCACTCCTTTTCGTGTTTCTAATTAACTTTACTACTGGACGTACATGGGAACTAGCATATCCTCTTTCACAAATCTTAAATAGACATAAGTAAGAGTGAGGTTTTCATTGTGGCATTTCTCCAATTTAAATACATCTATGTCTATATATATGTGGTTATTCCTCTGTCCTTATCTAGTAGCAGGAAGAGGAGGATAGTAGTTCTTCATGAATGGATCTGGTATTATGCGGATAAAGGATGAATCAGTAAAATACAATTGCAAAAATCCTCAGTCATCACTGCACTGTTTAGAATTCTGCATTTCAGGAAGAATGTGGGCCAGCTTGAAGGTGAACCAAATGAAAGTGATCAGAGGCCTAGAAAATCTCTGTCTAGGATTTCAAGAAAGGGTTAATGTCAGAAAATAAAGGAGTTAAAACATGAAGCATGATGATGGAGTTTAAGTATGTAATAGTCTGTTCTTAATAGCTGTGGAAGAAGAGAAACGATTGTAAACAATTGGATGGAAATATTCTTATGGGAAAGGTGGTTAAACGTTGGAATAGTAGGATGAAGCTCTGTGACCTTTAGGAACAGATGACTGTCCTGAGGCACAGGGGTAGTGTTGAGGGTCTTAAGGGTGCTTTGAATCCTAACTTACAACTTGGATGCAGAACGTATTATTTAGCGTAAATGGTATTGTGTTATACATTTGGGTTAGCTAAATCTGTTGGCTCTAAGTATTTTACAAGTTAGATTCTGCAGTATGCATTTATGCAGACTGTTTTTGCTCATGATATGTTACAATTTGATTGTTTTTCACCTGAAATGGCTGTACTTTTACTGGCTATTTTGAATACTGACTGAGCTTGTAATTGTCACAGGTACAGCAGGTAGGCAGTTGCTGGAGAAGGATTTTAGTGGTTTTTGTTATCAGCATGATGAATCAGAGTTCTTTCTCTTTACCTGCAAGGAAAATAAACAAAAATACAGTGATTGAAAGAAATGGGTGCTTATGTTTTTGTTTTAGCTTGTTTTTTGTTTGTGTTGTTTTTATTTTCTTTTTAATTATACCTTTACTCTAAATATATTTCAATGTTAATTAAAATATTCTTTTTATTCTACTTAGTAAATGTAAGTATTTGTTGTAGTTGAAAACAAAGTTTTTAAAGAAACAATATGGCAATGTGCACTTTTACAGTCAGTGCTTTTCTTCCATACTTTAAAATGTATTTGTTTCTTTCTGATCTGTTTCAGATGCACAATGTATCTAATACAGAATGAAATTTTCTATTTCATGCTAATTTTCCCACTTAGTATTTTTAGCACATAACCCTGACTGGTTGATTTCAAATACTGAAAGTGATGGCATTTCTTCATGTATGGTTTTGCTTTTAACCAGAAATGTGTTTGTTAGTATTTTACTAGTGATATCTGCAACTTGGAGTCTATGTGAAAGCAACAATTTATCCTTTGCAAGGAAACTGAAAAACTTCAAGTATTTCTGAGGAAATTTCTAATACTGAGTGTATTTTGTTAAGTGGGCGAGAGAAGACTGTGGAATCATTTGTGTTGTAAAGGACTCACAACATCATTGAGTGCGACCATCACGTAACGCTAGCAAGTCTTCCACTGAACTTTGCCCCTCGAGATGTTTGTTTCTGTGAGGGTTTCCTTTGCTGACTGATTTAAAGCAAGTATTACATGTTGAGTGAATTCTACCAGCTAATTGAGACCATGTAAATTTGCTAACGAGTGACAGTGTTCATTATCAAATTACTAAAAATATTTCCTGTCTCTGTGTCCCAGAGATAAGAGATGATATTCTGATGCATGTCTTTTCACAGGACCTGTTGTTCAGTGTGTGCGCTCTCAATATCATCTCCACCATTGTCTGTGCTTTGGCAACAGCAATGTGTTGCATGCAGATGGTTTCTTCTGATCTTCTGCAAATGGTGAGTACGTTTCAGTGACAACAGAGAATGCTGTCCAACATAACATGTTTTCCCAGTCTGTATATACACATTTTTACCTATTCCTTGCTTATAAACTTAGGCCTACTTGTGTATCTTTGCATGACGCATAAATATGTGTACCTAGGTGTGTATTTTAACTGTGTACATCTCTATAAATAAAGTATATACATGTATGTAATATGAATAGCTGCTGCATTAGATGTGTATTACATTAGATATTACTATATTATATATAATATTATATATTCTATATTAGGGAGCTGAATTCAGGATTTTGCCATTGGGAGTAAATAATTTTGGTTAATTTTGGCGTTAGTAACAGTGTTTGGTTTATATATGCACATTACATTTTCTGTTGTTGTTTGTTCATTGTATTCGGTTTTCACACTGCCCAGAGCAATTACTTAGCTTTGAGATACTGTTTTTCAAGTATGAGAACTATGTAGTGTGAGAACTAAAAGTTCAGAAGTGGAATTTTTCGTGGCACTGTGCCAATAACAATGTTTTCAGAAGGAAAACATGCTCGGCTCTGGAGTAATATTTGTGTTTAAAACAAAAGGGAAAATGATCATTAGTCTTCTGCACAGTCAGCTGCATTGCAGGATGATGTCTTATTTTGCTTGGAAAAAAAGAGCTCTCCTATCCCGTCTAAGTGCTCTTCTTCTCAAGGTTTCAATTTAATGTTGAAACATAAGTATTACTAACTTTAAATTAGTGTTGGCAGTCACATAAACTATTTAACCCACCTCTACAACAACTAATCTATGAAATAATCCTGTGTTTAGTATGAAACAGCAGACATGCAAACTAATGCTAGTCATTTGTAAATCTTGTATTTTAAAAGTCTGTGTGGCAAAAATACTGTCCCAACAAGATACTTGTTGGTACAGTCTGTGCAGTAGTGAGAAGTTGTATAACCTGTCCCAACTGGTTAAATGAATAAATATATACAAATACACTCACTGTCAAGGATTTCACTTGAGTTCTAAGTATGTGAGTTAGAGATATGGATGTCCTTTCTGGAGAAGTGTTCCAGTCACTGGGTTACAAACTTAGTTAAAATGCATCCTCAATCTGTGAGCTGGGGATTACTTCGTGTGTGAATGGGCATAACAAAGGGCCAGCAAAATCCGTTGTGACATAAAAGCATATTTTCATTTAGCACTGTGTGTTCATAGTGTGTGTGCTTGCAGCAGCTTATAAATAGTGTTTATTTAATAGCTATCTTTTGGATGTCAAACAGCTGATTTTACTGTATTTTAAATCTTAAAGAACTTTCACCATTTGTAGGTATTCTTTCTTTCTGTGCACTCCCACCCCATCAGTGTGTTTGCTGCAGGATGCCATTGAGTAAAGATCCTGATCCTAAAGTAACCTTTTTCACGTTGCACTGATCACAGGGAGACAACTGATCACCACAGCTCGAAAGTTCTGTCTTTCTAGGGTGACAAGGTTAGCAGTGATCCAGAAGTGGAATCATTTGTTTTGAGGAAACCTTAACCTAGACTTAATTCTGTGGTTTTTCATGGTATAAGAAGGAGGAAATTCTGTAGATGACAATGAATCAAGAATAATATTAAAGTACATCTGACTTGCATGCACAAAATGGAATAACCTCGATAAGAATATATTTGAATACCTTAAAAGCACATTATTTTTTTCTCCACCACTTCTTTCTTCATTTCTTGCATAGAAGTTTCGTTTTACCACTAGGAAATGCTTCTATTATGTCACTTTCTTTTTACTTCCCATATTTTGTGCCTCCAGCTTTCTGTCTACTTGCTCAATTGTCTGTTCTGCCTCCCCATGTCTACAGCTCTGTTGATGAGAATTTTGTTCCATCTCTGCGAAAGAAGAGAGATACATATTTCTTTCATCTAAACCCCAGTCTTTTGTTTATCCTTAAGATTTTCCCTTTCTTTTTTTCAGGTTGCTAAGCCAGATTCCTACTAGGCCTAAGTGAGTGTAACTTCCCTGGGGCTACGCTGACTTAGGCCAGCTGAACCTGAAGAATACTCTTTCTTTCACTATTTTTAATCTGTTGTCCTTCTGCTTCCGTTTTTCTACACCCCCCAAAAAATCTCATTTACTACTTTTTCTTTCTTGTAAATCCTTTTATCAGCAGGGTTTTATAATGCTGGAAAGTTTAAGATCTCAGCACAAGGAGATAATATCCCATTTGGAATATATGTTTTTGTTCTTTTACTCTATTCTTACTGTATTCAAGAGCTACATGGACTCTGCTGTAGAAAGAGAAGCTGTAAAAGTGAAATTCTTAGTCAATAACACATGTAGTCTGGAAAATCCTCAGATATCAATAGATTATACAACCTTTAAACTTGCTGTCATCAGTTTTGTGGCTTGTGTACTGTGTTAGCATCCGTCTCAGAAATTAACGAGTTCGAATGATGCATTTTTGCTGCTTATTCAGTCTTGAAATAATTTCTAGTTTTTCTCTGCTATCAAGCTATTCTGTGTGCATCGTGTATTTTATTGCCTAGCAACATTGATCTTGTACATAATATATGTAGTTTCATGAACATCTGCGACAGGAATTCATGAGTATTTGCTTCCTTGTATAACCCTTGCACGCAATGAGTTCATGCAATGATTCACGCAAGCAAACTGACAGTATTTTATTGGGAATTGGTACCTCTGGATGTAGTGATCTTTTAGTAAAAATGCCCCAAAAACTATAACACAAACTGTCCATTAGTGCACACAGATGAAATTTTTCATTACATTTGAAACTTTTTGTTTAAAAATAATGTCACTGAACAAATATTGGCTTTCAAGTATTAAGGAAAAAAGTACTAGTTCTTGTGGTATCTAGGCAGGTCCCTTCTTGGCTGGGGTTTGAGATACACCAGTTTCTATATCTTCAACCCTAGAGGCTGTACCCAGAGGTGTTAGGTTCCATAGGATTTAAGAAATGTGAGCAGAAATAATTGTGTTTCCAATTCCAGATTTAAAGAAACGACTTCATTTCAATCTATTTTTTTCCTGCACTTTTTAAACGGAATGATCTATCACACATATCCTTACTCTCTAATTACTTTGAAGATAAAGTTCAAGATGCAAGTGAGGTAACAAAAAAATAGAGAGAATGAATATAGGAAGTCAGGTGCCTTGGAAAATTGTTTAATTATTATGTCCTATGATACATTATATTCCGTAATAATGTTATTGATTTTATGTAAGCTGTCAGTAACACCCATCTTTTTCTTTGTATTTAATTCAATAGGGACTTAAAAGATACCTGGCATTTTTAGTCAGTGCTGTTCTAAATATTATTAAACTCATTTTTTATACTGATTTTAATATATACAATAATTCATTAATTTGTGCCAATCTTACTCTTCTGCTAGTGATGGCTTCCTGGTAAGAAATGTGCTTCAGCATGTGATTCTTCTCTAAAAGCTATCCTGAGGACCTAGTCCAAGAAGCAGATATGACTGCAAATCCTGTTCTTGTATATGATTAGATGTTCTAAATAGCAGCTGAATCTTTGATGCAGTTATTTGGAGACAGACAGCTAAAAATATGCTTTTCTGCTTTTCTTTGTTTGCTTGTGAGTTTCTCCTCTATTCGTATTATATATGCTTTGTAGCTATGTCAGGATTTAAAAAAATTCTCTTTAATCTTGATTGGCACGTGTTATTAATTGTCACCATAGTAAATGATGAAGCGTTGTATCTGAGAGTCCTGAAATCTGAACTATGGTGTTCCAGCAGTTAGCATCCATTGCACTTCTCAAAAGCACATCCTAGAAGAGGCAAACTGCTGTTAAAATGTGTGAGCTCATTTGGGACATGACATGTAGGAGTCCTGGCCAACAGAATGCCAGCAGAAGAGTACCGAAGTCCTGACATTGTTTGATTGTTAGAATTTCACCTGCTACATGGAGACCTCAAGCGTGTCCCCAGAACTCCCATTACTAAATATTGAAGTGTCTCTGAGAGAAACTGAGCAGACTAGGGAGCTTTCAGTGCAATTAAAAAACTTAAGAAGACATAACAGTTTTGGATATCAGAGTTGTGATACCAGTATATGCAAGATTCTTACTCAGGGCTTGAATTTCTTCATTATCTTCTGATTGTTATTGTGTCTATCCATGTTAGTACTCTCTTGTGTACTAACAGGTGGTGTTGGAAGCTTCTCTTCAGGCCCTTCATGTCATTATAGCTTGACAAGTGTTCTGTGCTCAGAACTGCCTGTCTCTTATCAGTTCATAATATATCAATTACAATCTCTTTAAAATAATTGAAATTGCATAACTAATACGGGAATGATAATACTGATAATACCAGTAAGAGGAGCTGTATTGTGCAGGCAGCTTTGGTGGGAGTCCTGTTTTTCAGGTCTGGTAATAATATGCTTTTTTCAATCACATCTCTCTTGGGAATATTGCAAACCATTTTTCTTGCATTACATATTAGTTTCCTTTAGTTCTTACTTTTGTATTCACAAAAGTAGAAATCTTGAGATTGTTGTCAGAAACTATGTTGAAATTTGCTGTATGCCAGAAACCAAAATAAATTCTAACTACTCACTATTCACCAATAATAAAAGGAAAAATAACTGTTTCTTTGAGCACCTGCTCCCGTTTGTTAGTGTGTTTCATAGCATTGTTGGCAACAGTGCAACCTAACTCAATTTTCACAAGTATTATTACATGCAAGCTTAAAAAAGGGAATGATGTGGGGTGTAGTCATTGATTTGAACTGCTGAAATCTAAATTGTGCCAGGAAGATCTTATCCTGAAAGAAAAAAAAAAGCTGAAAACAAGAAAGGTTAAAAAAGAAAACATTATTTTTTTTCTTGTTGTTGTTGTTATTTTGGTGGGTTTTTTTGTTTTGTTTTTGTTTTAATACATGCAATTCAGTTTCTGCAATATTTCAGATGAACTGTTCAGCACAAGACCAGGTGAGCTGTTGTGGGGTTTGAGCTTTTGTTACAGGACATACAAAAAAATTCTCCTAGATGGTTCCTTATTTGAGTTAACTAATTCAGGAACTATCCCAAATCCTTCACCCCACTTTATCCCTTCTCAGCTCATTAAGAACACGCAGCTTCTCAGAGTAGAAGCCTACCAATTGTACTGTGGGTGCACTTGTTATGTATTTTGCTAGTTTGGACAGTTTAAGACTGCACTCCTTTTAAGAGCTTCATAGAATTGTTCTTTCTGTTTATATACTCCTTCAGAAGATAAGTGTGAATCATATCCGATTATATCAGTGTTCTGAAATGTGAAGAAACATTTCTTAATAACTGAGCTGTCACTTCCAGGATATTTTATTTGTTGCTTGAAGGCAGTTTCAGTTTCCATGTTGTCAGATGAATGGCACCTGCAAAAATTCATAGTATTTTTTTCAGAGGGTAACTGCCTCAGCTAGACAAAGCAATGCATAAGAAGTTGTGCCAGTTGTGGTCAGATTAAAGCATGAAGTATACCTGCACCCTTCTTCAGATATGTTTATATCATGGTTATCCTAGAAGTACTGGCACTGATATTACTCAGTGTGTTCTGATTTTATCACCATCACTGTTTTTAACTGCTCATCATGCTATGTGATATCTAAAACAATCTGTTATTTTGTAAAGGGAATAAGGTAATGATGACACATGCAAACTGTAACATTTAATTACTGTTTTCATCAGCTTTAATGATAACGGAGTGTGTCATTACTGAAATTAATACAGAAAAATAATTAATGAATCCTTTCGTTCTCCTGAATGTAAATTATAGCCATGCTACCTGGGCTATCGAGTTGTGTGGACTTCCTGGTCGGAGAAAAAGCTCCCACTAATGTGGGAATAAGACACTACTTAGCTTTTCTTAAAGAGATCTGTACATCTCTGTGTATCTACATATATCGCTTTATATCAGTATGTGGAAAGACAATAAGGTAATGCAGCAACTCTGGATGATAAAAAACGTTTTGTAGAAGGTCTTACACTTTTTAACAAAATTTTCGGATAATTCCAGGAGATTAAGGATAAAAGCATTTAGACAATCGAAGCAATAAATATTCTGATGGACGATGAACTAGCAATAATGCTAATGTAGATGTTTCTTTTATATCTCTTACATCTTTATTTTATTCTCATTCTGTAGATCTGTGTAACACTAGTTACTTTTTTTTCCTTTTTTGAATTATTTATGTGTCAATATGTACTAACAAAACACTGAGCTTTTACATTGCTGCCCAGACCTTTTCATTCTCTTTTCAAGGATCCTTAAAGCTTTTTCTCTTCTAAACAATAACAAATTGATAGGATTTGTTAAAATTTGCACTTTTTTGTAACACCTTGCCATTTAAAACTTTCTTATGCAACAGTAGGCAGTTGTTTCCATTCATATCCTTAAGACTGTGAATGTATCTAGAGTATCAATTTAATTTATTTCTGAAATAAAACAGTTGAGTTTTCTTGGCATAGGTTTTGAATAGGATAGGATACATTAATAATCTCAATGATAAATATTTGTTCTCTGTACTTGTTTGTAGTAATCTTTTCCAGTTTAATGTGAGAGTTATAACAATGTCTGTCAGCTTTAATTTTCGTTTAAGTTTCATTGTTAGAGGAATATATGACTAACTTCTGCTCTGTGCTACTATTTCTTAAATGTCTTATTCCTCCATTATTTTGTTTCAGTACTTACGCCTCCTCTAGTGATAACAGAGTTTTTTGCTTAGAAAAAAGTTGAAATGGAAGCTGAACTATAATAACAACCGAATATACAAAGCAATCTGATGAAACTCTTGCATATTTTTAAGCAAGATAGGTAATCTGCTTGTATTGCTTTTTTTTTTTTTTTTAACTTGTTTAACAAGTGAATTTTTTGCTGGTCTGAAATTATATAGTAGCATAGAAAATTCAGTGTATGAAGGGCATTCAAACCATATAGATTACACAACATGTAGAGACAAGCTTTCTTGGTTAGCTCTGTGTGGGAACACGGCCCTTTATGTGAAGCTCAGTCCTTTCTGTTATGTGTTGTCTGAAAGAAACTGATCAATTTGAATTTTTTTTAATTGTGCTTTTTCTTTGTGCATTGACAGCTGAAAGTGAGATAATCTCTGGCTGTTTTGAAATACTTTCATTCTAAAGCATAAGAGAGACCATCTAGAATCCAGATTCATTGGTAGCTATCCTGTTCTCGGTATCAGATTGTTGCTGTTTATGGTGCACTTGTCCTGCTGATTATTTGAAAGCGTGCAATGCTTTTGGCATATCTGATGTTGAACTAACACATATTCTTTTCTAAGTGAGTTTTTTGCATAAGCTTTTCTTCTGTCACGCGGGCCATTTTATCACTAAACTGTTTACTCTGAACCCTCAATCATAGCTGCTAGGCAGAGTGATTCCTGAAAACATGTATAGTGTGTGCAATAGCTTAGGAACACCTATTAGGTGTGGTGACATACTTTGAATATAAATTACTGCCATTTCCTTTCACAACATGTTAAATAAAGTCTCTTCTAAATAAAAAAGTATGCCAGAGAAAAAATAATAAAGAAGTCCAAACATTTTTCCATTTCTCTTTCCAAAATAGTTATATAGCGCACTGTATCACAACAGATAACTGTTCCTTCAGAGAATATTTACAGTCCTCTTTTGCTGTTTCATCAGTTCACTAATTGATACTTCTCCATCAGTGTTTATTTGAATATATTCAAAATATTAGAAACGTAAATAACTAGCCAAAATCTTTCTGATCATTTCAGAGGCTAGCTTTTATGAGAATTTTGAGTGAGGAGCTGGAAATTTGACTTGAAGTGAAAAAAAGTGTATTTTGTAGCCTTATTTCTGGAAAGAGTCCTGTTCTTCCCATAAAATATTGCTGCCTTCACAAGGAAATGACAGCACCTATGCCTCGCTACAGATTCTAATCTTGCTGGAAAGGTTATTGGCATTCAGTCCAATGTCTCTGGCTGTGTGGAGTTCCTTCTGTGGCACATGGACCTTTCAGCAAAACTGTGATTTCAGAAAACTTGAACGTGTTCTACCGAAAATTATATCCTTCTAATATTTGTGTTTCTAATTTGCCTGTTGATACCAACTTGCTGCTGATGCTGTCAGTAACTTCTATGTTGACTTCAGGTCCAAGCAGTGGGTACAGAAATGCAGCATTGTAAGGTTTCTGTGTTTACCCTTCCACATCTGGATAGGATGTTTTAGTTTTCCCTCATAACTGCAAACCAAGTAACAAATAACACTGTTCTCAATATGAAATAGCAATGGGAGAGACTATTTTGTAAAAGAAGAGTATGAATTGTAGATCTGTTTTCCAATGTCTGGTGGATTTCTGAAAGTTCTTAGCATCCAACAGGTCCAGGTGGAGTATTTGGGATTTCCAGTGTTATGGCACATCAATTTATGCCTAGTGGATATGTTCTAAGTGACTGTTGCTAACTGTGAAGTTATGCCAAGCTTTTTCAAGTGTTGACTACTTACTGTATTTAGCACCAGTGCTGTTTAGTGTTTGTCCTCATCTGGAACAATGTTGTGTCTATTGCTTCTGCAGTTATCATTGGTTTCTTCCCAAAAGCCTGGCTGGAAATGTGCTGAATGGTTTAATAGCGTGAGCTATTGGTTTTGAAATTACACTGAATGCAGCTTGAAGTTGTGACTATGCAGGCTGTACTAATTTTTTTGCCATCAAACATTTTGAGATTGATTATTTAGTAACTACTTCGTAATAAAAAAAAAAAAAAGAAAAAGAAAAAGAAAAAGAAAAAAGTGTATTTCCTTGCAAGTGTTTGTCAGTGTTCCTCTAGCTAGTGCAGCTCTGTCTGCTATCAGCATTTTCGTACCATTCCTCTTCTAGCTGTCTCCCCTAGACACTTTGCTTTGTCTTTGAACTCCTGCTAACCTTCAATATTTGACAGTAACTCTTCAGGATTTTTAAAATACGTTTTACTGTAGGCACAATAAACTTTTGCAAGCCAACAGAGAATAAGAGATATTGTAGCATAGAATAGCACATGATTAATTCTTATTTAATAGCTTTTCCACTGTTTTCTCAGGGAAGTCTGTTCTTTCTGATAATCCCTTGTATTTGCTGTTGTTTCATTTCCTGCCAGTCTCCCTCTTACAGCTTCTTTCAATTTAATTTCTGTGCCTTCCAGCAGGATGATATCATACAGGTAAACTGTCACTTACAAACTCCTCTCCAAATATGTGCCTCTTTCATATCCATTTTGCCACTCATTTTCAGCACTGGTCAAACTGTTCATTGCTATGATTTGTATTCTCAGTAAAGCTTCTTGAAAGTGGTGCGAAAGATTCTGCTGTTAAACTGAACTGCATCTAACAACGAGGTCTTTTCCTTCTTGAATCACTGAAATCCCACAGAATGGGTGCTCATACTTCACTCACTATGAAAGTGCTCTGCATTAATTGCCTTGTTCTGAGAAACATTAAGTCTATTGCCTCTTATAGGTACCTGAATTAAGTGAGCTCAAGGGAACTTGATAACTGAAGAGATGGAGCTACCTCTTTCCTAGTGGAAGCCAAACCTTTATTTACCTGGCAGTGTATGTAATCGGCCTGTGGGAGATAGTAAAAGTTATAAAAGAAAATTGCTTAGTGTCATGACTATAAAGGACTAGCCAAATCATCAACTCCTGTAGGAAAATGACTATCATCCTGAATTTGTTGGGACCAAGTAAGGTACAAAATATGAGCCTGAATATGTAGAGACGTCTTCGTTGTGAGGGAGCTGGGCTTGTTCAGCCTGGAGAAAAGAAGGCTGCGGGGTGACCTCATTGCAGCCTTTCAATACCTAAAGGGAGCCTACAGAGGGGAGGGGAATCAACTCTTTGAAAGGGTAGATAACTGCAGGATGAGGGGAAATGGTTTTAAGTTGAGGGAGGGGAGATTTAGGTTGGATGTCAGGGGGAAAGTTCTTTACAGAGAGAGTGGTGAGGAGCTGGAACAGCTGCCCAGAGAGGTTGTGGATGCCCCATCCCTGGAGGTGTTCAAGGCCAGATTGGATGGGGCCCTGGGCAGCCTGGTCTGGTATTAAATGAGGGGGTTGGTGGCCCTGCATGTGGCAGGGGGGTTGGAGATTCATGATCCTTGAGGTCCCTTCCAACCTTGGCCATTCTGTGATAAATTTTTCTAAGATTTAGGTCATTAAGTATTTTTTTTTTTTATTTTCTGGAAGAGACTTTTAGGGTTTTTTTTGTTTGTTTTGTTTTGTTTTGTTTTGCTGGCAGTAGATCAGTATTTCATCTTTACGTTTATTTGTTTCCTTTTCTCCTGTCAGATTCTTCAGTGTTATGTGTTTATGTGATAACAAACTGATGATCATACCACATAGGTTTGGTGTTCATCAGTTAATGGAATGTTAGAGTTTGGGAAACAGATGTAGAAAGATCGGATGAATTTAAACTGAATTACTATAAAATATTTCTTTATTCTGTATGACAAACCTGTAGAAGTGTCTGGTTATACTCAAAACAACAGTATCACATCTCATGGGCTTAAGAGCATTAGACATGTTATGTAATGGAGGAGTGAATGAAGTAGATGTCTCTTATTGCTGTACATTAGTAGACTACAGTGTCTGAAAGTCATTGGTTATTGGACATAATATAAAGTGTTCTGCAGAGGAAGTTCTTTATTTACTAATTGTGAAAATGCCTCTGGAGATCCAATTATGAAGCAGCTAACTAGTTCATTTTCCAAAGCAACTGAAATAGGTCCTTTCCAGCCCTCTGTTTTGTTGCATTATTAAAAATACAACCTTTGAAGTAACGTGAAAAGATCATGTTTGGTGGAAGTACGATGTAGCTCAGCCTTCTAAATACCAAAGACTAACATCACTTGTACGGTAGTATTAAGTAAGAATAACTGACAATGAGAATTTTTCTGGAAAGGTGAAAAATATATAAAACTGACATTAAAAATGAAACAAATTATTCTTTATGGGATCTCTAAGGCATTAGTGTTTTCATTTTTACAGAAATGCTTTTTCATTTATCTGAAAAGTAGTAATGATGTAATGAGACAACAGTTCACAAATTTCAGCGTTCAAAGAGAAATGTGCCTCTAGCCAGTTTTCTTACCTCACTGATTTTAAAAGGCAGGAGTTGAACACCAGGTTACCTGCTGATACAAAATAGTGGCATGACAGCAAAAACAGCATCTTGTCTGAAGAAGGTAGAAATCTATCATTTTTTACTGTTAATCTCCCTTTCTCCATGGCAACCGTATGAAGCCAGGCCAAGGCCTCTGGGTTCCACGTGATCTGCAGAATGGTCTTTATTTGATCTTGAAGTAGTTTAAGACTTTCATAGAACGTTTTTTTTTTTTTTTTTTTCCTACTGTCAGTCTCAGAAAGGTCTTGATATCACTGCCATGCTAGAAGCTGATTAGTTTCTTATCACAAACATTGACAGTACTCCACAGTGTTATCACTTCCCATTATTCATTATGTTGTTTGTTTTTTTCCAGTTTTGATATGTTTGGGTAGAATAAATGTTTTGCTTATGTTCATACCAGTATTTTAAACCTTTATTTAGCATGTGTTCTCTGTCTGTATCACTAAACTATAAATGTTTATTCTGAATATTTTGTAAGTATAATAAAGAACAGTTCTAACTGTTGCTTTTTTTAGTGAAAAGTAGAGTGGCCATAGTCAAAATCAAATAAATATATAACTGCGAATTTCTAGTTTCTTTTATTTGAAGATTTGTTTGGTATTAAGCACAAGGCTTTTCAGATTAGAAGCAAAACTGTGCAAATAGTTATTTTACTAGTTCTATTTACTGTTAATTATTAAAATACAGCTGGCTGTGTAGCGTTATAATAAAATTGTACTACAAGATAGAATTGGTTCTTGAAATGTTATTTAAATTGAAATACCTGTGTTTTCCACCCTAGGAGTAATTGTCTTTGAGGTAGACATATCTCTTTGTCTTTGGTATAACCTTGCTTTATATTTTAGTAATTTGACTCACTCCTTGCAGATCTCACATACTTTTTTGCTTCCAGAAGTGTCTACCATTTCCGTATGGATATTCATGAAATAGAATTGAGTAGAGTTGCTAAAATTGGCCTTACAATTCTTACTATTGGAAATGGTTTTATTTTCCTACCATCTGAAGGAACTTTACCTATTCATTTTCAGTTTCTGCCACAGCGGCCACATTCTGCCAATGCAGACTGCATGACTCCACATGGGACAGTTCTGCATCAAACTTTGGATTTTGATGAGTTCATCCCACCAATACCACCTCCACCCTACTACCCACCGGAATATACCTGCACACCTGTGGTAGAGGCACAGAGGTGATTCTTCTTACCTGTAGTTAGTTATTCCATAGTTCTTAGCTAAAGACTATGAAACTCTTTCAAAAAAAAACAAAAAAAAAACGAAGGAAAGTAATGCCTTTCACTTACATTAGCTGCTTCTTTTCCTGAGAGATTATGTACATATTTTGCAAACTTGTTAGAATACATGTGGAAATATTTTTGTTAAAGCACTGTTGTGATAGGGAAGTGATTGAACTTAGCAAAGACAAGGATAACAATAAACAGACAAGGATAACTTAAAGCCAAATGAGCTTATAGGTAATCCTTTTACAGTTAACATTGTACACTCGAGGTTGAATGTGAGATTTAATTTTCTAAGGAAATCATTGCTCTGTATATGCATTATTTTGGAGTAATGAAAGGCATTAGTGACACAAATGGACTAGGACAGATGACTGGTATCCAAAATGAAACAGTTTTTAATGCTAAGAGGTGAATAAAGGTTTTGTTTTGGCTGTCTTATAAATTGCTTCAGTTGATTCTTTGTACTATATTGGCTTTGAATTCAGAGAAAGCTCTATGTCATTGTGGTACAGATATTAGTATGCCAAACAAATGTAATGTAATTTCCTAATAGTTAAGTTTCCTTGTTTATGTTTTTAAGCAGAAATCTCCATTTGGAATTTCCTCATTCCCCATTCAGTGCTTTATATGAAGTCACCATTAACAGCCCAGGAATGCTGTATCCAACTGAGCTGCCACCTCCTTATGAGGCAGTGATTGGAGAAACACCTGCCAGTCAGGTAAGGCAAGCTGAAGGGAATTTACTACATAGTCTCCAGATTTTCATGGTGAGAAATATCAGTGAAAAAAATCTAAATATTCCTTATATATTATATGTAACAGTTTTATTGGAACTATGAGAAAGGATCCATTGTATTTCAGACAAATATTTGCATTATACTTTTTGTCTTGTGTTTTACTATACAGTGTCAGCTCTAGTGAAACTAGAATCATAGTGTATCTAGGTGCAACCAAAGTTAATTTGAGCAAAGTCTTCTTTCAAGTGACTTGTCATAATTGAATAGTCTAGAATGGCCTTCTAAATAATTATATTTGTTTTTATAAACTCTAATTTATGGCAGAATGCACTAAAAACTCAAAGAGTCAAACAATCTTGATGTTGCTTATTGGACATTAGTGGCATTTCCCCAAAATATATAATTGAAGAAGTTGCTAGTGGTTTTTTCACGCTGGGGAAACCCACCACAGCAGAAAGCACAAAAACAAACAAACAACAGCAAAGAAAACCAATACAGTTACATGCAAAAAGATTAGTAAAACTATTCACAAAGTGTCTGAGGAAAAAAAAAAAAAGTTTATTTGCACGGTCCCTGACCAGAGTACAATTTTAAAAGCTCTAGCCTAATTTTGCTACTTCTTTCACTGACAAAGCAGCTTCTGACAACCTCTTCATTTCTTTTGTTCTATCCTGCCCTCCACTGTCTGTTAAAATAGACAAGCTTACATAAAATGAACCTATATAAGCTGCTTTCAAGGTTTTTGCTGAACAGCAAAATTGGAGTTTCCAAGGCCAAAATGTGTTTATCAGTGTTCCATTGTTTTGACTTTGCAGTAAGTTAGAGGAACCTGCATGTCCTGGAGGAGCTGATGTTTTTCAGAAATGAATTTAAAAAATTGGTAGAAATGGTATGAATTACAGATGAATTGAGGGGAAGAGAAGAATCGTATGTGTGAAAAGAAGTTATATGTGGTGCTCACTAAGGTTTTAAGAAGGGTCTATACTTGAGCACAAAATTGCTTTGGGCACTTTTGTAATTGAGATTCCACTTCGCATGTGTTTCAACATCCAACAGCACAATAACATTAGCATGTGACAAAAGTAGAATGAACTAATTTCAAGTAGCAAAGTCATGTTCTTGCTATAGGAGAGCACCAGATTTGATATGAAGATGTATTAATTTCTATTTTTTGGGTCTGGGGTCCATGTCAATGCCTTACCTATTCATTTGGGGCTACCTGAGTTTCAGAGATGTTCATCACACAATGGTAAGGTCTGGTGATTTCAAATTTCTAAGTGGTGGTAAATACACAGTAAGTGTATTTATGCCTGGTAGCTGGTTAGAATGGCTTGTAGGAGCAAAGTAAGAACAGGAACTTAGTATAACAGATTTATTGCCATTGCTAACTAAAGCCTGCACAGCAACTTTGTATTTGTATGCTTTTCTTGATGGCATAAGTTCTAACATTTTTTGCAGACAGCGTCCCAATCAATCTGTAAATGAAGGAATAGAGCCAGAGTCTAAGACAGTTTTAGGTCTTCAAGACGAATCAAATGTAATCCTAAATGCTTATGTGGTACAAATGTTCCCATCTAGTATACATCAAGCCACAGGACAAACTGAACTGAAATGACTAGATTTATAAATCCCTTAGGCAGACTTTGCAATGGTAATCATAGCAGAGCTTTAGCTACAGAAGTGCTTCTGGGAGCCATTATGCGACAATAGTTATTAATCTCTTACTGATCATCGAGCAATAGATTTTGTTTGTTTTTAGATGGATTGAACTCCCTAGAGTTTTATTAAATTCTATCAAATTAGATTCAGTACTCATGCATTTCATGCACAATAAATGTCAATGCTAATTTAACCAGTTGCATCTAAACAAAAATTGCTGTTGTCATCTGGACTGATTAGGAATTCTGATTTTATAACCATGAAAAAAAAAGCTTTCTAAACAATTTTCCATGGGATGAATTGACGAGGATGTAGTACAGAACAGACAGATTAAGGTTCTGGATAAATTGTACCAGTGACTATTTTGTAAGCTTTACTAGATTATAGGCTGTTTAGAGGTTTGCTTAGAGCATGTTTTTTCTCACTTTTTTTCTGTTGTTAACTTAGTGGCAATTTGCCAGTCGTTATGTCTGAGGATGTGCAAGTTGATCTTTGTTACTCTAGGCGGTGCAGGAAACTGTAAGCCCACCTGCCATCTTTATGCAACTGTGACCTAACTAAAATTAGCCACTGTTACTTCCTACAGTTAAAACCGTGATTCTCCTTTGCTCAAGCAAGAAGATTAATCAATTTGGAATGCATATAAAGTGTATTTGGGAATTATTTTAGATTTACTAGATCAAAGCTACAGATAGTTCATTTTCTCTAGGAGAGATATGCCAAAACCTCAGCTTTGCACAACTGATTTTATAGGTACTTGACCACGTCAAAGGTGCTAGGCAATGTCACTGCATCTGCCAGGTGACTGAGAGAGTGTAGGAGGTCAGTAAACATTTCAGCACAGCTACTCAGCAGGTATTAGCATAGACTCATAGAATGACTTAGGTTGGAGGGAGTCTTAAAAATCATCATCATTAACGACAATCCCCTTCCTCTCCCTGCTGTCACTCCTCTTTTGATGCAGCCCCGGATATCACTGGCCTTCTGGGCTACAAAAGCACACTGCTGGCTTGTGTTCAGCTTCTCATCAGTCAGGACCCCAAGTCCTTCTCTGCTGAACTGCTCTCAATGAGTTCTTTTCCCAGCCTATGCTTGTATTTGGGATTGCCTCATCCCACACATGCAACCCATCACACTTGGCTTTGTTTAACCTCGTTAGATTCTTGTGTGCAGTATTATTTTTTCAGTGATTAAGAATTTATGACGCAACCTAGCAAACAAATACCAAACACCTTGAAAAAATTATTTCATCAGAAATCTATTTAGAGAAATTAAATGTATTTATTTATTTTCTGATCAAATTTTGTCCAGCACCAAAGAGCATTTCTTGCTTTGGACAAAACATTTCCCAAACTTAACATTCTTTTCACAAGCTTGCATTTGCTTCTGTAAAGTTGCTCTTGCATTTTGTGATCTGAAAATAAAACTGCAATTTCCATTTTTGACAGTAAACTTATTGCAAATCTCCTAGTTGATGAAGGCTGTTATTTCAGCACAAGCAACAGAACATTTCTAAAATGCCACTACAGTGAAAAAAATAATATTTTTTTTCTAAAGACTATGCATACATGAAAGTGTTGTGCTGGAGTGAGGCAGTAGGGAGAACACTTCCACTGTGAATTCCCAGAACTGGTTTGCAACTTAGAATGACACCACAGATTTTTTTACCACATATAAATTTGCTTCAATGAAGAAATACCACAAAAAAATTTGCAAGCATATTTTTAAAAACATGACAAATCTTGTCTGTTCTTTGTTTCCATATCTCCTATCCATGTAGTGGTGAGGTAGAAGGTTTCTGGTACTTTTAAAAAAAAATTAGATTTGCAAACCCTTAGAATCTGTTTTTAAAATTCTTTTGGGAAAGTGGTTTTTTTGACCACTTGATCATAGTAAGGTATGGATAGATACATATATAAAAAAGAGTGGGCATAGTATTTTAGGTGTGTATATACACACTGATCTATATTGGCGTGTGCCTTGGAAGCTCTTTTCTTAATAGGTTTGGAGTGATAGTGTCACATTCAATTTTTTAGAAGGCCAGATACAAATTAAGCTCCTGACTAAAAGGTTTTCAAAGAAGTGATTGATGGTTATTTCTTAAGTCTGTAATCATCAGTAATGAGCTTTTACTAGTTAATTATGGCCTTACAGAAGTAGATTAGATGCTTTCTACTAAAGGTGGTTATCAATGTCTCAGTCACATTTTTTTGTCTTTGGATATTTTTCGTAGGTAGTTATGAGCTGTTTATTGGAACCTTTTTTCTTTTCCTAATACCAATCATGATCACAAAGAACTGCTGAAAATCTAATGAGGTTGGGCAGCAAGGCACTGTTAAAATCAGTAGAAAGAAAATTTTGTAAATTTTAGTTGTTTGCGGATTGAATTTATGGACCAGCAGGGCCGGTTCTGGGTTTTCTTCACATAATTCTCATAAGTGAGGGGAAGTTACCCACTTAGATCTATTCTTTATGAAAAAGATGACTCTAAAAGGAATCTCTGATAGGCTGGAGAGCAGCTTGTCTTGCCAAACTTGGTCAAGTGTTGTTAGAGGGCTTAAAAATATGGTGGATGTTAGCATCTTGTAAAATAATTAGAGAAAAATAAACCTCCTGTGCTTGTTTTTATCATTGTTGTTCTCCATCCTGTTTTAGGGTGATACAGTGTGGTGTCATGTCTGGGAAAAAAAACATAATGTGGAATAATGCACAGTATTGAGTTTGCTCCTAATAACACCGTTAGTTTTAAGCACTGCAAACAAGTGTTTGGTAATGTGGGCCTGCAACCCCAGTTGCCTATTTATTCAAGATTAATTTAGCCTGTAGACTCTAGGAAAGTAAAAAATTGCATGTGTGTTCTTTTGCACTGGGTTTGTTTCTTACACGAGGATGTTGTGAAATACTCTAATTATTTTTCAGTCTGAATAGCAACAGGTAGTTATTTCACGCTGCCAGATGTATTGTTCAGATTATTAGTGCTGTACTTCATTTTGGTAAACTGCAGATTGATGTGCTGTTTCATTAAACAATTTTCATTTAGGTCACTGGTACTGATCAGCAAGTATCTGAATCAAGCGTGGGTGAGAGGAATGTGACCCTGGGCTTCAGCACACAAGGTAATCATACCGTTATTGAAAGAGAGAGAGCGCTAGATTTCTGACTGGACTTTTCCTTCTCTTCTGTCATTCCCAGTGGAGAAAGAAGGATTTGCTTCCAGATTATTCATGGAAGAACCTTTTCCTAGCCATAAACAGATACGGCTGAAAACACAGAGGAAATCAAAGAAGAGTCATTTTTAACAAAGTGTGCTCTATAGCTACTCTGGAAACGTACTCACTTTGATTAAAGCCTCTGAGGCAGATGCAGCAACTGTCATTTCTTTTTGAAGAATCATGCATATGACCAGCAGTTTGCTTCTTACTGTCAGGAGCGAGGGGTGCTGATCGGATAGTCCACGTAGCTTCCTCCTGCATGGCTTCTAGAAGCCAGGAAAAGAAACCTGCTGCCTGAAGAATAGATACGAATGACTTACCTGAGTAGCAGCACAGAACAGGTTTAAGAGCTTCTTGAAGAGGTCTCCTTAACATGTTTGTTGATGTGGAGGGCATTTTAAACTCTGTCTCAGCTAAATAGAATATGTTGAAAAAAAATAATGTCATTAGGTAAAAAAAAAATTGGGGGGACCTATCACAAATATAAGTGATCCAGTCAACTACTGCAGCTTGAGCAGTGCACATGACACGTTTTTAATATAACATTAAAATTAAAAAGTAGATATCACAAATTTGGGAATAATGCAGAGCCAAATACTTATTTGGACAAGAGGACATTGTCATCGATAACATCTAAATATAGATGTTATCATAGATAACATCTATATGATGAAACTGGGGGGAGAAAGAGGATTGAAGCCTTTATTTTTCTCTGAATCTCCTCTTTTGCAGTTTCTGTTGAGAGCACCTCGTTGATGACCTCTGAAACTGCTGAAATCCCAGACCATAGCTGCTCCTCTGAAGATCTTTGTTCGCTGGAAGTTCAAGAATCTCTCCGTTCTTCAGATTTTTCTCCCTCCTGTACAAACTGCAAAGGGGCTACAGGCCGGAGCTGCAGCAGTCTGGACTACAGCACCCGCTGCAGGTTTCACAGAACTCGCTCAGAAGGTTTTCCTGATGAGGATGTCAGTTTGCACAGCAGAGTCTCTATGGACAAATCTCAAGGACAGGAAAATGAAAACTGTGCCCACGGCAGATCCTCAGACTGTTCCTCAGAAAATTTCAACCCCTCAGAAAGAGAACTGCAGAGTACTGCTCAAGAAGGCAGTGTCTCATTACATTTGAAACAAATGGAAATCTGCTGTGGGGTCTTTAGCCAGCCTTCTGTCCCTTCCCACACCGCTCCCTGTTTCGGGCCTGCAAATACTTCATCATATGCAAGCAGTTCTGAGAGTACTGTCCAGCAGCATCATGTTACAAAACACCGCATTTCAAATATTGTCCGATCAACTAGTGATCCTGTATCGTGTTCGTCTTACATAGAAGGTAGGTGTGGTACAACAAGGCTGATGGAGTGTGCAACAGGTGAGGGGTGTTGGATTTATGCAATTGGTGCTGCTGGAAGTTATTGGAAACATTTTTATGTGTTGACTTACTTGTGGGGAATTTAATTCCACGCACAGCTTCTAGATTTGAAATTTTTTAAGATTGGAGGTGGTAAAAAGTGACAGTGACATTAATTTTGGATATTCTGAAAAAAGGTCCTAGTATTTCTGCACTTGTCAGAAAGCCATCTCCTGAGTAGATGCTTCCACCTCTCCGTTTCTGCTATAATGAGAAGCTAAACCAAATGGTTGAACAGTAGCTGTGATCTGTTTGGGAAATGATTAATTGAGCTGTCATGCTCTTAATACAGCAGGTTGTGCTTCCTGAAGGTGACACTGACACGGACAGTTTCATTTCAAAGGCAGTCGCAATGTGACTATGTTGGACTGTATTGTGAAAAGTTTTAGAGTAGGAAAGGAGAGATGAGGCATACAGCGAGGTGATGAAAGAAAAGGAGAGCTTGTGACTGTTGAAGATAAGCATCTGTTAAGAATCCCCTTTTAGACAAGTAGGGGAGAAGAGAGGAATTATTATCTAAACACTGTATCGTCATAAAAATCTGCTTGTTAATGGAAAATATATGTTTGATTTAATAGGGAGTGGTTTGATCAAATAATAACAAGAATGTGGAAGTGGCATTTGAGAAGTACAGGTTTTATGAAGGGACATAAGCTGTTTGGAGAGGTTAACATGAAGAAATGATTTGAAAGCAAAGATGAATGCTTTGTAAGCTGTTAGGCAGGTTGTGCTGATACAGAAGCATTCACTGGGTTTTCTAAGGCATCTAAGGGAAGAACTGACTACCTCAAAAAAAAAAAAAGTACACGAAATGCTGATATAGCTAGTTTTATGTGGAAGTGTTGATACTGTTATGGTTTTTTCTACATCATTATTCTCTTCCTATGAATTTCAGAGACCTCATGCCTAGTTCAGTAATTGACTGAACTACCTTTAGAAATCTGGCCTCAGCATGCTGTCGAGGAAATGTAAATCTTTAATCTAGAAGTTTGTGATTATTTTATGAAACTTAATCTGCTAGGATATATAGGTTCTATGAAGCTGTTGTGCAGACAGTAAGTAGGAATTTCAGAATCCTTTCTGCTGGGCCAAACACAAGAAGAACAGCTCTTTCTCTTCTAGATTACACTCTGCAAGTTTTCCATATTGTGCTCCATATGCTCTTTGAGTAGTGTTTGACAGAGATATTAATGTAGGCAGCCATATCTATGTGCTCTAGCTGACTTCTGGGACACCTGCCATAACAGATGCTCTGCCTTTATTTTTACATGTCCTAAATACATCCATCATCTCTTCTGGAGGAGTGGCATTATTTAATTAACTCTTCTTATGGGAATTACTTCGACTAATTTCCAAGTTTTAGCCTGTATGAGCTGAGAACAAGAGTTGAACATTACAGAGATTTAACTGGGTTTGGCAAAGATTTTAATAACAATGCAGAGCTGGTTCTAGAAATACTGATACACATGTGGCAAAGGGGGGTTATGGGAGTAACTTGGCATGTCTGTGCTGGCCTAGTTTGCTGCTCTGCTTGTGGAAGATGCCTTAAAACGAAATGTTTGAGAGGCATTTGAGTTTAGATTTGATTTCCATCTTTATTACATTACTATTTTTGGCAAAACAGAGGTTGCCAAAATTTTTGTCTGAAATTTTTCACTACTTTGCTCACCTTCCTCACTTTACTTTTTGTTATCCATCATTTGGAAATCACTCAGATTGGAAGTGGCACAATTTACCACGTACCAGCTGCTTGTGGCAGCTTCTAGGTTTTTCACGACTGACTTCTGCTCTATGGATTCTACTGCAAAATTTTGAAATGCTTAGTAATACTTCTAATACTTCTGTGCTTGATGTTAAATACATAGATACGTATAATAAGTGCTCATAATTCCGTGGGCCATACATTATGTAATATTGCAGTTTTGGCAAGATTAAGCCTGTGCAGCAGTTAATGTATGGCACCAGTAACACTGACAGACATGGAAGATTTGGAGCACACTTAAGGTAGTTTGCAGGCTTAGATGTGTCATGGTGAGTCAGGAGAGGCTAAAAGAAAGCTTACACCTACTGTGCATGCTGAGTTGGTGCTCTATTTCACAACCATCTGTATGACTCCAGTGCAATGTGCAGTGGAAAGATGTAATAATGTCTTAATTTCTCACCACTTCTCTATGTTTGTAGCATGTTTGCCTTTGTTGAATTGTTCTCTCTGCCAGAGAGGATTATGCCAGCTTTTCATGACAGGCTTTCCCAGAAGAAATGAAGAAAACCTATTATGCTAAGAAGTCTAAAATAGTTTTCAGTTCTGAAAACAGATGTAAATATGCATAGCATAAATGGGAGAGTTTACTTCACCTTGACTGTCACAAGCTTGAGATCACAAAGACTGTGCTGATGTGTCTCGTGATCCCATGATCATTGATCTGTGCTGGCATCACAGAAACACTCTCATTAGAGGCAACTATGTTTAGAGTTGTGTTCAGATGCTCTGTAACCATTCGTTATTAATTGGTTCAGCTGTAACCACAGTGGTCAGCCTACCCATCAGTTTAATCTGTGATGGATAGCAGTTGTTCTTCAAAGAATGAAAATATATTCATTTAAAAAAAAAAAAAAAACAGAACTGAACAAAATACCATTTTCATAGGAAAAAAAGGATTCATCTTTCCTTTTTCTCCATTATTTATTTTATTTTATTTTATTGATAAACTATGTTCACCAAGGAAATACAGTGTGGTCTGAATTCTGTCCCTAGAAATCACTGAGCCTTCTGTAGCTTCAGTATCTAGGCCTGAAATATGTTGGATGTGAGCTGCATAACAGAGAGGAAGCCATCAAGCAAGGAACTATATTTTTCTGTCTGTGTTTATTTAATAACTGAAAGGACATTTCTGTACGTAGTAGCTTCTCTTCACAAATGGACTTTTTGCAAGTAATATTTCATCTGAGTAGATTCATTCAGTAAAGGTAATGATAAAAGATCCAAATGCCTTTTTTCCTTGCTTTCAACAGATAACAGGGCTTGACTGTGCTCTTTTTGGCTCTTTGTTTAAAGGTGATCATTGTACCTGGAGTCCTATATGCAGACAGCATCAAGATGCAGGATCTTCAGCCACAGTAGAAACAGGTGAGATCAGTTTTCTAAAGCAGGTGGGTTTCTTATTTAAAAGAATAATTAGATAAGCTTCTGATATAGAGAATAAGATCAAGAAAATGTGAGGTAAAAATCACTTTAATAATCACTCAATACATGCATGATGTACAGCACCGATGGAGTCGTATTTACACACATTTATAGACCCCACCTATTGACAGACTGCTGTTTTTGTACTGAATGTAGTGGATTGGGTTTGTTTGTCTCACAGCATACTGTGAAAAGGGAAAATTGATTGTTCCCACACCCAAGCATGAGGTGTGCATGCAAAATTTTCTCATTTTGTTACAGAGTTACAGTTGCAGTTTTTTTGGAAGCAGACTTTGATCACAAATCACAAATGCTGTGACTGAAGTCTCCATTTTAGTTTAGTGTTTTTGCTGTCTTTATTTCTTGCTGATCTCTCATATTCACTGTTGTTATTTGCGAGGTCTAACAGAAGGGGATCTAGGTACTTAAAGTCAGGCAAGCTGAAACATTGCAAGTTACATGTATAACACTGATTAGTTGGTGTTTCCCCTTATCATTAATGTCAACTGAAATCCCTGAAAGTAGATGTAACAAAAATGTTTGAAATTTATGAAGTACTTTAATTACCCTCTCACTCACCTAAATGCAGTCTTTCTTGCTCATGGGAGTAAATTGTAACCCAACTTCTGGTTAAAATTACCTATTTTTGGAGTGTTTCCTTGATTACATATTGTTATTATCTCCAGGAAAAAAACACACCAAAAAAAAACAAAGTAAAACCTTTTGTAGCAATTCTTGACTTGCTTTTTTTCTTCTTCTTTAAAAAATCATCAAACTATTACTTTAAAGATATTCTTCCCCCCCTTTTTTAGTTCCTGTTTCTGGTTCTCATATGGCTGCCTCTGCTTGTCAGCATTCTTTGAGCAGTTTCCTACCAACTGGAAAACAGAGGGATACAAGGAACACTGATCTACACTTAAAGCCAAAGGCTTTGCAAACAGTCTCAAAAGAACGACCACACTCATTAGTGGACCTTAAGGCCTATAAAGATACAAAAATTTTAGTGGCAAAATTTTTGGAACATTCAAACTGTAATCTCCCTCCAGAAGTACGTCACGTAGTGAACAGTATACGATCAGTAATAAAATCTGATGAAAGACACATGGAAGAAGCCATCTTCAGTGCCAATATTATAGACCAGGTAGGCCACAAATGTTCTAAAGATTTGTTCAACTCTAATAGACACATATTGTATGGCAATGCTTTTACACTTTTAAATATTTCAAAAAATTATTACAGAAATTCTTTTATAATAACATGGCTTCAGTAAGAAGTAACTAACATTTATCAAGGGGTAATGTGTTATATGCTGAGGAAGTCATAAATGTATTGAAAATTCTTCAGCCAGACCCAGTACTGGTAATACCCTCGCCATCTCCAGGGTGATTTTACACATTGGTAATCATAACTTGCTGTTTCCAAGGTCTTTTTACACCTGGGGCATACTATTCCATACATGCATTTGTGTTCATATATAGAGGTATGAGTTCCAGAACGACTTGGGTCTGTTTTTTTCAGGCATCTGTGTCTGTACAGCATAAGCTACTAGCTGAAAAGAAAGAGTGGATAAATAAGTAGAACCACAAGCTATTGAAGCAGAACATTGCAGTTATCCTTAAACCTGGTTAGAAGAATGATAATGATCCTTGCTGTTTATAAGAAAAATAATTGATAATTTTGTGCTTTTCCAAATGAAAGAATAGTACATCTTCTCAGCACAAGATAGAACAAAACAGATGCAGGGCTTGGAAGGAATTGTAAAACAAAGGAGTTTGTAGAGGCAGCAATTTTTATAATCTAATACATGCTTAATAATAAATCATTTTTGGGGAAGGAAGTAATAAATCACCTCTTGGTGGTACTGTCACCAGAGTGATAGATATAGAAATGAAGTTCCTTTTATATGGCCAGGTTTGAAAAGCAGAACGTTCCTAACACTGACTAACTGTGTTCAGGTTGACAGAAGGCTTTCCACAGATGTGAACTGATGATTAATGGTGGACACCCGGGCCTGCTGGTTTTACCTTCTGAGATACTTAATATGTGTGGCATTAGTTTGCTGATCCCTAAATGGGGTAAATTTGCTAGGTATTTAAACAGGATGTAATAACATTTAAACTGCATGTGAAGTAGTTTGAAGTTTAGCAGGAAACGCACCATTTGCAGTCTTGCTGCAAGATTGCCTTTTGCTGACTATGAAGTAGAACAAAGATGGAGCATTTTATCATTTAACTCAAGTTCTATTAGTAGAAAAGGAGTACTACCATGACATACTTAGAGTGACATTACAGAATCAACTCTTAACATTTTTATTCTTTTCAGTATTTGTAGGCCATTAAATCCTCAGGTTAGAAAGCTGAAAACAAAAACAATGTCTTTAAAAAAACAGTATAATTTCTCACAAAACAGCAATGTGAAGGAACCTGGGTGTTTATGTAGGTCATAAAACTAGAAACTCATAGCACAGTTTTTACCCTGTGCGTGTCTCTTTGCTCCAAGGGGACATATGTGTGGGGTTTTTTTCACAGCAAAGAAGTCATTTCAGGAAAGGTATTTTTTCAACCAGAAAACAGCAATCTTTAGTAAAACTCCAGACCATCCCAGCAGTCTACATAAGTGACAGGATTTTGGTGGAAAGGCTCTGTAATTCAGATTTGTGAAGCAGGCTGATTGATTATTCCTTAACTCCAAAATGTTTATCAGGCCTGCAAGGTTTTAGTTCTCTTCTACCTTCACCAAAGCATCTCTTTCTCCTAAAACAAACAGATGAGTTTAATTACTCCAGACCTGCGTTTATTTCTTATAAAGCAAAACTGTTTTCTTTTCCACCGGTTTCCTTTCCACTCTTATACAGAGAAACAAGTATTTGTTTGCTACTTTGTTGATTTAATACTATGGTACAGGTGCAACACCTGATTCCTATACAGTCAGATTCCTATACAGGGACTTTGCTTTCCAATAGCCAGCTATGACCAGGTGTAAAAACAGAAGTGGGATAGACTCTGGGTGGGTGCATAACATGCATCTCCTTTGATGGAGCTCCATCACTCAGTAACTTACGTTATGTTCAGAGGCCAAACCTTTTAAATGGAAAAAAAATTTTACCCTGTTTTCTCCACTTTTTCCCTCTCCATTCCTGCCCTTTTGAACAGGTAATTACAAGTTCCCAGCTGAGTGTGAATACCTCTAGAAAGCGACTTCAGGAAGACCTTCATCTTCAGAGTTGTGGTGCTCTGAGCTCTCCAGTTGCCTTCTTACGCAGGTCCCATATCACTCGCAGTTTAGAGCGGGACAGGCCTCACAGTTTAATTGGAGTTTGCCAGGAGACCATCCTTTGATAATATTCACAGGTATGTGATTGCAGCAGACAGAATTAAGGAAGAAACCAGGACTGGGAGAAATGCAAGTAGTGGATGGCTTAAAAAGGAAAAAGTGTCTTCTTTTGGAATTCTACTTTTTTTCCAACAGCAGGAAGAGAACACCTGTTTTTCTGAATGTAAATTTCAGCCCTGAATTTTGAAAAAAAAGTAACTGATTTATTAGTAAACTCATAACAAATGTTTTCCCAACCAGAAATCCATATTTCACTGTACTTATAGAAATGCTGCTGATGCTGTCTAGCATTTCTTCAAAACCATTGCAAAACCACCACAGACTGGCTGTACAACTTAGAAGTTGTATTTATTTAATGTACCTCAAGGTGTTTTAACTATTATCAGTGTTTTAATAAAAAGTATTTCTGGACTTTGCTTTTTCAACAACTGATTTGGATAGAACTGTAAAGGTGATTGATATGCACAGAGTGCTGCTTCTAATTCATTTTTCCTGTGTCTTTCATGCCAGGCTAACTGATCTGCTGTATTATTCTTTCCCTCTGAACCCCTGCAATGTGTTGCCCCTTTAAATAATACTGAAGGCTGTGGTGTGATTTATTTTTACTTTGTTCTCAATGGTCATGAGGTGATTAGTGGAGTAGCACATGCTACTGAATACTGACATTTTAAGTACTCTGTGAATGGTGGCCAAAAGGTGCATTAGGGGAGAAGTTGCTGAAATTCTGCATTTCCAGTAAGGTTTTCTAAGCTTGTAAACATCAGGTGATAGGAAACGAGATGGATTTTTCTTTAGCAGAGCCATGAACGTTTGCAAAAAGAATTGTTATTCCAGTTAGTAGTTTGAACAGTTGTATTACTAAAACATTTCCTTGTGGCTCTGCCGCATTTTTATTAGAATTATCTTAGGAAAAGAAAAGGTAAGTATTGTTGACACTAATTTGATTACCAGCATAAACAAAGCTCTACCAGCTTTTCCAGTGCAAGCTTCATCCTGGATCTCTCAGAGGAAAATAGAAAGGCCTTAAACACAAGGTTCTCATAAAGAACCTACCACAAGTTTTGATGTTTCAGGGTTTTAATTTTTTTGCAGCAGTGCTTGTCAGTAGCATTACAGTTTCTGTTGGAGATTTAATCATATACTGCTTTCATTTGTGTCATTCTGAGCTGGGCAGACGTCCTGTGAAAAGGTCACAAAAGAATGTAGCTGAAGATGAATAGTTTAATTTTTATGGAATAATCCATTTGAAACTATACCATGCTTCCATATTGATGTGAACTTACAGTGACATCCAGTGGCAACAAGGTATGCTGTTGGAAAGCAGCAGCTCTAAAGATGAGACTCATACATTAATTACTAACTCAAGAGACAAATTCTCTTCAAAAAACAGTCTGTGACCTTTGCAACTGCACTTAGTTGAAGAATTAAATGATGGTTGAATTCTTTACGATGTAAACTTGTGGAACAAACAAAATAAGCGTGCTTTCTTTGTTATTTCAGATTTATTAGTGATAATAGGTTAATTCTTTCCTAAGGTCAGTTGCATGCAACACACTACTCCTTGAAGTACAGTCATCTAAAGCTCTTCAGTTACTGCATGATAAGGCTTATTAAGTCACAGTGTATTTTCCTCAAGGCTTTGCCCCCTCTGCACCCTGCACCCCCTCCCCCCCTCCAAAAAAAAACCTAGACAAAAAGTTACACCAATTAACATTTATCGCATAAAGAATACAACTTTACTACTTTTTTTTTTTTTTTTTTTTTTTTAAATCTACACACATTCCAGTACTGCTGATGGTGCTAGGTTATTTGTTGAAACAATTTACATTCAGAACACATTGCCCTCAGGAATAAGAATGCTTTATAAAAAAAAACAAAACAAAAAACAGGTAAGCATGGCTTTCCCATTTTGAGCTCATATTAACAAAGAATATGCAAAAATTAGAAGAAAAAAAACAGCTCAACACATACATTACACAAACTGTGCAATAAGTCATCCATGAAATCACTCAGTTAAATCATAAAAATCACAAGCATTAAAAATAAATATGTATCTAAATAAATATTTTGATTTTTATCTTGTGGCAATTATTCTTTATTTAGCATTTGAAACACTTGTTACATGTTTATGTTCACACCTTGCCAAACAGGTTACACTTGTCATAACAATACCAAGTACTACAGTGGTTTTCTTTACATTAGAATCTAAAAGGTTTAACTGCACACATTCCTTTCCACTGAAATACCATCTATTCAGCACCAGTTTTAAGATTACACAATGCTCTCGGACCACTTTATAGACTGGGATTCTTTTTTATAGCTTCAGACAGCCATAGTTTTCTCTAATTGCTTATCTTTGCCATTTCCTGTAGTCTCATTCATCAAGTTTTCACATTCATCGTGTTATCAAACAGGACAGACATACATACATCACTCCACATAAAGGTTACAAATAAATATGTTTTAAGTTTTATGAGAAAAGAGTTTAGAAGATGTTGCAAAATACTTGAATGATTTACAAAGATTTTGTGTCAGTGATTATTGTCCTTGACCATCCTTCTCATCGCTTTTTGGCAAAGAAATAAAAAGGAGAGGAAAAACAGACACCCGTCTGTTCCTTGTGTCGGAGTCCTCATGGCAGCTTCAAAGCCTTTCATTTGTACAAAATACAAAATTCTCTTCAGCTGTGAGGGCTTTGATGGAATCATTAATTCATTCGGCTTTGATGGAACCATTTAATCATTTTCCTGCAAGAGAGTCGCATGCTAGATGTATAGGGGAGTTTCTTGCCCAGTTAGAAGCCTGAACATGGCAGCTGGCATAGTCTTCATATGAATCTGTTGATTGATTTACACAAAAATTAACAGAGTTACTTTCTACTAGTTTTAAGTAATTCATAAGGCCCAGTTTGTCTCTCCCATTTGTTCCTACCGATGTGAATGTTACCAAAGGTTCTTGTTACAAGTTCTCTGGATGTGAGAAGCTCTTTTGCTGCATTTTATTTTTTGAGTGACAGCTGAGTCCCCTCATATAGCTAAGAAGATGTTTAAATACTTTTTGTTGTTATACTCTACTCCAATTACAGTCATTAAAAAAAAAAAAAGGCAGCACAAACTTTTCTGAAAATTGAATCTGCTGCTCTAAAGTTAACTGAACTTGCATTTTCTAAAACTTTGCTCCCAAATTTGAGGGTCATTTTATTTGTCTTTTTTAAAAAATTATTTTATTTATCAATCTCCTGATTGATGAATGTTTGAACACAAAATTTCATCTTTATCACCTGATACTTAAATACCAATCCAGGGATTAGGAAACCACATTCTTGCATAGCTAGCATATTTGTTTTTACAAAGAGAATTGTGGTAAGCATCAGAGGGTATCAGGTAATCAGCTGTACAGAAACTTGCTAACACCTGTAAAGTAGCTATCAGACTATATGAGGCTAAGAACTGTGTACTTTACTAACTGTTCAGTCTGTTCTTCATGGTCTCTTCATGGTGAAAAAAGAAAAAAAAAGTTTCATAACGCTCTCTTGTTTAGAGAGCTTTTGTACAGCAAAGAGGTACCACAAAGACATGGAAGTTCTCTTGAAATCTACATAGCTTTGTTTCTGTCAACATGCATGTACCGCATGTACTCTGAATTCTTTTTCAAGTACCATTTTCCACAGGAAAAGAAGTTACCTCCGATTTTTTTGCAAAGGAGGTAGTGGAAGATCTGACCAGGGTTGTGTATGATCCTACTCTAAATTCAGTAGATTTTGATAAACCAGAGCATCTTGTTCATCCATTGATGATTTCTCTAAAAGTACTGCAGAGAGATGTCTTATTCCCAAGGTAAGTTGGAAATATTCCGTCAAAGTAAATTAGAATACATATAAATTTTAATCTCAGCTCTTTGAACATTGATTTATTTTTACAGCAGATGCTGTAGTTAGAAGTTAAGAGACATAGCTAACGTGCTTAATTGATTCCTTCCTTTAATTGACTGGTTTTATTCAAACAGCAGGCTGAGGTTCAGAATCATGCCACGAACTCCTGAAAGTAACTCTTGAGTGTAAAAACATACTGAACGTACATCTAAGTGTTCAAAGATGTTTTGTTAATTGTTATCAATGCTCAATTCCAATTTACTGAGTTGATGGTTTTAATACTATGTTAAGACATTTTTCAACTGATATTTTTTGATAGTTTTAAGTCTTTGATAAAAATTGAAGATTAATTCTTTTCTTACCTCTCCCACTGAATTAGACAGTGCTTGTACTATCTTCTCATGAGCAGTTGCAACAACACTCTGTCCATTGATCTCAATAATACGATGACCCACTCTGACCCCTCCCCTCTCAGCTATTCCACCTCGCATCAAGCTGCAAATCTGCCAAGAAAAAGTAAAACTTTATTAAAGATTAGAAATGTCAAAATATAGCAGTTAATAGGATTTAGTACACCATAGTGAGAGGTGACACCATAGGGACTTCAGAAGATACTAGCAGAAAGCAATGAGCAGTACTACAAGGTATCAGTGGTTTACCATTTTTCAAAATTTATGGAAATTACCATTTTTACTTTTGTTCTTCTGGACTGGAACGTGTAAACACATAGAAGGATGTGCCTAACTGCAGGGCAGAAGCAGCAGAAGTGGAGTTATGGGGAAAAGTGAAGTTTTACATACTGTTGGGATAAGAAAGTGATTATTTTGAAAACTATTTCTCACTGTAGCATCTGGACTCTTTCTGAAATTACCACATTGTTCTTTCTGAACAATCAGATGTAAAAAAAACCAACTAGAATACAAATTAATCTACAACAGCAAACTTTTCATATACATGGAAAAAACTGACATAAAGCTTAATCCGTAATCCTTAATCCTGGGGAAACACTGATGTAGGCTGAATGAAAGGACGACGACACGTAGGTGTTCTGTATTGAAAGGTGGTGCAGGGTCTTAAATGAGCACATTCTTATTACGGGCTGTTATCAGCAAACTAACTGAATAGTGAATGATGACAGCTTGTTTTCTGTACCTCTGCAGGCTGGAAAAGGGCACTCTGCCCTCCTGAGCCAACGCTTTTCTCCATGTTTTATAGTGCTGCTGAATAGAGAGAGTTTAGGACAAAGAAGGCAAATCAGGCCACTGTTTCAGCTGGCGTTCACAGGTACCAGTAAAGACATACGCACAGTTTTTATTAATTGTATGCCTCCTATAATAGGAAATAATTCTGTAAGAATTATGTTTATCAGTTAAGTAACCTTAACAGTCACTGGTATTTGAATTGATTTTGAGGTAACAAAATGCTTTGTGTATAGGCAGAAGGAATACAGCTCAAAGCAGCACGGTGATCTTCATTAAAAAACTCTCTTCTCTGCAACATCTGTGCTATGATGTCAGTCTAGAAAGATGTGTATTGGATGGAAATTCCTGCTAAATTGTTTCAGAAGACCTAAGCTGATGCAGCACGTAAGGCAGATGACATATAATTTGAATCTCTGAAATAGAGCAGAGCTCACTATGCTGAGACGTACCTATTGCTTACTGAGAAAAATCTGTTCTTGGAAGCAAAGAAATGAGTCCTACAGGAATAGCACCCAGTGATGGCTGCTTCTGCAGTTAATGTCAATGGTTATAATCATATGCCAAGAATTATTTGTTGAGATCTTATAGTTTGCTCTGAGCTAAATGTAAGTATGATAAGACGTGGCTTGTGTCTCAGCGCATTTATAATTTAATTCAGAAACAAATATAGCATGTGGGAAGATGGACAAGCTAGCATAAAATGAGGGTGAAACACTGTGGTTGAACAGTATCTTTTCTGTTTGACTACTGGTTTTCCTTGAAGTCCTCTTTGCAAATATCAGGGCTAAGAGAAATGAAAGCCTTACTCAAATTCAGGGTGTCTGATATGAGGAGGGAAAATATATAGATCTTCATTTATTATGAAACAAACAAACAAATAAAACCCACCTTTTTTAACATTACGAAAAAGTTTATCCTACAGCAATATTTATTTTGCAGCAGCCGCTATATAATGAGGGGCTGGGCTTTGCCCACAGTGGCTTTTAAATTGCTTCTGATGGACTCTAATGATTAGAGGCACCATCAAGACCTTTCACAGAATTGACATCTTGAATTTCAGTGTGTTGTTGTACAGGTTGCCTACCTTCTAATCATAGCCCTAACAAGATAAGCTGTATTACACAGATCTTCACCTGACTCTTATACAAAGCTTCTCATTTAACTTACTGTTGGAATTTGTTCAGTGCTTTTGGGGATTGTATGAAGCCATGTGACAGGACAAGAGCAGAATGTGCCAAAGGAAACCCTATACATACATTTTATAAAATAAAATACATAGACCATACAACCAGCTGAAATAAAAGCTTTCAGAGCAAATGGAAATGTTGCCTTTAACCCCACTGGCATAAAGGAAAAGATAATGGCTTGTGTATCTATCTAGAGCATTTTTTTTCTTCTGGGGCACTCAAAGCGCTTTTAGTACTAGTGAATTTCTAACAGCCTCAGACATAGGAAGTGGTCTCTTATTCTCATTCAAGAACATGATCCCTCTCCAGGGAGAGGATTCAGCTTCCTTTTTGTAAGCATTAGATATTTTAATGAAGTAGAAAAAGGAACAGACGCAGATCTCAAGTGGCTCTGACTAACTTCACAGATCATGCTGCGCTAGAGGCAGAGTGCAGATGTAAGGAAATGCACTGCACTTCTAGCACAGATTTATGTGGCTCCTGTATTTGTGAGTGACTGACTGAAAACAGCTTGAGACTTCAGTCTCCAGCCCACGTACGTGAGACATATTTGGCTGGCAAGTTTAAGGTGAGCAGTTTACCTTAAGTAAATGAGATTCTACTCGGCCAAGACTGTTTACCTTGCTATCATAGTTGTGAAATATGGCAACTATTATTAAATAAAGCATAACTGATCCAGATCTTGTAAGCAAGAGCCTGTGCTCTATTTATTCTGTAAACAGAAAAAATAAAAGCCAGCCATACTAGTTGAATCTACTCAGCTGTTGTGTATTCTGTAGTGTCTTAGGCAAGTTGCAGTGAATCACATGTGAAACTTCAGTCCCATCAGTTTTATTGTAACTGCCCATTGTTTATCAAAATATTGACTGTAGTACAAGACAAATTAACTGTTTTCTCTGAGCAAATACCTAAATACAACCTATTAAGCCAGGTTTCTCATCATCTCATACCTATAGTTCTCTATTTAAGCCCTATATGTTTTTTTCTTTTAAAAGTTTACACAAGTATAAACAAAGGCAAGAAAGCAAAAATCAGTTTGGTTACCTTTCACCTAATCTTACTGTGTTTTTAGATAGAATTCTGCTGGACTGGGGATGGGTAGATACACTTCTCAGAGGAACTGAATGAGCATCCCAGAGTTTGCTGAGAAGTGGTAGATTATTAGCAGTTGAACTACAACTGGTGGCTCTATCATAATGAAGGAAAGAAGAAAATGATGTGATGTGAAAGGTCGATTTGTTTTTACATATGAATTTTACAAGAAATGTGGCATAGTAATTTTCAAAAGATGGCTGATAGGTTGCTTTAATTCACCTCCCCACACAACGCACATAACATGTCTGCCACTTGTTTCATGTATATGCACAATATTTTAGTTTTTTTCCTAATGTTTTAAAGTTCAAATTTGTTTTCTTTTGTAAGTGTTCAATGAAGCTACTGCAGAAGCTTTCAAGAGCCATGCAGAATATCTGCAATTACTGGTGCAAGAACAATTCTGCAAATGTAACACTAGATTTGTGCAGATGTGCTGTTCACTAACTAAAACTTCCAAAAGCTAGTTCCTCTGCTGCTCCCTGAGGCACAAATTCAGGCTTTACATGAATTAAGCTATATGGAAGACACAAACTGAAGCAGTCACCTGCAGCAATCCAGTCTCTGCATCTTCCTGATATCCTATAAAAACAAATCCCAGATCAAATACTACTACTGTATGTTCAGGTTGTTTATGGGCTATTCACAAAGACAATAGCTGTACATTCTGCATAGATGAGATAGGCAGGTTGAAAAGGAATCACCACAAAACTGTTATCAGAAGAGGAACAGAAGTAAGTACCAGATGCATGCATAATGAGGTAATTGCACAGCAGTAGGAGAGATCTAATTATACCTCATCTGGCAAGCTATTTGTTTCTTCACTGTGCTAATGCTAAGCCAAACAAAAGATCAGGATGTTGTTTCCCATCATGTTTTATAACAATTGTTAGCTTTTAGAAGAATGTTTTTTAAAAGTTTAGTGTTAAACTGCCAGGAAAATATACTTTGCAAAGTCATATTTTCAAATGTTACCTGAAGTAAGGGAAATTTTTATTTGAGCAAGAAATTACAGCACCAGAAACCAGTCTACATAGCAGCCTAACAAAGCTGCTATTTTATATATTTAATATATTTATATTAAGCTCTTCTTTTTGTTCATTGGCTTTTACATCCAAACACAGACGCTTCATAAGTGGAATGTATTTCACAAGCCTTTCTTCTTTGTTTTCTATGAAGGGTTTCTATGCTGAATTTGGTAAATTTTCTGTTGGATGTCATCTAAATGTTACTAATGTAAAAACAATGATTTGTGACCATCCACAGTGGTGAATGCAGCAAACGTCCAGTAGATGGAGAGAACACACTATGAAAGGAAACAACCAATGTGTGCAGAAGGAGTGAGGCTCCAAGTATATAAGAGATGATCAGATGGGACAATTTGTTGACTGGATTGTCTCTCAGACTCTGTTAGCACCCTGCAAGCACATGATTCTTTTACTCTGCCTTGGCCAGATTCTTTTCCTGCAGCCCTGACCTATCCCTGATAGTACTATGACAGGCCTCCTAAAAGAGGTGATAAATGCACCATAGTACTGCTCATTGTTCCTTAAATGTATTTTCTCTTTTTATCATTGCACCAGCTGTACATACTGGACTTCTCAAGGATGGCAATTAGGAAATAAATCTCTGCCTCATACAACATGCTGGTCTCAGCATCCTCTGTGGAATCCTGGAAAATCAGATTGCAGTACTTGGGAAATGCTAATGCTGAGTGCACTGCCAGTAGTGTCCAGACCCTCTAAACTTACGTGTATATAGGTGAAACAGGTTTAAAGGTGTGCAAAGGAGGACAAAAATACTACGATTGATTTTTCTGTATTTTTGTTTTTACAGACTTCTGTCTACTCAAGTAGCAGAGCATTAATCCCAAAAGTCATAAATACTTTAAACCCATGCTTCTAAAGGACATCAGCCTGGGGGGAGGTATCACATCAGAGTATTTCCAGCTGGATAAAGCCTTGTAGTAACATTGTTCACACCAGTCTGCTGTGACCACACAACAATATGTGACCTTAGGTAGGAACGCATAAAACTTCAGTACAATAATTTCTCAGCAATAGCTGGTACAGCTGAGAATGCACTAATGAGCCACCTGCTTCCCAAAGCATAGTACAGCTCATAAACAGTATCTTTTACATGGACTTGCTACTCTTTTTAAGGGTGACAGACAAATCTGGCAAATTCAATCAATGAGTTTCACAGAACAGGGAACCACAGCCCATGGTCCCTTTTTAATGCACTTTTCTGCGTGGATAGCCTGATTTTATTTTATTTTTATAGACTGAAAGAAGAGGAAAAGGTGATGGTCCTGCATTGCAGGCGGTCCTTAATGCTGTATCAGCCCTCAAAAACAATGGGTGGCTACCTGAGCTAACAGTGCCCTGAAGTTTGCTTTGTACCAGAAAATGGCTTGGGAAAGAAGAGCTATGAGAAAAGAACCCTGAGCTGCACTGGGTGAGTGTTACTTGTCACACCTGTTCTCCTGTTTACTGTTGTTGCAAGGAAACTGCTGCATACAGAGAAGGGAGAGGGATACCTAGGCCACAATTCCTTTTTTCTTTTTTAAACTTGTAGTGAGAGAGGCTTAGCTTTAACCAGAGGCAGTCACAATTGTATTCCTGTGTCTGCTTTTCAGGATGCAGTCCACTACCATATAATCCAAATAAGTTTTACACAGTAGAAGAAAAATTAAAGCCTTAGTGAGACTGTGCTGAAAGAAAAGAAAAAAAAGGGATCAGAGCTAAGATTAGAAAGTTGGAATTGCAAAAATCTGTTTCAGTATAACTGCTTTCCTTGCAACTCAGGCACACTGATGACAGAATCGTATATATATTAGCTGATCCAGATATTCCACCAAACAACCTGAATTATAGCAGCACTTCTTTCGGTGTTGTTTATTTCCAATATGTTATCAGAGTTAATTGTAAGGTTTTGATTAATTAATGAATCAGAGTATAAAAACTGAGGTCTTGGAATGTAGGTATATATCAATATGAGTTAACTTGCTATTCATTAAGAGAGAATACAAAATAAATTAACAACTGTTTTGGTTCTGTGTAGAAGCTCCAGGTAGAGAAGCTGTGAAGGCATTAGCTGGTAGAGACTATTGACAAATATGGACGTATCCAACCTCCAAAAACTATTTAACAAATCATTGAAGTTGATGATAATTTTCAGTGAACAGACTTATGCCCATATATACGTATGTAATACACATCTAGCTTGAGATGAATGCAACATGAAGGTCTACTGCAGCAGGCCCAGCAAGTGTCTGCAAACTTATACACTAACCAGGAAGAAGTTCTCCAAATCTATAGATTTTGAGATAGGGGCACGTGCAAGGAATTTTTCAATATTTCAGTGTATTTCTTCTTCACAAAAATATAGTTACTGAACACAGAAACTTACAATTCCATTCTGTACGCTGAAACCCAACTGGTATTTCAAGTCTGGACGTTTTATGAGTACAGTAGTGACGGGAGGGCAGCTGACAATGTTCAGTTTGACTTGTGTCTGATTCTTGAGACCCTGTAAAATATCCCAAAAGATAGTATTTCTCAAAGAGATCTTAATTTGATCTTTCATTAAGTTTCCTAATTGCAAGACTGTAAAATGGTTGATTTGGGAGACAACAGCTGGAGTTAACAGAAGTCTGTCGTTAACCTAGAGATACATGCCTCTATTTCATTAACATACTGTATTTCCTAAGCTGTTTGGCCCAGCAGTACCCATCAAAACTTCAACTTTAATTACCATAAAGTCTTTCAAGTCAGGAAATACTAAAATTGACTACTACCTGCCCTTTACCAGTCTCTGGCTAATTAACCTGCTGTTGATCTTAGTTATATTTGAACAGATACTAGATTTCATCTCAGTACTTAAAGGTAATGCATCCTGAGATTGCATCGTGTCTGAGGAATCTTCATACATTTACTTGGTCTGTCCTACAGTTTACCAGGTTCCCATTCAGCCTCCTGTGAATTCATCTACATAGAGCTCAAGAGCATTGTAGATTTTAATATTCAGATTTTAATTTGGAGTCTGTGGGGAAGCATGGAACTTAAAGATAATTACGCTGGACAGGTTTTTCACACATGGCCTTGTTTGCTACAGTCCAGTAACAGAGGTATAGCCAAATTTTCCAGCTCTGACTTTCTGTACGTTATCACCTCTGAACTTCTGTTTCCAAGTTTACATTTTGTTAGTGACAGATTCCTTATTTCTCATAGTGATTCATAAAATCATATCTGCTAGACATCTACAGGGTTGCTTGTCAGAGTATCATATCTCTGCTAGTTCACACTTTACAGCTTATAGAGGCAAGTTTGGGGTACCTTTATGATCCCTTGGCATGTTGCAAGAGGTAGACCAACTAAACTGGTCCCATTAATAGACATAATTTGGTCTCCAATGCTTAGTTTTCCTGAACGGGCTGCAGGGCCTCCATTCATCATGTTTGCCAGGATAACAGTGGGTAGAATGGATCCCCATCCAGATTCCACAATCACTACTCCGAGAATTTCTCCCTTCTGTTTTTCTAGCTGGAGCTGCAATTAGAAAGAGAATTAATTTTTTTTTTTTTTTTTTTTTTTAAAGAAGAAAAAAAGAAGAAAAAAACCAAAACCCTTTTTCCTTTGATGTGTCCAGATTTGGGCACTGGCATCTCAGTTGTTCCTGGCTGACACCTAAAAATTACAAAAATAATTCCATTTTTTTCCACTTCATAGTAGCATGACTTCAAAAAGGCTGTTAGAACTGTTTTTAGCATAGTTGTTTCTTTTCAGGGGCAGCTTCCAGTTGCTTGTTCCAGGTGATAAGGTATGTCCTTATGATAAACAAAAAAACTAACACTTCATGTTAACTACAGAATGTGGTGAAACTGAATACCAAATGCATGAATGCCAGTGTCCTTGGAATCTAGCAGTCATGGGAGGCTGCAGTGTTTTGTGACTAAGGCAGTGCCTGGAGCACAAGTCTGAGTTCAGCTCCACCTCTGTCATCAGTGTGCAGATCTGCTCTTGATTTCAGGACTTTACCCTCAAACCTGTTTGTTTATCCTCATCTTCAGGCAAGGATCCCTTGCTTATTATTGTCATTAACACTATTAAATGCACTTGTGCCTAGCATGTTAGTCTAAGATTCCTGATGTGCTGATTTAAATGTGGTGATGTTAACAGTTCAGTAATCATAGCATCACAAAGAGGAATAAGAGTTGATAGTATATTCTTTAACAAACTAATAGGAATTGATTTCTTCCAAATGAAAAACATTCTATCTACAACCTGTATTATGCAAAGTTTACAACTCTTCTACAGTCAGATCAGCTTTCTGAACTCAAAACCAATAAGGGCAAGAGAATCTGGACTTCAAAGGAAACACAAAAGCTACCTGTTGAAGCCATCTGCCAAGGCTTTGAATCAGCCATTATGCCATTACTCTGTCACTGTTCAAACTTTCATAAGCCAGTTAGAAACAAAGGTGCTACAAAAAGTTATCTCTTTTAATCACTTTGAAATGTTATACACTTGTATTTTTATGCTTCAATTCCTAATTAAATGATTATTTGTCCAGCTGAATGCTCCCTTGCCTGCTACAGGAGAAATATTTTGTCATGTTTATATGTACATGAAAACACTTTATTGATATCTAGTGAGTGTAGTCATGTTACACAGTACATCAAATCCTAACATCTCTTATCTGGAGGTACAGGTGGAAAATGTTCTTTTCCCAAGAGCACACATTCTGTATGAGACTCTATAATGCTAAGAAAAACATGAGTAGAATGGGAAAACTGACTGAAGGATTAGGCATATAGGAATTCAAATCAAAGTAAGTTTGCTTTAGGACTCAGCATGGAAACTGCCTTTGGAACATGGGCCAAGTCCCCATCACAATCCATCACTGTTAGATAGATAAGAGCAGAGTTTAGGTGCAATTACAGTTAGAATGTTCTGGTTTGCAGTGCTCAGTATTACAGTGACCTATATGTGAAATGTAAAATTGAAATATTTTGTTAATGTTAAGGGTTACAGTTAAGTAATTCAGAGGTAATTAAAAGAAATTCTTGCCTTTTCATGCATTTTAAGTGTTTTTAACTCCATTTCTTGTCACAGTTTTGCTTGCATTCTACTAAATGAGATAGTAGCCTGCCCAGTGTCACAGCATCCTAGACATGTGGTTCTTTCTTTTCTCTGCTAAGGAATATCTTAGAGTGGGCATGAAAATAGATTGCCATCTCTCTCTGTCAGTACATTGGTAAAACATAAACACCTTACGTGGTGTACTGCAAATGGTGTAAGCACAGAGGTAATTTATGTCAGGGGTAACAGTTTCGATCAGTGGAAGCAGAAAGAACCTAAAGATTTTTTTTTGAAATTTTGAAAGTGACTTTATAGCACAGTTCTGATGAAACAATGCATCTTGAGATGTTAAATTATCCTTAAAATGCCAAAGAAATTTCCAGGAGAACTACATTCGTCTGAAAAAGACAGATCAATCTGAAATGAAGATTCCAAAGCTAGTTTACCTCTTTGCAGTTTTCTGAATTGGAAAAGTGTATGAGATCATCGTTGTACATCTCCTGGGTATTGATGATATCACTGTACTCCTTCTGACTGAGATCCTCAGGGTTAATTCCATTGGCTCTTAAAAACTCCTGGTAAGCCACGCTGAAAGCCTGACCAATAGACTGAGCTATCAGCTGTGCCTATAATAAAATAAAAAAAGAGCTGAGGGAAAGGTCTGAAACAATAAGAAACAAGAGACACTGGATTTAAGACAAAGTCAAACAATCCTGTAAATTGCTATGTTAGTATGTATATAAAGTTACTTTAAGGTCAGTTGTATAGAAAAAATGCCTTATATCCAAAATCAAATTGCAAACTCCATTTAAAAAAAAAAAATGTTGAGCTCCTTTCATGAGCACATTGCAGTAGCAAGCAGCCACATGCTATTTATGTCCCTGTGCCAATAAGCACTGGAAAACGTGGCCTTGTACCAATATAGAACAGTTTTTAGAATAACACCATCAAAGACTGTGCTTTTCATTACAGTGTATTTACAAGAATGACGAGAGCTGTTGCTAAGCTTTCACATGACTTCATGGACATGTACACACCAATGATTTTGGCTGTAGTGTCACCTGATGCTTTTTCATCTTGGTTTTATACAGTGTCTTTTTGAAGACACTGTTTCAATAAAAACATCTGCTCTCCCATTACTGCTATGACATCTCTCCTGCTCCCATCAAACCAGTAATAGCTCTACTTTGCCACTAGACATCTACAGTTACCACCTTTTCACTAATAGCATGAGAGGTGCTTTCAAGAGTGTAGCCAGAGCCATGACTACAGCTTTCTCATGCTAACTACCCAAAACTCCCAGTATCTTTACTAACTTTTTTTTTGCATTTATCCAGGTATGGATTTTACTATATTATGTAATACAAGATGACTTCCCATTAAGGTGGGCTGTGTAGTTTGTACAGTTAATCAAACATTACAGTTACAGATATTTAGATGTGCCAGAAATACGTATGCATTAGCAAGAAATTGACAGAAATTGATGATAACGATAGGATTTCTTTGCACATTTACCTTACTGCACATAGATTAAGAAACTAATGAAGTCATAAAATTTACTTTCTGGTTCCACTAGGTGGCAATGGAACACTGAGAAAAAGGCAGAGGTAAGTAAAAGGAACTTGGGTCTTTTTTTCCTTCCCCAGCTCAGGCTCACTGGAGAATGCCAAGTTGGGGTTTATGCATTTGTAGTTTTCAGGAACTGTAATCTGTCATTAGAGAATATGAGTAATGTCACTCCCAGTGATCTGAAGAATAAAGATAGTCGTAATGAAAACTATAAAACTCTTCTGGAAATGCAGTGCAATTGCTTAGACAGTAGGCCATACCAAGTACAGTATGATGCACAGGGTTTTCTGGACAACACCATAAATCTAAGTCTTTTCTATCTATCAGAGAAACAGTGCTTTCTTCGATGCTGCATTACATCAACTGTGGTGAAGTACACAAAAGCACCAATCTGCATGACTGGAAAACGAGGGATATATTTAGCCTATGGCCAGTCACTTCCTATTCCTTCACATTTTAAAACATCTCAACTCTTGTAAGAATAATTAATCAATACCACGAGGTTTGTAGTTGTGCAGAAGTCATCAAGAATGCTTCTGTCTCATTCCATCATTAGTTTATCACCAGTCCTTTTGACTTACTAACTCCAGTGTAATTGCTTTCTTTTCCTGCCCATTACTTTTTTATTCACGTTCTCAAAGCTAACATGCCTGGATGTCATATTCTTATTGCTAGTAGTAGACAGTAATTACATTTCAATTTCATCTGTATTTGCAAATTTTTATGAATGTTTTTGAAAGCCTTCAGTATTGTGCACAGCTTAGATATATATATCTAATATATACATATATACCTTATAATGTAATTCAGTTGCTTGAAAAGATGACTGCAGCAGAGCAGTTCCAGAGCTCAAGCATAGGTCTGAGAACAGTCTCAGTTTAGAGCTCCAACCTTTTTGACAGCACCATTTCTCCTTCACAAGCTTAATTGCTTTAAAATAAAGAAAATGGTTGCTTAACTCACAAACTGTGCAACCTGATAATTACGACTGAAGAATTATGACTGAATATTTAAAATATTTTTAAATTTGTATGATAGAAATTATATTTAAAGCTGTTCCTATAAAATGGTGGTCAGAAATGTTTAGTTCTGCCTGTAACTCATACCTGTATTTCAACTTTTGCAATTAAAAATAGATAACAAATTTTCTCTCTTCTTTTTTACGATTTGGTATTTTTTTCCATACATATTGAAGTTCTCAGGTCTGCTGCTTTAGACATGAGCATCTTCTGTTTAGCTACAAAACAATGCCTAGATAGACAATGGCAACAAAGCAAGGTTATCTACCCCTGCCATAAGAGATAAGGGCATAGCACACCATTAATTTTCACAGGGCTGAAACGGGTATGTACAGAATTCTTCTGCACCCACTAGTTCTGCAGTCCTATTTTGAGAATGGTTCCACGTACATTCTTCCAATTTTCAATTGCATCAGAAATACCAAAAGAACCTAAATTCTCAAGCACTCACTCCATTTCTTAAAGCACTTCTTAGTAAAACTCAATTTACAGCTGCCATGGAATTGAATCTCAGAGTTTGACTGAAATTATCCTTTCTGTTGCACAGATGTTCTGAAGCAATAGTTGAGAGTTCTTCCTACGTACTATAGCCTTTTGCTGAAGAACTACTAAACTCTTTTGGCTGTGGAGAAACATTTTTAACAGAGAGAAAGAGACTTTATTAGCTCCACTGCATTTATTCAAAAACTTCTACTTCTTAATCTTCACTTGGGATGGAAAAAAAAAAAAGAACAGAAAAAATTAACTGAATGTATGTGTTCTTAAATATCAAAGGATCAAGTTGCAGCTTTGAGAAGGAGTGCATGTACCAACCAGAGGTAAGTAAGCCATCTTGTACCACAACTGCCAAGTTGGTAGATGTTCTTTGCAACTTGGCTTCAGTCTGAAAGACAACCAGAATGGTTCCACCCCATTGCCATCTTGGAGTCTTGCATATCTGGCAATCTGCTGGACTAGGAAATCTAATCTAGGATGATCTATTTCGTGTCTCATAAATTCATTTTAGCCATGGAAGGTCAGACAACTCAAGATAACTAAGGCAGGTGGAGAAGCACTGCTGAAAGAACAGAAATGAATCAGTAATCATTTGATAAGACAAAGTATTGATATTTTGGGACTGAGATAACTGTGGAGACAGAAAACATAAGAATATGGACTGTTTTTCCCCAGATCAGCTCTAGCTTCAATCAGAAAAAAAAAATATTGACAACAAAAACTCATTCAAAAAATTAGATGTAATTTCATTCTCGAAGTGACACATTTTTTGAATAGGGTTTAACTCAGTTTACTTACATCCTCTGATTCAAAGACATGGCATATCATTTTATATTGCTTCTTTCCTTCCTGGGCACCAGGTGTTGTTTCAATACAGTCTTGAGAAGCTGATCTTGGCATGCGGCGTCGTGCCATTAAAACCACAATGTTACCAATGTCAGCAATATATGAGATTGTGCGCAGCGCATGATCCATCATTGTTTCCTACATAACACAAAGAGAAACATTTTCATACCTTCTGCTGTTTTACTGCATCTTCTCTCTTGGATGACCTGCTTGAGAATAACGAAAACTACAGCTCTACTTTCTGTGAGCAACCTGACAATACCAGTGCAGTTCATGGGCATGAACTCTGAAGGCATGTTCATGGTTCTGCTTTGGTGAAAGAGTTGCCTGAGCAGATGCAACGTGGTAAAGCAGTAACAACGATCTATACTAATGTTTTCAAAACAATTTCATGCTGTTGGAAAATCACATTTCACTTCCATGTTTTTTCTGCTAAATGAAGCAGATGCATTTCACAGTGACAGGACACGTTTCAGCAGTCATCTCAGTATGAGAAAATGTTACGATTTCCTGTTGGTTTTTTTTTTTTTTTTTTATGTTTTTCGGTAGCAATTATATATAAAATATTATCTTTTAATTATGATTGATTTTGTTTATGTCCTACAACAATAGTAATACATAAGATAATGTTTTCCTATATACAGCAAAGGCATACTTTCTTTATAAATACTGTTCATTGCCGGCAAACGTGCATAGCTAATGGTGGTGGTTCTGCTGAAAAAGTGTTTTGTAGCTGAGAATTTGCTCTATCAAATAGTGTTGTTGTGCTCTTTGTATCTCTTGTAGTTTCCATAGAAATAAAGAGGAAGCATTACTTTTAGAGTAAACTTCCTATTTATTGCGCAAAGTGGAAACACATGGAAACATAATAGTTTAATGGGTCAAACCAGCTGAAGTCGTTTGACCTTCAGCGTGCAACTAAAAACATGCACTAAATTTTACCTGAATTGGAATGCAGAAGTACTTACTATTGAATTGTTTTGTTTTGCTTTACTTTATGATTTCTATTAGTTTTATGTCATATTGTTTTCTTGTTGTCCAAAATATATTTGGGTCTTGGCTAAAACTGACTTTGTCTCTACTGCTTTTGGCAGCTGCTTGAATATATATGCACACATATTTCTAATTTGAAGAAACAGGATAAAAAAAACCTATAGGTTCATTAGTTCTTTGTGAGTATTGTATTTTTGGCAGGTGGTTGTTGTTTGTGTGGTTTGTTGTTGTTGTAGTGTTTTTTCTTTTTTTTAATTCCTCTGTTGTGCATTCTCATTGTGTGCAGGGTACTTCCCTGTTTTCAAGGAAGTTTTATTCTTTTATTCAATGTATTTTATTTTATTGCTAGTGATTCTCAGTGTACATCTGAATATCCTACTGGGCAGCATGAGATCAGTTTTTACATGGTTCAGTCATATTAGATGACTGATGTACCCTCCTTGGTGTGTCAGCAGTAGCAGTGTTTCTCTTGATATCTGATCTTCCTTAAAAAAAAAAAAAAAACCCTCACTGAGATATGAGACAATACACAATTTTCATTGTTTTATGTAAGCATCAGAATCACATATATAAATAGCTAGCTTTTACTTTACCATTAGTAGAACAAATCTCTAAGGCCTAACAGAAGAAGAGTGTCAAGTCGACAAGTAATTAAGAATTTTAGTGTGATTTAACTTGACAGAGAAAAATGCTGATTGTTTCTTAGAGCCACCTGTCTTATTTAAGAGAATCATTATCCATAAAATGATTTTAATGATTCTTCTCAGTCTTAAAAGAAAATGTTCTATGCTCATATCTACAGTATGAAAAGAGGTGATGGTTAAGAGATGGTTGGGGGTTCTCTCTAAGATTTGCAGGGGCTCATTAGGATTTATAACACCTCTCTCAGTATGGAAAAATGTTTTATAATGGACATCTCTCAGCAGGATGTTGGGAGCTCAGCAGAGGTAATTGCTGTTCAGCAGTCTGCAATGACTATATGTAAGGGTGTAATCATACCTGCAATATTCACAGGAGTGAATGGACCTGGGAAAATGAAGGCATTTATCTCACCTGCCAAGAAAGCCTTTGTGTTTATCCTCACACAGAAGTTACTCAGAGGTTTTGTTTTTACTTTCCCCTTGTAGGAGTGAAAGCAATAATTCCCCCATTCCGTCCCATATTTTGGAATAAGGTAAATATTATATAATGACTGTAAACATGTATCAGTCCTTACTTTTTGCTTTCATTCCATATGCCTTCCAATCTATTTTCCATTACCTTTATCTCATTTTCACTTTTTTTTAACCTTTCCACAATCCGCCCATCTCTGCCCTGCCTATCCGCTTTATTTTTTCACGTATCCTTTGTCTATAGTACCATCCACTCAGTTCTTCCTGTCTTTTTATTTGTCTTTAAAAATTCTTTCTGTCTTTTTAAAGACTCCTTTCTGACTTCTGTCCACCTTTCCTTTACACAGAATCTCCTTTCTTTCCATGGAGCTCTCCTAGAATCCCCTGTTGCTGTCCTTGAAACTCAGAAGGAAAGCCTAAGCATTATTCTTTGAAGTAGTCCTGTTGCAGTGTGAATCAATCTGTGAAGCCAAACGATTTTATATTACCAATCATCTAGCAGGGACTCAGTGCATACAGTTGTCATTTGTGTATCTTCTTGTCTGCTAGCTTTCCCAGTTGCTTCACTCCCAGCTTCTTTCCATTGGATAAGCAGGAAGAGGGGAAAGGCTGCTGATATTTCTGCTGCTTTTGTGCATGTAAATCCACAGCAGTCAGGAAAGAGCTGCTCTTATGCAAAGTAGGTATGTGACCAAACCTAGGAATGCTACTACCAAGTCTGCTAAGGAGGTGGTGGTCACCTTGGGCTGAATATTTTCAGTAACTAAACACCAGGGAACTAAAAAGTGGCACAGGGGCCATTTTAGTGCCATCAGAGCTGGTCTTATTTTGACAGAGCAATATAACCTAAATGGTGCTAGTCATCATATTCAGCCCTACTGCACATCATCTTTTAACTGAGAACGTTGCATTTTTAATTGGCTGCTACTTCATGTGAGCTATGCAGCACTACAGATGGATTAAAACATGGATGGCACGCTGCAGATATAGGATTTATGTGATTGATAAAGCCATGAAATAACAGACTGCCTCTGCCAGCTGCCACACCAACTTAAGTAGATCTATGATAATTACGGTAGTCAAGAAATTTCATGAGCTCTGAAAAAATATTACCAGGCCAAAGAAGCAAAGCATGCCAATAGCAGAATTAAAAAGTTCCTTACAGCATTCTGAAAGACTCACTGTATGCAGAGAAAAAGACACCAAGCATGTCTAGACAGTTTGTAACCCCACTATTGCTTTTTTTGAACAGATCATACTGGACACCATTCTTTGTGGTAAATAATATTTTAAATGCATTTCTAGTGTTATCTCAGATGAATCAGGAAAGTAAGATAATAGTTACTCGGGCAAAATGTTTGAGGTGTGTCTCAAAGGATTTCTTTTAAAATCTTTTTTTTAATTGCTGTTCAGGCTTTAACTACTTCAAGAGTGAAGTGCTTAAAATGGAAGGGATAGGGTGAATTACATTAAGACTAGCATTTGCTTAACAGAGACAACTCCCTGTTTTACCTCCTAACAAAATGTAGCTGTTAATTTATCAATAATTGTGTTTAGCTGTCTTTACACTTACAATTACTAGCATTTTATTTTATACAAATGCAAAAAGTTGTCAAACTTTGATGATACGCTCTTGGATAATGCATGAATTCAAAAAAAGGCTGACATAACAAATAGTTGTATTGGATATTATAGATGAAGTGCAGTACTGGGACTGATTATGGTTGGCAGCTTGTAAATAGTTGTGCCAAGCAAGATACTTTGTTCTGTTCTGCATCTGGTGCCATACGTTGGGCATTCTATGGCATGTTAAGGACATCTGCTTATGATAAAAGAAAACTAAGGACTTTACTGGAGATATTATAATTACTCACACATTAAGAGATGCTAACTCTATCTTAAATTTTAGGAAGAAGTAGGTGTCTGCCTTGCTAGTAGAACAAATAATACAGTAATCAAAAACAACATAAAATCCTGTACGTAGAATGCTACATTTGCAGGCATTATATTTACTGAAAATCTTTTCTTCCTTAGCCACCGTATTTCTGAACTCTGAATCTTATAAACCAAGCTGAAAGTTCAATAACCATTTTCTGTTCCCTCTTCCAAGTTGTAATGCTCTTCCATATTTTCATGAACATCAAAACATGCTTCTGAGTCCACCTCTGCTTTTTATATTGTCGTCTACGTGGCAACATATCAGTAATAAGTACACTGAAAAATGTTTGGCCTGCTTGTATCTCCTTTATCCAAATGACATAATCTAGAAAAAGTTATATGAGACAGCAATTAAAAGCCTTATTCAAGTTAGTAGGTGATGTTGGCTGCTTCTCTGCTGTGGACAAACATATTCCCTTGTCACAGAAGAAAATTATTGATATGACATGATTTACTTCTGACAAACCTGTCTGATGCTTGCTTTTCTCCAAATGGTTGGTTTGTTTTGGCATCTTTCTGACAGTTAAACTTTTCTGTAATTCTTGGTGCTACTTTAAAAAAAAGAAAAGACTGAAAACTATGTTCATAATTTCTGGAAAAATATAATTGGAGCAATTTAATGACATTGTTTCAATGATTTTCCCAAACATTACAAGATGAATTTTCCTGTGCCCCTCTAATTTCGATATATCTAACATAACTAAATATTTTCTAAATGTTTCTTTATTATAACTGGAGGTCTTATCTATCATTTTCAGCTGTTATTAGCTGTATACATTGGAGACTTTTAATAAAAAACATAGCAAAAACATTAGTAAAATGTTCCTTCTCTAAGCCTCTCATAAGAGTGAAAATTTGAATATATTTCTGTAAGCATGGCTGTAGACTAAGAGATGTTGTGAGATGATGATACTTAATACTGAAACATGTATAAAGTATATGTTAATAATGGTCAATTCCTTAAGAAAAGAATTCTCACAAAGATTGCCTCTTTTTGAATACGTACATGATTCCTAGAAGATAAAGCTGATCATTGCTGCAGCCTTTGGATGTTGTTTTAATATGAATAATTAATAATCAGTAATCTACCGTAGGCAAAGAAGATGGTAGCACAGATGTGATTTATGAAAATGTTGTAGGTTAAATTTTTTAAATGGCAAGATATGAATGTCTTGGTCAAAGAAGTGAATGACTTTCTTGTTAGGTCCTAAGTGCAGGTACTGGAACTTTCAGAGACACAGGGACACACATTCTGAATTAATTTTAAATCTTTTCCTATATTGAATTATAGATCTCAATCTCAAACATTTTCTCACACATCAAATAAGCAAAATCAGTCATTGGCAAGTGTTAACAACAATAATATTTCTAAGATACAACAGTGATATTTCTCTCAACAGCAAATTTATCCAAACTTATTAGTTTCACATTAGTAATAACATGAGTGCAGACTAATACAAACTGGCTCTGAAATAATCACTGTTATTCATGGAGATGTTTAATCATAACTTACCTGTGTGTCTGCATTTAGAACTTTGATTCTCTGTGTGGAGATGAACAGGTCCACCTCAGTCAAGGCCTGGGAATCTCCTTCTGAGGTCTACAAGACAGATGCTTTGTTACAGTGGGAATTTTAATTTCCTCTTTAGAATGACAAATTCACGGATCACTTCAAGCATAATGTGATGTGAGCCAATTGCATTGTTAAACCACTACAAAGACAGCTATTCAAAGGTGTTTCTACATACATGCAAAGGACGCATTGACTGCCATAGGAAGAGTGAAGCGTACTCTTGTGGTTAAGAATGAATTTTCAGAGCCCCTGGGATTGACTGCTCAGGTACTATAATTCTCTATGAATAGCCAGAACAGGAGAATCAATGTGGCTGTTTCTTCCCCTCTGTCTTATTGATGCACGTCAGTTCTTGAGGCACTGGAACTGAGAAAGTGACTTCCATCAGCTGCTTAACCCTTGCTGTCTTCAGTGAGCTCACAAACAAAAGTTCAAGATGATGCTCAATACTGTGGTTTGGATGTGTTCTTTTTAGATTTTTTTCCCGTAGAAAACACAGAACTGAGAGCTGACCTAACATCTCTTACTGCACAGAGAGCCTTTAGGTAGGTGTACTGGAGACCTCAAATTCTAAGCACCGTTTTTTAGGGAAATGATATACCATAAGAAAACAAGGTCACAGAGCAACTGGGGCTGCAGAATAATGACAAGTGTTTTTTCTTAAGTGTGAGGCATGGCCTTGTGCCAGGGAGACAACAGAAGAGAAGGTGGCAAAGAAGCTTCTGCCTCTCATCACTGCATCATGCAAGAGCTTACCTAACACTCTGAGTCCCAGCAGGAACCCATTTATTCCCCCAGGCTGTTTATCCACAGTGCACCCTTGCAATCAATATTTACCAGCACCCATCTTAGCAGCCTCAGAATAAAAAGGCCACAGACCATATTACCTTTCGCTAAATGCAGGCATCAGTCTCCAGATTACAACTGTGTTTCTTTGATGACACGGTGCAAGGAAGAGTGATGTATTTGCTATCCTTTTCTATAGCTAGAAGGGCTTAGCTATGCCTATAATTCATTCATATTAATTCAAATTAAATTAACTTCAGCAAAATACAAAGTAGCACAAATCCACTTTGGCAGAGATTACTTGTGGTGCTTTTTATTCATGATTGTTACAAAGAGATTAATTTCAGTGATATTTTTGTTAAATATAGTTAGTTAACTAATGTATATTTTTGACTAGGTGAAATGTCTCTTGAATTGCTCCAGCTACTACTTGGTTAATGTACTTTATTTGTTTTTTAAGTATTGACAATATTTTAGCAAATATACATAAGTCAGAGGCATAGAAAACAGACCTAATTGCTTTGGCTGGCAAAATACAAATAAGGATTACATTTAAAAAGTCTCCTGGAAAACAATGACTGTATATCTGGACTAAACAAATCAGAAATATTAAACAGAAGAGCAGCAGCAGACAGGCACTCTAGCAAGTGAACAATGAATAAAATGAGTTAATTTTCTTCCATCCAGTATTCTATTACTTAACAAAGAATAAATCAAAATGACAACTTTATGAGGACCCGTAATGAAAGACACAATGCTCTGTGAGGAACAAATACAACAGAAATGTAAGTAAACATTAGAATTCAAGAAAAACAGTTTACACACCGCTTTTTTCTTGATTTTAGCCGCCTTTTGCATCCTCTGAAGAGTAGCATAAAAAAAGAATGCAGACAGATGTACACACAAAAAAAGAGAAAAGACAGTGTGTGAAGTCAGGGAAACCTTTTGACTATGAATCCAGACTGCTGAAAATTAAAAATCTGGGGCCAGCGGGAGAAGGATGTGCGAGAGGGAAAGGACTGTCTATATCTTATGCTGTTCTGGAGCATAATTGGATTTAATGGCATTATGCATGTTGTTGATTGATTACCAAAAAAAATATCAAGAGTGTTGTCTGTTAACAGCTGCTCATAACATTTATCCTGCTAAATATACAGCATTCTAAACTGACAGTACATGCACTATTTTAAATTCAATTTTTTCTATTGATATTATATCAATACTAGTCATATGTCCAAAATGTAATTGTCATACAAAACATAACTTAAGTTCCTTCAGTGACTATCCAAAGAAGTCAAGTGTACCTGGCAGGTTGGGATTGTTATTGCTGCAGACTTCACAAAAGGGTAAATAGAAATTCAAAGGTTTGAAAATCCGAAATAATTCAATATACTAAGAGTCATTTTCACAATCTTTAATAAAGGAATTAATAACACAGTCAGAAAACGTCCATTGGTCATTGGAATATTTCTTAATTACAGTCTGCCGTTTGTCTTCAATATATAAATCCTTCATACAGCTTTCAAACAATTTTGAATATACTGTGGAGTAATTTATATTTTGTTCCTAGGAGAAGCTGTATGTTTCTTCATGACAAGCACTGGAAAATTATGGTATGTATTGTACCAGGTCTGTACTCACCGAAATGCACTTCAGAGTAGGTTTGAAGCTGCGGATCTCATCATGTTTAGAGATCAGCTGTCAAAGTACCAGAGAGTATTCTGCAAACCATAAAAATCCCCTACCTTAACACGGCTCACTGCCTCTTGAGCCTGCATCATCCTTATGTTTTTGGAAGGGTTGCGCTCAGAGAGCAGCTGTGTAGAGCCCAGGTAATTGGCTGCAAAGATGATTCCATCAATGAGGTCTTCAGGTTCGCAAGGTCCTGGAACTGACATGGCAAGTTTACAGTTACTGTGTCTCAGAAGAGGATAGAGAGATGAGAAACTGAATTAAGGCTATTAATGTTTGGGAGAAGGATGTGCTCTGTTTCAGTGTGAAACCTAACAGTTAAAATTCAGGGAAATGACAACAGTAAGTAGGCATCTTGATGCCATATAGTAATGTGTAAGGCCTAAATTCGGGGACTGATAGAAAAATACAGTCATTAGTCTGGTACTACCAATTGTATAAAATGGAAAGCTGGAGAAACGCTTCAGAACAAAGCAGAATGAAAACCTCACAGTCTGAGCAATAGCACCAGCAAGGTCAGACAGCCTTTTCCCCTGAAAGCAGGGAAGTCACGTAAGGCAGTTATGGAAATGAAACACATGGAAGGATTAGGAAAGAATTAGTGTAAAAAAGAGAAGGAAATAATGGAACTTAGTATTCCTTAAATATTAAACCTCATTCAGCAAAACGCCTTTGCATATGCTTAATATTCATTATGGAGTGACTTGTGATGAGTAAATCTTAGAACCTTGCCCAAGTTGTTTCTTTCCAAAGATGAAGAAGAGGGGACAGGGACAAGAACAAAGGACAGCATTTACTTCTTACAGGGACTATGCTCATCACCCTCTTTATCCAGCTGTTAAGCTTTACATCTAGCTTTATTAGATCAACACATAAGTATAGCCATTTCAGAATCTGAAATCCCTAGACTGCAAATATTTTCTGTTGCCCAAGGGTTTTTTTTTAAAGAAATTTTCTTTCAGCTCTGCCAACTTGACAAGCAGCTACCACGTTTTCTTGATGTACGTCAATCTCATGTGTAAGGAAAAAGCAACACTGAATGGAAATGGCAATTAAAAAAAAAAAAATTCTTGTACTGTGGACTTGTGATTCCTTTATAAGCAAATGGTTGTGAAAAATGAATATACTGAGGAGAAAAAACAGAAAGCATGTTATACCACTGAACAGTGATTTGCAGATATATCTTCTGGTGAGTAATCCTACCCCTCATTTTCCTGTTGTAATTTAGAAAAAATGTTCCAATAGTAAATAATCTTGATTGCAAGAAGTCACTTTCTTCCACAGCCAGTATTGCAGCCTCCTATACTTCCATGCAAGCTTCACATTCCTTTGCTGGAAATATCAACCATTGCAAAACATACCAGTCCTCGTAATTCAGTATTAGAAATATATATATGTACACATATAAACAAAAGCCTTTTTATTTATACCAAAAATACTCAAAATAGAGCTATTTATTTTCCTACAAAACACTTCGGTTTCAAGCCTCAAAAGTACAGATATATATCACAGTTAGACATATTCTGCATTAGGTCATATCCATATAAATCCAGTAATGATTTGGGTCTTCATTAAAATCAGATAATTTACATTAAAAATGTGAAAAACCTCAACAAAATCCTTCTGAAGCTAATAATTTAAAATGTCACGTTAGCTTTTCATTCAGAGCAAGTCTTTCGGTATCTCAAAAAACGATCCTTGTTCCTGTAGTGATAATTCATTGAATGACATAATTTAAAAAAAAAGATAATTCCAACAAAACTCCATTGACTGTATCTCTGATTCCGTTTGTTTACGACTGTGCACCATTACATTTTTCAGCAGGCAAGTGATGCATTTTTCATGGTAGCTCTTATGATGACGTCATTCAGACATCCTTTCAGGCCTAAAACTTAGTTTTGTAAATCTGTACCTCTTTCAGCAAGCAAAAAATATATCCATACTGCATCACACTGATACCTTGCTTCACAGATAGCAAAGAAAAAAAAAATTAAAGATGTGATTTTAATGCTGGTTAGCAAAATTTCATTAGATACCTGCATCAATACCATCATTCAAAATTAAAGTGGCTTTAATTTGGTTTACCTTCACTCACTTCAGGCTAAGTAAATCAGGCTAAATTAAATCAGGGCTGCGTTAACTCTGAAATACACTTACCCACATAATGTTTAAATCAGTTTAACTAACCTCTGCTGGCAGTTAATTTAGATGCATTTTATTGGAATATTTTGTATGCATAAAGACAAATAAAACTGAAATGCTTGATACAAATTCTAATATAGATACTACTGCATCAAGCAGTAAAATTCTATCTCCTTGCAGAACTTGTCAACAAAAATAAGAAAAAAAGATAGTGGTTATTTAAATACATCTCGGTCCCTAAATTACTTCCTTCCCATCCCAAAAGTTCTGGCTGAATTTAGGAAGGCCTTCGTTCTGTTCTAATTGTTTTCAAGAATGTGAAATTAGCTCTTTTTTTGTTAAATTTGTCCCTTTTAGATCTTTGAATATGACATTTTTGTCATTGACTGCTGGCTGTGTCAGAGGCCTTTCAAAGACAAATTTAGAGACCCGTTTGTATGCATATGCTATTGGCAGCTCAGTGCATGAAACAGTAATAACTCACTATGTAGCTTATGGGGTTGTGAAATTAATGAGCATTACAAAGGAAAGAACAAATTCTTCTTATATTTTGGTAGTTTGGTGCCAGCAATAGTATTTTTAAGAAGTTTGTCCACAAAATTCTTGAAAATGTAAAAACCCTGGGCTTTTAAGCAGTTCTGTTGTTCTAATTTTATTTATTTTGATTCTTCAAAAATTTTCCGGTTGGATATAGTCTCGTCATCTCCTCATAGAGTTAGAATTAGTGCTTTTTGCAGAATTATTATAGTAGTAACAAATTCTGCTGCATTAAGTATAAAATAACAGCTCGTACAGAATGCTTATAACAACAGATAGTACCAAAAAAAAAAAAAAAAAAATCAACAACAAAACCCACCAAAATCACAAGCATGCTGGGCAGAAAACATTTCCAACATTCCCATCGTGAGAGAAATGGAAGGTGCTGTCAGACAGGTTAAGACATCTGTTGGAAGGATGTAAGGAATAGTATTGAAAATTGCCAGGGTCAAACTGGGTTACCTGAGTATTTTCTTTCCTTATCTGTGATGTTTAAAGAATATAAAAATACAGACTTGGCTGAGATCCCAGCTCATAAGAGCACGCCCTTGGCTGTAAGTATGCGTAAGGCTTACTGATAAGGAAGGGAAGGAGAAAGACACCTGGATGTTGAAGACTGGAATTTTATGTTGGCTGTAGATATTTTAAAAAGCTACAGAACTTCTTCTGTAAAATTTAAATTTCTGTACCATATGAAGGCAATAGAGATCACTTGATTTTCTGCTGAACTAATAATATAGTGAGTATATTAATTATTTCTAAACCAAAACAGGAGACTCTAAAAATATTTAAATTAACTTATTAATTATTTTTAAGAAAAAAAATCAATAATGCAACGTAACTGAATTTAATTAGGTCTTCAGATCATACGTTTTATATTTATCTAAAATCATGTGTAAACCAAAGATTCAGAGAGTATTAGGGACTACACCCAAAGCACTGAAGCATCGTCAGCTGCCTGCTGAGAACCACTGTGCTCCGTGAAGTCACTGAGACCTTAGGATGTGTGGCAGTGCAGCAGAAAGACTTTCAGTAAGGAATAAATGGCCACGGAGCATATGTCACCTTGCAGAATGTCTATCTACAAATTCCATCTTTTGGCTTATTTCGCTATTTCATCTTGGTTGAGACACTGCAAGGGAAATGAGATTTAAGGTGACAGGATAAACATAGGGTGGAAAAAAAGCAAAATTCCTGAAGGCTGCACAAACTACCACTACAAGCACAACTACCGAAACAACTACAATAGCAAAGACACACATCTCCTATATTTTTTGCACCAGCTATCTAATTTGTTTTTATGTCCATACTTCATATGCAAAACCATAATGAATGTACAGAGATACAGATATAGCTATTGTAGCTGAGGAGTCATACTGAATGTTAAATGCCTCGACAGCTGAATGATGACCAGAACATGGTTATGGTGCCATCAAGAACAAGGATGTTAGCTGGCAGATTCTTTTTCAATGTGCAGAGGTGTCCCATTTTTTTGGGGACACAATATACAAATTAATTATGAGAACTGTGAGTGGTTTGGGGGTTCAGAAAGCAGAGATTAGCTATCACAGAATTGCAGGGGTTGGAAGAGACCTTTGGGGATCACCAAGTCCAAACCCGCTGCTCACAAGCTCCTAGTGAGCTACATTTATTTCTATTAGACAGTGCTCTGTAATACCTGCAATAGGAAAAGCCTGATGGATGGTTTATGCCCTCACATTGTGCTACTTGAGAAAAAAAATCAGAGACAGCAGAAAGACTGAACTAGAAAAGACTCCAATGTTACTAAAAGAGTATACCAACCCCTTCCAATAGAGAGCTGACTGGTTTAAAAAGAGAAAAATGTAACCTTTTTACCCCAGTAAAATAAAAAGCATAGTTGTTTCTGCCAGTGTTATTAGGGATAATTTTTTTTACTTTTTAAAGCTCCACTAGTGCTGCCCTCCCTTTATAATTGTCCACCATACACTCAGTAGACGCTTATTACAAAGGATCAGCTTGCTGTCTTGTCTCTCCTGCCTTTGGGAAATGCATTTAATTTACTTCTATTTAGGACCTGTTAGCCAGTATATGCCAAGCGTGATGTGTAGTTTCTGTCAGATGTCAATTGTGTAAATGGGGCTGTCTCTGAACTTTCCATTTGCTCTAGCTCTTCAAGGAAATGATTAGAAGCTGCTAGTCAAGCTGACAGGATCAGGGAATAGGTGAAAAACGCGTTGAACATTTTAATATTGTTCTAAGCCACAGTAACTTTTCCTTTAGTTGGGAATGGCACCAGAAATAAAGCTTTAACCTTCATTTATGGTTCAAATTGTAGGGAAACGTGTGTCAGAGCAGAGGAGTCAAATCCTTAACAACCTCCTACTGCCTTCACTTGCTTTATGATGTAGACACTTCCTCTGTAGAAAGAGCTGTGGGGCTGGGTATATTTTCCCCATAGAAAGCTCTTCAATTTCTTCTGCACTGCTATTACTTATTTTTCATTTGGAGAAAAGTCAATTTATTAAAACAAGAAGGTGAACAGATATAAAATGGGATTGTACTGAATATCATTATCACTCTTTGGTTGACAGACAATTGAAGAAATACATGAAAATGTGGTTCTACCAAACAGAGGTGTGTATGGTTCTCCTTTTCTCCATTTTGTACTGCTAATTTTTTCTCAGATTGGGAAATCCTCTCCCATTTGTGCCTACAACTGAGATTCTCAAAGTTCGACATAGGCGTCACTTCAAAATGACATAAGGACTCCAAACAGTTCAGTTGCATGATTCCTTCCTCTGTGCAGAGCAATAAAGAACAGGGTGCTCTTCTACCTCCATAAATTTCCACCCTGATAGGACCCACTATTTTCAGCCATTTTATCTCCAGGTTTGTAGCTATCTCCATCCTTACATTTAGTTTTGCCCATTGCTCCGTTTTCCCCTCTTATCATTGTTATCTCTCCTTGTCATAGATATGTTTAAGAATATTAAATATTTCCATACGTAGTGTATTCTGAACAGAAATAGGTTTCAGTTTATTCTTTGCACTTTGGACCTGCTTCTCTTGGGTTTGACTTTTTTTTAAGAATTTTGATACTTAAAATATATTGTTTTTTTTTTAATACTTCAACTATGGATGATGCAAAACTTACCATCAACAAAACTTGGAAAGGAAGACACTTTCTTTGACTGTTGAAAAATAAAAAATAATACATGGTATAAATGTAATGAAATAATTTTCACAAATTGAAGTGAATTCATATTACAAACAGCTGACTATTATTTAAAAAAACAAAAACAATTTTCTCTGTATAACTTTTGCATAGCCATTATTTGCAACAATGAAACACATTGCATCATAGTAATTAACCCAACCTGTTACATAGTTCTGTTTACCTGGAATCTTGAAGTATTTTAAGCAGGTTCTATCATACAAAAAATAAGGGGGTGTGAGGAAAAAATGAAGTCAGCTGCAAAATGAGCAATACAAACCACAGATTCCAATCCCAGTCCAGTAACTCATCCACTGGATCACACTTCATAATATCCCACATTTACAATTAATAACATTTAACAGTGTTTCACAAAACAAGAATCTTAGTCAGTGAATGAAAAGAACTGTCTCTGATTGCACACTACCTAAGTCTACTACTACTGTCTATACTCTAAATAAACAGATCAAGTCTTGTCATTTACTTGTCTTATGTTGGCCTCCTCAGGCACTTCTGTTTCCAGGAAAGGGGCTGGTTATTTATGAGAAAAGGCTTCAGAAGTTCTGTCTCCTCAGTAAAGTAACAAGCTAAATATGGTTGTATGTTTGTGAGAAAACTCATTGCTGCTTTTAAGTCTGAATTTTACTTGATTGTGTCTAGCCTCAAGCATAACCTCATTGTGCATTCTTAGATGCCTTGTGCGCTCCGCTCTTCAGTGACAAGAGCAGGTCTGCCTATCACTGTGCCTTTTTCACAGCTGACTGAGCAGGGACACATTCACCCCAGAGGCCACTAAAAAAACCGAATCATTTGAGCCCTCAGAACTGAATGAGGTGCTTCATATTAGGGATTATTTAAAGAACTGTGAGAATTAAGCAGTCCTTTGGTTTCAAAGTCTGGCATTTTAGGGGAAAAGAAAACAAGGATAAGCCAACTTCTTTTTGATAATGCTTTTACTCTTCAGTAATACAAAACTTCTGAAATGTTCTCTCTTTTCTTTATGTCATCAAAAATTCTAGGCTTGAGTATATACTGTGGATGGTTAAATAAAATGAATGTGGTAGCAACTAATTCGTGGGTATGGTTTAAGGATCTGAATACACAGTCACAGCATTTATTGTCAGTTCAGGAAAAGAAAGAGTTTATGTAATGTGTTTGTGAGAGGGAGAAAGCAAACAGTTTGGTAAATGCTTTCCCTCATGGAAGCTCAACCAGCAGAATGGCCCAAAGCACCTACCTCAGGTGTGTTATTATTGTCAACTGGGCCATTGAGGTCAGAACGCTGCTGCTTCCTTGGCTGTTCTAAACCATTGCACATCTGTAAAAAAAGAGAGAAAGGACTTGAAATCCTTTTGTCTTCTGAAAAGCTTAAAAACAAAGGAGATTTCAAGTCAATAGTCTGCAAGGATAATCAGAAAATTTTCATCAGAAAATGTTATTTCAGCTGAAAAGAATTATTTAAGTTTCAATCAAAAGTTATATGAGGAAAGAATAAATTACATTCAGAAAATCCTAACAAAAATGCATAAAGCTTTAAAATATGAAACAGTATGTAGCATTTTCTCTGTTATTTTGTGGCAAGCAGTCATTTGTCATGAAGCTATTCTGTGTAGTTATTTATATACAATCAATATTCGTTATTGATACTGAAGTATATTATGATACAGTAGTTGAAATTTCCTATTTTAATTTAATATATATGAGATTAATATCAAAACTTTGAGGTGTTTAATTATAATAAAAGATCAACTTAGATGTAATTAAGGCATTTCAATTACCATTAAACAGCAGTAACGCTACTGACTTAAATTAACATGATGACTTTATTTCAATGCAAATATTTCATACAAAATGAAACCAAATACCAAAATGTTGAAATAGTTCACAAACCAAAGTCAGAATTTTAAAATGTGTTTATGCTCAGCACTGGACAAAATCACAGCATCCTAATGGCACCTCTGATTGGGAAAGAAGTATCCCAGCACTGACTCTAGGATTCTCTGTTCATGGGATATTCCTTATGGTATCTCCCTCTATTTGGGCCAAGCACACATATAAAAAGCTGGAAGTGCAGCTTCAGGCTTGTGAATAAATGTAGAAGAGAAAATATAAGAACGTATTTGAGAAAAAAAATGAGTCTTTTAAACCTGGAAATGCTCTTTTTCTTCTCAGTCTCAAAGTCCTCATGGGCAGAATTTCTCAAGACTGACACAAGTCACAGAACACCAGCACCTGGTACAGGGACTGCACGTCCCACACCTGCCAAGAAAGTGAAGTTTTCCTGACACTGTTTCACTGTTAGAAATCTGGAAAGCCAACCTGATTTTTTATGGTTAAGGACATTTCACTTCCCTTTTTCTATGTTTCCCCATTATGTGTAAAAGAAGAGTGCTTAAATGCCACTGTCACTGTAAGGCTGGACAAATACAATTCTGTACCAACAGTTGTGCTAATGGAAAATGCTGAGCCAGTATTATTTCAAAGCATCAGCATGAAAGTTACCTGTGAACATAACTCCTTGTCTACTGACTTTCAAATGCAATACATAGCTGTAGATCAAAGAATGTCTCCATGTTTGTCTCTAGGCAAATTATTCCCTGTGAGTAATGTTTTGTCAGCTAAATAAAATGTGCGACCGAAGCAGGTATATTAGTACTGCTAGTTCCATAACAGTAATGTTCAGGTAAGACAGCATACACAAGGGGAAAATTCACCCAAGTACTAGGCACAGTTTTGGGGAAATAGAATACCTGAGACAGATTGATGCACAGAGCACCATGACATGGGGAAGCAGACCAGTGCCCTGCCTAGATGGCTGCAATAGCTAAGAAGCTTACTACGTCCTTGTGTGCTTAGTAATGCTATTTTGTTTGAGACAAGACAAATCTAATCATATTGCAGGGCTGAACTGATAGAGAGCAGAGCAGTGAAATCCATTAACATGGGTAAACAAATACCCAAAGGGCTTTAATAATAATAGTATAATAATCATACATTATTCCCTAAAATAGTAGGATTAGACCAAATATGCTTTAAGCAAGAAACACGACATGGCCATAATGAAGATACATTGAACTGTAAAAAGAGTGGCAGCAAATAAATTAAATCCAGTACAACAGAATTTTAATACTTCTAAATTGCTGCCAGTTCTGATTACCACACACTTGAATAAACTGAAAGTGCACCTGCATATCAAGAAAGAATTGGTTGGCTGCTTTATTAAGCATACACTGGATGCTCTAAAACATTACTGAAAAATGTCTGTCACAAACCCTAAAGGGAGATGGACTTAGCCCCCGTGATCACAGTTCCAATTATACTCTTTGATAATAACTCCAAGGAAGGTTCCATGTAGCCTTGCTGTAAAATATCACCAAATACATGGATAACATTTCATTCTTGAGTTATTTCCAAGCACGTTTGAGCTAAACACTTGCAAGGTATTGTAAATGCTTCATACCTTGACTTAGTAGATTTATACTTATTTAAACTAACTATTCTGCTGTTACTTTTTCAAATCATTTGAGTAACAGATCATTTTACATCCTGCAGTTCCCTATCTTTTCATACCTACACATGTGTACACAGTGAAAAAACACACTGTAAGGTAGACTTGAAGACATGCATTTTTTTGAGAGATCATTCACTTCTGTAAGGAAGGTGTCCTTATTCATAATTTGTAGAAAAGAAGCTCAACGAATTTGTTCTGTTCTGAGTTGCTTTGCTTGTGTACATGTTTACCTCCACTTTAAGAACAACTCACTCTTCCTTGAGCAAAATCTGTTTCAAATGACTGTAAGGTACTGTTGTTCTCATTTGGGTGTCACTAACCGTGACACATAGTCTGAACAGGAGATACCCAGCAACTATCAGAACATTAAGGGTGTGGTGCCACTGACATTTATGTCTCTGAGAGAGCACCAAAGCAGTATCCAGCATTACGTAGTAGAACATAAGGCAGCTGGAAAAGTCACGTTGAGGCTGGGAGGAAGACCAGACTGCACTTACTGAACCGAGGTCAGTGAAGCAACAGCACAGGTGGCACAGAAACAAACCCACGGTTCTACCCACACCTTGATTGTCAGCCTGGGGCCACCTGGGCTGCTCTCCCCAGGGCCATCCGACCCCCTTGTAATCACCCTTCCTTGCCCTCTGTGGGTCCCACCTGCTGCTAAAGTTGGTAATGAGTGAATGCTGTTGATGTTTAGCGTATAATTGCTTATTCCACTACAAGCTGTGCTTCTTTTCTGTTAGAAGCTCATTTCAGCTATGTGGTTCTTGAGATCGTGCTCCTGAACGCTGTAGTGGTACGCAGCACTGAATGTGCATTTTTCTGCTGGAAAGAGCAGGTTTGTCTCCTTTTATTTCTTTATTTAGAGTAATAATTTGAGAGAGGAATGAAAGATTAGCTTTTCTGTAACTGATAATCCTGTTGGTAAAGAGTTGAAAAGCAAGCATTGAGTGTAGCTCAAAGGCAGGGTAAGGTTATATTACAGTGTTTTAAATGTTTGAATAATTAAGCTTATGGCACGCCTGCCAATCTCTTCACTAGCAATGCTATTCAAATGCTGCATCAAGTAACGTGTTCAGAAACAGATCTACCTGCTTATACATTAAAGCTAATTTGCATCTTGAAATGAAATGTTTCATGGTAGGTTCCAATGAGTGCCTTGACTAGATTGTAAAGTTGTCTGTTGCCTGAGTAAGCTAGCAGGTCTAGATGTTTTTGTCTAGATATGTTTTTTTATCTCTAGAGTAAAGGTGAAGCAAATGGGTATTGTTATGCCACTAAACTTCAGTTTCTAGTTTCAACTTCTTGATCTCCAGTGGTTGTTTCTGAAAGTGATGTATCATTGTACGGAATTTTCTCCTGGTATTTAAATGCTACTATATCTCTAGAAAGTTATCAATGTGCAACTAAAATATCAATTTGAATCAGGGGAGTCAATCTAGTAATAAGCCTGTCAGTGATTGTATGGGGATTGCTGAGTCATGGCCTGAACTACTGATGGAGCACCTGGTCAGCCCTGGAAGCACAGGTGAAGGTAATGATGGGCTCCACCCGTAAGACCTCATTTAAGAGCTCACTGCCACTGAGAAAGGATCTCTTGCTGGAGATCCTTTCTTTGGGGAGTCCTTCTGTCAGCCTAGATCTTCAGAGATGGCTAAGCATTCTTCTTTTTATAACATCTTTTCGTTGCACTGGTCCTACTTCTGTTACAGTGCTATAATTCCTATTAAACTAAATTCACTGTTAGATGGTTGGGGCTGTTAGGTGATTGGGAGGGAGTGCTGGTCTGCCGGAGGGGAGAAAGGTGCTGCAGAAAGATCTGGATAAGCTGGATCAATGGACCAAGGTAAAATGTATGAGTTTCAGTAGGGTTAAGTGTTGAGTCCTGTATTTTGGTCACAACAACCCCAGACAACCCTACAGGCTTGGGGAGGAGTGGCCCAAAAGCTTCCTGATGGAAAGGAACCTTGGTGTACTGATGGACAGTTGGCTGAATATGAGCCAGCAGTGTGCCCAGGTGGCCAAGAAGGCCAATGGCATCCTGGCTTGTGTCAGGATTGGTGTGGTGAGCAGGACAAGGGAGGTCATCCTGCCCCTGTACTCGGCACTGGTGAGGCCTCACCTCGAGTACTGTATTCAGTTTTGGGCACCTCAGTGCAGAAAGGACATGGAGGTGCTGGAGCAGGTCCAAAGAAGGGCTTGGAGGATGTGCCCTATGAGGAGAGATTGAAGGAACTGGGGCTGTTTAGTCTGGGAAGAGGAGGCTGAGGGAAGGCCTTATTGCTTTCTTCCAGTGTCTGAAAGGTGATTGCAGAGAGAGCGGGGCTGGTCTCTTCTCACTGGTGGCAGGTGACAGGACGAGGGGAAATGGCCTCAAGTTGTGCCAAAGTAAGTTTAGATTGGATATTACAAAAAGCTTCTTTATAGCTTCTTGTTAAGCACTGCAATAGGCTCCCCAGGGAGGTGGTTGAGTCACCATCCCTGGATGTGTTTAAAAACTGTTTGGATGTGGTGCTCAGGGATGTGATTTAGCAGAGGGTTGTTAGAGTTGGGGTAGTGTGGTTAGGTCATGGTTGGACTTAATGATCCTGATGGTCTTTTCCAATCTTAGAATCTGGGCAATTCTATGATTCTGTGCTGGTGATGTGTGGTGGAATGGCTTAATACACCCTTACTGAGCTGCCACTTCAGTTAATGTGTCATCAGAAACATGCTGTTCCCAGTAGGAGCGATCTGATCCAGCATGATTCTTCTACAAAGGTAGTCAAGAACTGCCTCGTTCAGACTTCTGAATTTAGTCAAATGAAAAATAAAGATTGTCATAATTCAGAGAAAATCTATGCCAGGGTTTGTGACCATATTCAACTTCGGTGCATGAAGCAAACATAAAATGAAGTTACAAGTGAAAATAAAAAAAAAAAAAACAACTAAAAACCCTTCATGTGCCAGATATATTTATGAATTGGGTCAATCTGAGATGTCAAGGGGGAGAACAGAGCAGATGTGGACCTCTTGGCTTGAGGAAACTGTCATAAGGCTGTCATAAAAATGCCTCAAATATTCAGTTTCATGTTAAGGGATGTAATGCCTCTTCTGTAATGTAAAGTAGAAAACATGTGAAAAAATTAAAGTTGAGTAAGTACTAAGCTACAGCAAAAATACGATCTAAATGTATCCTGGGTTTGCCAGGTTTCTCTCTGGCTTTTCTAGTGCAGATATCTTTCTATGCTTTCCTAGAAATATTTAAAGAGAAAGGTTCATACAGTGAATATATTGTATCTGCAAGTTTTCAAGGTTGAGTATATGTGTTTACAACTGGAGGCTGACCTGTAGGCAGAATAGATACTGTGTGCGGAGATGCTGTGTTCGTTTTGCAAATCTGTAGATTGTTGGATCTTTCTCGGATGTCTTCTGGAGATTAGTTGCTAAAAGCAGACTTACCTGCTGGAACTTTTAAAATACTGGCTCTTGGTTTTTTGTTGTGATTTTTTTTTTTTTTTGCTTTACTGTTCAGTGCTTGATATGCAAGGCTATTAGCACTTATTCTAAACAGTGACTTGATACATTTCCTAAACATATAAATAATTTTTCTTCTGTACATCAGTTTCAGTTGCTGGAAACTAAACTAAGATTTTATATATGGTATAGTCAGCTGTAGGAGATGGGAGCAGAAACCTTAAAAACAAACAAACAAAAAAAACCACTAAAGACAGTGCAGTACATGCATTTGTGCTTTTCTGTGTGTTTGTTTGGCTATAGATTAAAAAAAAAACCTAACACATTCAGGTAGCTTTTTTGTTTAAAATAAAAGCATCCAAGTTCACACTTAAAGAACTGCAGCATTAATGTTCCATATGCAGTACATAAACTTCCACCTCCCACCTCTTGCCACAGTATTTTGTACTGTAAGATACACTTATAAATAATCAACATTTAAGTAAGACCACAAATCCAAGAATCTTCTAGGCAAGAGATCTAGCATGAAAATCTAACACCAGCGGCCTTGGGTTTTTCTCATTTTGCTCTAGATTAATTTGATTTATTGTAAATAATATCATTACTACCTTGCTTACGCAAATGAGAGACACTTTCCTGTATAAAGTTCAGTAACTGTGTCCAGCTCTTACACATTTTATAGTGAGTATTAGAAGATCTGAATGCCTCAGAAGAAAAACAGAAAATCTTACATGCTCCAAACTCTGTGAGGTCTGATGCCGGTGCTAAAGGTGCACCCAAACCTCAAACTAATGGCATTTAGTGAACTATTAAGTGCAAAACACATCTTGGCAGGAATGGTACCAGAATGTCCTCCCATCTAGCCTGATTTCTAGAAAGAGCTGATGATGAGCATCCTACAGTGAGTGAACAGACCACAGCAAGATAATGCTTAGCTTATAAATACATTCAGATGATACTTGCCAAAGATTATTTAATGTTCTTTTAAATATTTCCTTTATATCCCTGGAGACTTGGAAGGGGTCAAGGGGACGTCTGTCTTCATTTGCCAACCTTTGTGTGTCCATACTTCACACCTTCAGGACTTAAGGGCTTATGTGCCCCTCTACCTAGTGAAGACACAGAAGCTCTTCTCCATCTCCTTTAGGAGCATGTCTGCTCACCCTGCTGCCTTATCTCCTCATACAGTGCTGAAATAGATGCTTATGCTCCCAGATATCTACATGAGGAACTACTTTACTTTTTTTCCTCTTACTTGAAGAGAGGCGAAATACTGTGCACTGCTTAATGCTCTATCTGTTAGACAATAGCATATGGGTTTCACGAAGAGTGATTGTAGAAATTCGAAGGCTGTATGCCAGATAGTGCCTACCAATCCCAACAGTTTCTTCTCTGTTATTAAAAAAGATTAAGGCATTGGTCCAAGACTGACTGGAAATAATGCTTAAAACTCAGGCAGCTCAGTGATGCTTGGGTCCCTTTGATTATTTTCACTCCAGCAGCAGTTACATCAATATCCTTGTGCTGCAAAGCCCTGGTTGTTAGAAGTCTGACAAGAATAGTAAAGGTACAATGCAACTCAGCTCAGCCTCTGTTAAATAAACACTGAAAGAGTACAAAAAGATGTTGAAAGAAAAGCCTATTTTGAAGTCTGTTTGGGACTAGCAGTCATTCAGGATTAAAAAAAACCAACAAAAATTCAACCATATATAAGAATTCACTGCATAACTTTCTTGTTCAAAAGCTCTTCTTACAAAGCAGCAGCTTACAAGCAGCAGCATTGAGCAGCTGGATGAGTGTGGTGGATGAGCCAGCTCTTTCTGACACCCACTAGCCTAAAAAACTTTGCAGTTCCTAGCCAGTAACTACATGCTACTCAAAGCCAGCAAGATCATCAATCCTTAATTGTGCAAGCTAGCACTTTAATGCTGGCAATAAGCTACTGAATATAGTAGGTTATGCATTTCAGTTCTAATTATACTTTGAAAATAGAACACAGAAGTGAATACTTAAAATTTGCTGTAGATACAGGAAATCTATGAATATACCCCCTAAGGTTTTTTGTTCATTATAATAAAAGCTGACCTGTTTCATCTACTTGTACTTAGACATTTGATTTCTTTTTGTTGCGTTTTCTCAGAGGAATTGATATGTTTTGATGTCTTTTTTTATGGAATAGCCTAGGATAAATTACTTCATTAGACACAGGGCATTACAGTATTATGATTTCCTATAGCGATAGCTTCTGTGAAACTGAAACAGGAAATTTATACCTCTGAAGCTTAAAGTGTTTTAATTAAAAGATAATATACAAAATAACCCAATTATCTTTCCTAGTCTGCCATCTAAATACACTTTGTTTTACTTCTTCTAAGCAGATCTGTTCGTTAAAGAAAATAACTAATATTCAGCTGCATAAAATTTCAGAATAATTAGATTTTGCTTGCACGTGGTGAGAGATGAAGTCAAAGCTTCAAAGTATCTAACCTGAGAGGAATCTGATGTCAGTTTGAAATTTAAAAAAACACTGAAGAAAACCTCATAGCTCTGTTCCTCCGGAGCTAAAATTTGAGCTTCGTTCTCAGGTTCTTTTTTCTGGGACTTTCTTGTAATACAAAAGACCGTGCATGGTGTAAATCAGCATCAACATCATTGTGATAAAACTGATGAATAGCATTTTTTTTGTACGAGTGAAGTTTCTTGTCCAGATCAAGGTAGTACCAGGTAATACACAAACACAGCAATATGCAGATGTTTCTTGCTATTGGTTTCCACATATGCAGCATCTAGTGTTGGTTTAGGCTCTACTGAAAGCAAAGAAAATTAAAGCTAATTGGCTACAAAGGTGGTGAAAGAGGAGACCTTAATGGAGGGAAAAACCCCTCAACTATTTCAGTGCTGACCTTCGGTTTTAAGGTCGTATTAACTGTGTCACCATGCGGGGAAGGAAGGGGATATTACAGAATTACAAAATTGGTTTGCCACATGCATCTACAATAACTTGTTTCACTTGGTTCTCTGATTTGTGTAAAACAACATTCCTAACTTGACCTAAATTGACTATATTAAGCATATTTTTCTAAGCATACAATGTAGTTATGTAGTTTGAATACAATATAGAGTAAAAGCAAAACTATTGCTCTCCAGTTCTGTTTGGAATAAGTAATAAGCATAACAACTGCATTAATGCCTCTGACAATCTGGATAAAAAGAGAACCTCATACCTGCTCTTGTGGCCACTTCTGTCTGTCCTCTGGAGTTCTTGATTTTGCTTTAAAACCTCTAGGCACGTCTCCACCGTGTTTAGAGGCAGATGGGATATTCAGTGATTTTGGTCTCCCGTCATGCCTGTTAGCACTGTGAACAGCTTCTCCCTTTGAACAAGTCTCTTTATAGTCATGTGCCATGCTTTCAGTCCCAGTGTGCTCTGGACTCATCTCTGTTGTACTGTTTATGCTGCTCATGCTCATACTCATTTTGATTTCTGCTACAATCTGGTCAATGTCCTCTTCCTGCTCTTCCAGCTCTGCATCTTCTTTTCTAGAATGATATGGTGATATCCCCTGTGAGTTTCCATTAGCCTCTGCTGGGTAATAGTCCGGGTAGCCACCTTCGCTTTGACAGTATTGTATATTCTCATCTTGGTCTTGTATCTCCAAAGATGATGCTTCATCCTCTAAAACCTGAATGCTGTTATCTTGACCTTCCTGCCACTCTTGCCTGTCTGTCACCTCATTTTCATCCTGGTGCTGAATTTTACCTTCAGACCACTCTTCTACAGCTTCTTGACATTCATCTGTTTCAACATGGTGTTCCTCATTGACAACATATTCTTCTCCATTGCAGTCCATTCCTTCCAGGTAACTGTCATCCTCTGGACAGTATCTAATGTAGTATGTGATCCCTTCCTCCTCTTCTGGCAAGCCTTCATCATAGTCCTCCTCCTCAGAGGTGTTATTCACATAGTCAGAGCTGGAGTCACCGTCTCCACTATGATCGTTGCACTCATGTTCCAAGGGTGTAGGACTGCCTTGTCTGATGGTTGCTAGTTCTGCCTCCTTTGCTGGATAATCTTCAATAGGAAGATCACTTTCCTCATTTTCAGGTTCCCTGTTGTGAGATGAAGTTGGGCAAGCTCTTGCTCTGTGATCCAGCATGCTGGCTGCAGTGCTCTGACGCTTCCTGTTTGCCATAGCCAACTCCTTATACGACAATCATTTCTAAGCAATTACTGTAGGGAAGATGGAAAAACACATTCAGGAAAGGTCATCATCAGAGATCAGTGATGCTAATAAGAAACAGCAAGTGATGGATTAAAGTGGTAGAAAGGATGTGTTAATAGGATTTAAACTAGATTCACAGACACCTAAATTCTAAAATGCTCGTGCTGCAGAACTGTGGTATTAAGTGTAACGACTTGCACACTGAAAGGAACAGAAAGAAAAGGTCCTACACCTGCACAAAGCATGTTCTAATGTAGCATCTTTTTTTGTGAATTTGATAGAAAATTAATCTGGAAGCTTTAAATTAGTTTTTCTTGCCACTAAGAGGTCATGCTTTGATAGCAATACAGTAAGCTGTAGTTATTTTCAATTTTCAGTTTAGGTATGACTTTAACGTGTACTGGAAAAAAAAAAAAAAAACAGGTAAGCTTTGACCCGCTCTTATGAAAACTAAAGGAAAGGGATGTCTATTAACTTAGCTGTCACGTAGGGCACTTAAGTATAATACAATGCTATTATGCTATTAAAAAATGAATCGCTCACTGGTTTATTAGCTCTGACTAGCTGGATGCCATTAAGCATCTCCTATTGTTAAATCAAATATTGGCTTTCAAACAATTTAACCTACATTCCAAGAAAAGAGACGTATTTACAATAAAACCTTATTACCTCTACCAGCTAAACAATCAGGAATCGGTAGGCACATGATACAAACTTATTTAAAACAAGATAAAGAGCTATGGAATAGGTATTTTTGAATGACAGTGCAAGAAGGCTATAAGAGACCTCATTTGTCTTTACTGAAGGATAGCTATGGCTAGTCAAGAACAGTGTTACTCAGTATTTCTTATGGGAAGAACTGTTCTTACTTGCAGTAGCCTCAGTCTCTATTAGTCATTGGCTATATTCTCCATAGTAAATAATACTTGAGGAGGACTATACTGCAACAGACGCTGCACAGAAGTAGTTAGTGTCAGTGAAGATGAAGCAGAAAACATGCAATGCCACCACAGTGAGAATCTGAAACTCGCTGCTTGTGTGTTCCTGCACAATACAGACATGAGAACCCTTTCTGTACAATGTAATGGATTTTTTTTTGCCTTCATCTAAAAATCTTCACTTAGCATCAGGTCCTGGAACTTCCTTAATTGGTATATTTTCAGTGATAACCCGATGCAAATTCCAGCAGCAGAATGTTCATAAATGTTACTTGCCTGCCCACTAAGATGCCGTACATCAATGCACAACACAAGGAGCTGTTTATACACAGAGCCCAAAGGCTAGGCAGGGCATGGGTGCTTGGAAGGGAGCAGTGGTTGATAATGGCAGCTACAACAGCTGTGGGGAATTGGACATTCATTGGTTAGGGGCTCTGAGGGCTGTGAGATATTTGGCTGCTGGGCAGCACTAATAAACAGCAGCTGCAGCTCTCCTCCAGCAGTGGTGTGTGAAAGTGCAGAGGAACTAGCAGAGGGAATGTGATAGAAGAACTTCAAATAGTGGCATGCTGGAAAGATTTTAGGACACTGATGATGACAAGAAATACAGAAAGGAATTCCTTTGAAGCGTCTAGAAATGCAATAGTAGGAAGACGTGGCAAAACTCATTTCCTATAGCAATTTCCCATTAAATAAGTCTGTCAAAGAACATGACTGAAGACTGCTTTATGCAAATATGCAAAAATTGAGGCACCTCACAACAGGTTAAAAAAAAAAAAGTTTGATCTCTTTCAATAAGAGGCAAGGCTGACCTTAGTGGAATTGAAACTGAACTGAGGAGCAAGCTATGTGCAGCAGTTACGCTTCTGGTTGCCCTCCTTTCCTTTGCCAAGTTCATAGCCAGGCACTACATGACAAGAATCTGAATACTGATCACATGGAGAAAAATAAATAAAGCAGAATTTCTTTTTCTCAACTTCTGAATTGCAGACTGAATGTGTGCTGATTATACTATTTTCAACTGCAGTAAATGTGGCTTCCATAACTGTACTGATGCATTTGAATTAGTAAATGCAGTTTTCAAACCCAAGTTGATATGAAGATTGCTTTTTGAGAAAAAGAATTGCTCTTACAGCTAAGGAGCTCCACGTGTTCAGTTCTGTCAGCAGGTCACTTGCTCTGCTTGGTGTAGTGCTCCCTCCTACTGTCTCAGTTCCCTCTTTGACAGAGAAGAGTTAACTTAAATCTCTGTGTCATTCAAAGTAGATGATGTTTTCTGAAAAAACAAGTGTCCCTGAGAGCATAGATGTCAGTGCTGAGTTCTTCACTCTCCTCAGAATTCAGTCATTTTTACCTCGATTAGACAAATTTGTGTTGTATAGTACACCACTAAAGCTTCATCAGCGTTGTCAAGATCAGTGGTTAAGGGCCAAATTACACAGGGCTCTTTCCCCTGCCTCAAAATACTGAGCAGAAAAGGGAATTAACCTCCAGAAAGCACATGCTGCATTTCTAAATGTGTACATAGGGGAACCACTCACTCCTTCAGCAGGGCTACTGCTTATAACTGGAATGCGTTCTAGTCAAGGCTCAGTACAGACATTAGCATTCTCCTGGATTCCTTGCACCTAATCCCAGGCAGCTGTAGAGAAGGGGTTATGAACTGTTAGCACTTACGCATCTTTTCACCTATGTAGGAAGATACCTTTGCTACTGCTCCTATGGAGACAGACCAATTAAATTCCCATTAGGAATGGGAAACAGTGCACAACTGTAAGCACAGCAATAAAGTAAAATACCCAGTAAAACACTCCTGTTTAAAGAGCTGCTTTACATGTGTAATGGATTCAGGAGTTGAACAGTGCCCTAAGAAGAACAAGCTCTCTGGCAGTTTTTCTCTTAAAGTACTCAATGGTTTGGGGTTTGTTAGCTTCCAGCTAACCATTGCATTAGCTGGTACAGCTCCAGCTGTACCGTTGTGTGCTTCTCTACAGCTACATGATCTTTCCAGCCTGGGTTTTACAACCCGTAAGTGAATTCTGAGTTTTGCTGGCCTCGCTGATACCCTTTCTTCATGTTGTAAGGCCTTCTTCCTGTGCTTGCTGTTACTTGGGTTACTTTCTCCATCTATTTCTGTCTCCTTTTACTCACGCTTCTTCAAACGTATGGCCTTCCTCTGGTTGTTGTTTTGTTGTGTTTCTTTGACAAAATTCCCAGGCAAGTTATGGTTCCTTCAGGTAATTTAATAATTCCTTTTTTCTCCACATATCCAGTGCAGTCTGGCTGCTATTGAATTGTTTCTAAAAATATTAATTTATCTGCCTTCTACCATGGTTGTCTTCAGGTGCAAGTGGAACGTAAGCATTGCAATGCACTTTACCATCAGACTACGTTACAACACACGGTCTGCTGGCATCTTTCTCTGTTGTTGGGCAGTGTTTTCTAAGCTCAGTAGACTTAAGCTATTAGTCCCATAGGACATTAGTCCTATGCACTAATCATTTAAAAATACTGCCAAGAGACTGACCCTTTCACATACATAAACACACATGTAATTTCACAGGTTCATAAGAGCTGTATTTAGTAAATTATTTGGTTCAGTTGTAACTTGGATGATAGAATTTTTCAACAAAAGTGTACTAGAAAAGTTGTGATTCCAGGACTTTACACTAATATACCATTCTTTTTTTTAATAAGCAGATAAGTTAAAGCAGGAGAAAATCTAACTTCAATTTCTTCAAAACAATTTTAATATCAGACTAATAGTATTTCTCAGTAGGCTTTCATTACAGAAGACTTAATAGACTCCCATCAGCTAAGTCAGCCAAGATGAATTGTGACTGATTCTAGACTGGGGAAATAGAATTTTTAATGAGCAGATAACAGAACATGAGCCTGCCATGACTTTGTTGGATTCTGCAGTCATTTGATTCCCCAAGGCCAAACTGCATTAGCTGCATGTTCCCTTTTCAGTAGGTCTGATACTACAGACAGTGAGAAATCATGCAGAGCTATATAACTGGAGTGTAGGCTGACCTGTTGACTCTTCTAAAAGCAGGTGCAAAGAGGATCCTTATTTCCAAAGGAGCTCTGATCTACCTGTGTAATGCACAGGTGACTAAGCCTGTAGGCACTGATTTCAGAAAGGGCACAATGTCTCCAATGAAAGAAATGTAGGGGGATGTATAGCTGAGTATGTCTGATCTTCTTTCACATACACTCCTTGTCTAGTGTATTTGGAAGCAATAAGAATGTATCCTATAGTCAAAACTACCAAGGCGAAACTAAATTAGGGATCTGTTGTGCCATTCTTCATTGTGAATGGCACCTCCATTTTATGAAAATTCACAAGTGTGAAAATTCTCTTACCGTCTCTGAGTAAGGCTGCTGCAACCTGACAGTATTAGTTGGGTCTGTTAAAAATGTTTAGACCTTTTCTCTAAAGCCTTAGAACAACAACAACAAAAATATATCCACAACAATATTGCGAAGTGGCAAATACAAAATGCTGGTAGAATTATTTCAATCCGCAATTAATGAACATTTATTAGGGAACTAGAGGAAAGGATGGACAGCATCACTTTAAAACATCAAAACTCAAAAGAAAGAAGTTCTCGGGGCCTTAACAATTGATACGTTTCCCCCAGTATCTGCTAAGACATAAAAATCAGGTATTGCTAGTGGCTATTCTTGCAGCTGGCTAGTTGGAGACAGGTAGCATTGGCCATTCAAAAATGAATTGTTAACCCCGGTCCAAAGAATATAAAAAGACTTATGACATCACCATTCACCACACTTGAGTGCTTAAGTCTGAAATAATAATTAAAAAAAAAAAAGTTAAAAATGCACAACATACTTTAAGGGGTTTACAAAATTCTGACAGTTTTGCAGGTGGAAATACAGTCAATAACAGATACTGCTGAGTACTATTTGCAGTGGAACACAGAACAGGCTTTTAAGATCTGGAAATTCTATGGAATTCTCCCAGCAATGAAACCTCTAAAATCTTGCTGAAGGCCATTAGCACCCTCCCTATCCCATTAGCTTAAGAGGATTAGATTGCATTTTTCTCCTGTTAGCACAGTATTGTCTCTTTCAAACCCAGGAATACTTGAGCTGCTGGCAGATTTAGTAAACAAAAAATACAAAAGTAGACTATTGTATTAATTCTTTTCAAGATAAAATATCTTGTCTTTGTTAAGCAGAATCAGCAAATTGCAAGGTTAAATTATGAGGCATTTTACAGAATACAGATTTAATAATAATAGTAAATAATGAAGATAATCAAGGGTTTCATTAACAGTGAATTATGTCATGGGATTTAACATTTGCAAGCTTCGAGAAAATATCTGCAGCCTGCAGCTGGTTGTGTTTCAGGCACACTGCTCCATAGCAGATGATCATCTCATTTAAAAAGCAAAATTAGAAAGATCTTCCCTCTGTCTAAGGTGTACACTGTGTATCAGTAAATACTCTTCAATTTGTAAAACTAGTTAGAAGATGAATACCTTGTCAGTCATTTTAGAAGATGCTCAAGATGGCTTGAAACCTTTACAACATCAGCTTTTCCATCAGTTGTCAGCAGAAAAATTGCATGCATCTGATGAAAGTAACAGCTTCCTTTAAATATGGGTTTTGAGTGTGAAACTATTTAGATGCTCTGAATAATACTATTATAATCTAACAGGTTTGCACATAGTTACTGAAAACGAAGTACCAACCATAGTGATGTGCTTTAAACTATAATTGGGTACTAGCATTAAAGATGAGCAGTGACATGACATACGTAACCCCATGCTAGATGCTATAGGAGCACTTTCAAGCAGGCCCAAGAAGCAGCACATACACTGGACTTTGGTGTATCTGGAAGAACACCTGCATGCATTGTGTTGCCTATCCAAAAAGACTATTTTGTCCCTTGCATAGCAGTCATTTAGATCTGATGACACAGAACTCACTGCAGAGATCCACAAGTGAGATGAAAGGACCTTATCCAGAGAGCATAGTTAACTCAAAATATTTGTATCACTCAAAATATTTATTAAAATTCAAAAAATGCTGAGCAAAAAATGTTGTCATTAGGAAGGACTGCACAAATTCACTTCATGTAGCAGGAGGTCAAATTGTTTGGGGAAGACTAGTAATTGGATACAAAATGTTTAACCTGAGGCACTTCTGAGCAGGGAAGTGCTCCACAGAATTCTTTTATCTCTAAAGAGAGATGTAAGGTGTTTACAGCTGAGCTGCTGAAAGCAAGCTTTCTGAAGTTCAAACATTTAATCTTTTCAAAGCAGGTAAGAAAAGTAAGTTTTCTATAACATACAAATACCTTGTGAGAAACAAACTGAATACAGTGTAGCATTTCAATTGCAGAGTACTGCGAAATTTGGCTACCAAGCATTAAGGCACTACAAAATGTAATGTCAGCTCCAGCAGCCCATTATTATTGCTCAGTGAAGTATGAGACAGATGAGATCTTTATACTGATTCACGATTTCATGTATCCTTCATAAACAGTTTCTTTAATGTCTTCTCTCCAAGAAACATTTTACCAAGGAAAAATAGAATGCTTCTCAGAGAGAAGCCCTGCATCTACTGCCATAGTTACAAGTAAAATGTACTTATGAACTATGATTGACTCAATAAGCTGAATAAATATTAAGCTTAATTCTTTATTTAAAAACAAATGAAACAAGTGAACTTTCCAAGTGTTTTGTAGCCCTACCCTTTTGCTAGCTTACTGGTACCCAACTTTGTCTGCGTTATTCTCACCAGTGTGTGTCAGGGTACTTAGAGCACTACGAGTACTTAGAAACCTTTTGAAGATGGTTTCTGAGAAAAGTCAAGAACTGTATGGTCACTAATGGCAAGATAACAGCCATCTTACACCTGAATCACTTATCTTTATAGCAGAAGATTGCTGTCTAAAAAATGTTTTTTTCATTTAGGTCTTGCACTAGATCTGTGTTTTGGATGTCAAGAGCCTTAAATTAGGACATTTCCATTCTATCAGTAGATGATGTGAATCTAAGCCATCCCAGTGCAAATTCTTTCTCCTGTTCACACTTTCTTCTCTCAATTTATGACTTTGAAAAGGGGAGCATACGTGTTTTTTCCCCACCATAAGGATAAAACGTTAAACGTGAGACAGCTATAGTTTTTCTTTTACTGGCAGATTTTTAAACTTCTCCCTTCCTCCGTTCCATTCCTGCCTTTACCAAATCCACTGCTGAGACATACGAGTGGTTCCATCTGAAAAATACTGGAACTCTGAGTGTTGGGGCTATTCATGCCATGCTGTATCTTTCTTGCTTAAGACTACTGGCCTGATAACCTGTGTTGGGGACTAGATGGCTTTAAATTTCACGGATTTTAGCTTTCCACACATTATTCTATCACGTCTTTCTTTTCTTTTCTTTGATATCTTATTCCTTGAGCAGTTGTCTGAAATGCTAGGTATGGTTTTGTTTCAAAATACAGTTCTCCCAAGTACGGACCGTCTTCTTGTCCTTCTCACAGAATTAAGCTGGGAACATTTTAAACAGGCCTCAAGCCAATGATTAAACATTTGGTAATGCAGGGTTACTGAAATTTGTTGGCTCAAAGTAAATTATAGCTGTTGAACATCTTGAATATCACGTGTCTGTGTACTTAGTGTAGGGATCAAGGCCAATCATCTATAATGCATCTATCAGAGTAAAGAATGTTGTACCTATGGATAAAACTTGTTCCTAACTCGCTTAGAGGATGTTTACTACTTCATTTATCTTAGATGGGAACGTAGGAAATGTGTTCAGGGTATGCTGTTTGTTGATGAGAGGTGGGAATACCTGGAAGAAATGTTACAAGTTAGTTTCCTCAAAACAGCTGCATTTATTTTTCATCACGTTCAGATTTCAATTTAAAATATTAGATTTGTCTACAGTTATTACGACTATGAACCTTGAAGAATACTGTAGCAAGAAGAGATTAGCAAATTTTTTCTACAATGTGTAGTTTCCTTGCAGCTCTGAATTTGATTTCATTGTTTCCAAAGCATGTGCAATTTCTTCTTGGCCTTTCATACGGTCACTGAGAAGAGAATACCACTGGAAAAGATGTGCTGTGTGGTTGAAAAGACAAACTTGGCAGAGGGAAGTAAGAATTGCCTTTATGAATTTAAGCTGACTTCAGTATCTTTAACTATTTATCAAGCTTCTTTCTTTTTAATAATTTCCAGGTATTTTCCAGACATACCCAAATATCCTATTTTTTCTCTAGCTGCTGTCTCTGGTAATGTTGCTCAGAATGTCAGTGCTGCTCAGCCACAAACGCTCCCTGAGATGCTGCTGAAAAAAGGTGATAATTTCACCAGTTAAATGAAACACATGAAAGTACTCTGAGAACACGTACATGTGAATGAAATTCACACATGCATCTAACAAAGCCAAAACCGAAACAAGAAGAAATAAAAATGCAATCTGAAATATATATTCAGGATATTCACTTGAAATTCCAGTTTAATATCTTAGCCACAGAAGCAAATTTCCATGTACTCAGACTTCAGTGAGGATTGATAGCATATCCATAAATAGATCCTATTTCTGTGACCCTCCTTGCCCTCCCTGAAAGGACGGGTGAGATGCTGCCAATTTAATTTCCTTTCTCAATTTGAATTATCCAAGTCATATTTGTCCCATTTTAATAGTCATGGAGGCTGTGCATGTGCGTGCATATGATACAATAAGCTCAAGACACCCAGGGTAGCTTTTTAAGTGTAGCTCGAAAATAAGCATTCTGCTATGGCAGCTGACACCCACAGCACGAGGTTTACAAGCTCTGCTAAGCCAGTTCTGCACTTCCTTGGTTTGGTTATCTGTAATACAGAGTCAGAAAATGGCAGAAATTAACATGCATGAATATTGAACAGATTAGCTGACATATATAGTGTCTCAATTTGTCCATCTGTACCTGAACTCAAAGAACAATCCAGAATACTTCCAAGAGTCAGATGTCCTAAACAATCCATGTAAGAAGCTGATCATCCAATACAGTGCAAATAAGATCCATCATGTTCTGGTGGAATTCTTAAGTCCTTTCACCACTTTTATTCTGAATGAGAAAGTTGAATTTCTCATCTACCTTACCAAGGCACAGTAGGAAACTACATTAAAATGCTCAATATCCAAAATAAATAGTTTGTGTTAATAACAGTTCATTTAATCAAAACTTGAAGAGAGAGATTAGCCAAGGGAGCAAGTTAAACTTTATAAATAGGCAGCAGCACCTGGCTATCAAATTTCTTAACACAAATATAATAATTCCAGTCACAAGTGGAAGGGAATTCACACTGAGTCTTCTCCCTGACTTGTTGAGTGATGCAGAGCCTACAGGATTTGTGGCTTTGGTTTCTTGTAAGGGCTACAAGGATGGAATCGCTTACTGCTGATTCTGATCCTAACTGATACAGCTGTTAGTCTCCAACTGATGATTAACACTGTTATTAACTTAATGGTTAAGTAATGGTTAAGTAGTGTAAAACTACATAATGAAGTAATCAGTGCTTTAAAAAATGTATGTCTAAGACATAAAAACATCAACTGCTAGAGAGGACTTATGCTCTGCAAAGTGTACGTTTAAAAGGAATCCTGACTATTTTGCTCCCAACTCTCCTTGAATGTTGATGAACATTTTGAAAAGCATTTCCAGTATCTTAAAAGTGGAGGATAATGTACTATGTCTGTCTCTATATTAACTCGGTTTTAGTATTTAGTTAGGATGGCATTAACAATTTATTTTACTGATGCAAACATGCAACTAAAAATGCTTTTAATTTTAATGTCATCTACAAATGAAATACAAATAGAATTTTCCTTCAGTGTTAATTAAAAAATCTAAAAAAGCTTTTCTCTTATTTCCTTTAATTATTTCAAACATTTCCATAGCAAAGACATTTTATTAGCTTTTTTTTTTTTTTTAAGCTCATGCAGAATAGCTGTAAAATAAAATCTTTAAAAGCTTTGCTATTACTTATAGCTAGTAAGGATTTTAATTGAGTTTTATTGCTGAGCCAACACTACCAATTAGGACAGGAGGCACTTTACAAATCAATGTTTGGTTCTAATGTTCTTCCTGGCCATTTTAAACTAGCTTTACTTGTGATCCTTGGTCTTGCAGAGGTCAGCAGGCAGCCAAAGTTACTTCAGAGTATCTTCTCATTTTCCTCTTATAAAATTTGCATTATTTGTAAGGGCTATTTGAAAATAACGTGCAAGAAGACAACTGGACAAGTATGTTTCTTTGGCAGGAGGCAGGAAAGAGAGGCCTTGCTTTCCCTTAGCTCGTGAGCTGGCAGCTACGAAGCCAGTTAATACCAACTACAAAGAAATGGATGCTGAAAATCAAGAACTTGTTAGATGAGAATCTTTACACAAAAAGTTTAAAGCTGTTCCTTTTTTTCATTTATTGCAGTCATCTGTAAATGTCATATGGTTCTACTGAGGAAATGCTCATTTGAGGAGAAAAGGTTAAGTATTTACCTACTGCCATGGTATAACTTTAAGAGTTTATACACACACATGGTGCTCAGCACACACTAAATGCCTTTCACTTCTTTCTTTCCACATCAAAAGATTTTTTTTCATGCTGATACAGCAAAGCTGAGGACATGCTGCAGTAATCAATGCTGAACAGAAGCAAGGCTTAAAATGACTGCAGATATGCTGTTAATAATGGGCTGTCTTGGATAACCAAAAGAGCAGTAAACATAGCATTTCCAGATTGCTTTCTGCTTGAAAATTTCAGCTGTTTCTTTAGGGGATATTTAAGAACACAGTATCACTAACTTCAGAGAATCCATATAGAAACACACAACAAACTGCCACAACTACTTATTTCAGGATAACAAAAGCATAAACAAGCTTTCTCCTAAAAATATCCAACTTACCCTTGCTAAGAATGTGTGTCAGACAATTTCAACATGAATTTAGACAGGAAACAAAAGCACGCAAGGTAAATTAGGTCATGTTTGAACAACAGTCAGTTTCATATTATCAGACTAACAAATTGAGCTGATAGTATAGCACACTGATGACAGCATAGTTGAATTAAAACAGTCACCAGAAAAAAAAAGCCTGAACAGAAAAGAATATCGTGTAGCATCTCCAAGGGAATAAAGGAGATAAAGACACTCAAAGTATTGTCCAATCTTACAAGATATTTTGCTTCATGCTTGTACTGGATTTGGTAGTACTTAAACATGTACTTTCCCCAGATATGAAGTTTACATATTACAGGTTTCATCTGAGCAATTGTGTACTTGGCAGCATAAATACATAAGGTTTCTTATGTATTTTTCTAAAGTAAAGAGAATACAAGACCTTTCATCCCTTGTTTCTCTCTTTATCCTTATTTTACCTCAAAAACTCAAGAACATTTCCATGTGTAATTGCACAGTTTCTACACCTAAACCCAGACTGTGCATGAAACTTGATTTTTAAATCTTGCATTCCATTTTCTTGTCTACTAATTTCTTTTATACCCATCCATTTTAAACAAGAAATTGAATTTTTACCTTACCACTCAATGGAAAAACTGTGGTAATTGTTCTTCCTGTGAAATGATCAAAAACAGTGTAAGACTATGAACTTTTTTTTTACCTAGGTACAGGTAGGATGGAAAACACTTTTTCAACGTAGTCACCACCTATGCATATTCTCCAGCAATGAACAGGAATCTGCGTGTTGTGTTTATACAAATCTCCATCAGTGCAGGTGACCCACTGCTTTGCAGCTGCTGTGATGGTGCTGCTGCTAGGAAAATGTTGCCCATTCAGTCCATCTTTCATCAGCTCAAACAGATGGAATTCAGAAGGTGCTAAATCCAGACCATACAGTGGGTGTGGCAGGACAGTTCAGCTAAGACTGACAATGTGCTCCACAGTCTTCAGGCTGGCATGGAGCCTGGCATTACTGTGTCAGAAGAAAGATTATCTTCATCTATGGCCTGACTCTGGAAGTTTGAGCTTTTAGCTTAGTCAGTTTTCACCACTGTTTCCAATGCGTTAAAACTGATACTCAGCTCTGCATGCAGTTTTCTGGTCGTAATCCACTGATTCATACAGATGAGCTGATCATGATGCTCTTCACTTTGTGGTATGACAGCTGTGCATGGCTGTCCAGAACATGGCTTGTCTTTCACATTCCTGTCACCACTTCTGAACGCACCACCTACTGCCTCACTGTGCTCACATCTGCTGTTTGGTTTTTAGAAACATTCAGTTAGTATCAATCTTTGCCAACAGATGCTTTTTTTTTTTTTTTTTTTTTTTTTTTTTTTTGCAGAGAGGAATTCAGTTGCACCCCTTTGCTTCATTTGCACTTCCATGTCAGATACCATTGTGTCAGGCTGCCCCATCCATCACGTGGCAAAACAATGTAAGGGAATATAGGTGGGAAGGTCCAACTTCTGCTGCCATACCACCAACATCCAGCTCTGATGTTGTGGCCAATACAGGAAAAACCAGAGGTGCTACTTCTGGAGCACCCCTCGTATATGCATGCATGAAATCAAAAAATAAATGTGTTATTCTTTTTTTTCTTTTTACACAGTGGGAAGATATTCATTCTTAAAAGGTATATAATACAAGGTTTCAACTGTAGAACAGTTTAGGCTTCAACTAAAAGAGTAAAACTACGTCAATAAGCTCAAAGACTAGCTTCCTACAAGTAAAAAAAGTGTAGAAAGCAGAAGTCAAGAATTAAAGTCCTGAACTTTAACCAGGTTATGATGTCATGTCAGATTGCACATAGAGCCACATTCTAGCCATTTTCAGAAATGCAAGCATTTAAAGTTTGTTTTATATCAGAATGATTTTAAAGGAAATTTCGTGATGTTTTCTGTCAAGCTGATGGTTTTGTAGGTGTTTGGTGCCTTTTATTTATGTGCCTTTGTGAGTGTGAAATAATTTTTCCCCAGCTTAGAATGACAAATGATTTTTGATCCCTTTCTATTTTATTCTGTGAATCCCCTATCCTGGCATAATTTTCCTACTTCCATTTAAAAAAAAAAAAAAAAATCCTAGTAGGCTGGCAATGCCTTTCATTTCTCCTGTCTCTTAGCAGCACATTACAATCTACATATTTTTATTATTTTTTCCTACTGATTTTATGCTGTTATAGAACATTGTTTTGTAGCTGCAAGCACAGGGTCAGTCTCTAGCTGCTAGAATATAAAAAGTGCTTGTATCTGGTTGATTCGTTATAGAGGAATAAGGCTGTTGAGAGGGGTGGTTCCTTCATCCTTTTTGGGAACATGAATGGTATTCAAGAAGAAAAGCTCAGATCCTTCCTCCTAGGATTTCAGTGCAAGCCACGTAATACCAATTTTATTTTCCCTTGTTAATTTTCCTTTTCTCTGTATTGTATTACTATGGATTTTCTGAGATTCTCAGACCATCCTGAGGCCAGATCTACTCCTTTAACACAAGTGTTCACACACTTCTTTTTCTTCCAAGGATTCTTTTCCATCATACAGTTGCCATGACTAATGCTTTCAAGGTCAAGTGAATATCAGGGGCTAAACTGTTAAAGCAAAACAAATCATGCTCTATCGAGACTAACTGGGAAGATTTATTTATCCGTTCTATTTTTCTTAAGTGCAGGACTGGCACAATCTGCAACACTGAATGTCACACAGTATGTAATACCGTACTGATTAGCATAATGCTAACACTTCATCTTGTGTGCTGAACACACCTCCAGTCAGCCCAGCCCTGCAGCAGGGATGTCTTGTATAGGGAGAACTGCCCAGGCTTTCCTCTTATATGATACATTCAGTGAATCTATGGGATGAAATTGTAGGTTAGCATCAATGGTTTTCTAAATCATTTGCTTCCCTCACATAATCACTAATAAGCCTTACTTGAAGGGCTTTTGTTGTTGTTTTCAGATGGTCTTTGGCTTGATCATGTGAGCATTATAAATTACTCCATTTTCATTGTTGAATAGATGCTCCCCTTCACCTTCCCCAGTGGAGATAACCTGTCTACCTACTTCTGCCCTGAAGGGTGCAAGAGAGGCTGCATTAAAACACTGCTTAAAGCAGCTGCAATAGGCACTGTATATATGCCTCACTGGGTACATCAGCACAGACCTGTAGAATGAAATCCAAGATAGCAGAGAAAGAGGTACTTCTCCAAAGTCTGCATAAGAAGAAACAGCTTAAGGTCTAGAGATTAATCCATCACCAACTTGATTCCTCCACTGCAAGTTAGAGGCCCATATATGGTCAGTTTTATTTAGCAAAGTATTTGAATATTTCACCCAAAATGATTTTAAAGTAATTTTTACTTGTATTTATCTCTGTATTTCCTCAGAAGTAATGAAATTTTAAATAAGTACACAACACATTCACTACAGGATTAGGGAACAGAAAAATATCTAGTAGACACTTCTGTGCTCTAACAGAAAATATATTTTCTTTAAGAAGCTATGAAATTATTCATAGATTTTGTTCACTCTGTGACCAAACCGAGTAATCATTTCTTAAAATATTTCTTTTAAAACACTGAGCACCCCAGTAATTTTGCTCAGTTTTAATTCTGACAACCATATGAAATATGAGAAAAACTTATATAAGAATACATTTATGTTTGGGATTGATAAGGAATAAAAATAAGCCTCCCAGAGACTAAACAAAAGGTTTTCACTCTCCCACTTATTTTTCTTTAAAAATACATCTTACATTAAATCCCCTCCCACTGAAATGTTGTTACTGAAAAATGCCTTATACCAAGAAGTTCAATTTCAGATGCCAGCAGCTTGCTCTGAATTGCGTAGGCAGTATGAGAACACTGTAGAAGCGTTAGTGTAGAAGTAACATATAAGTGCATGAATAATATCTTCTTACTGATGTAACTGTGAAATATGTTCTTTTGGCATTTATAATTAGGGGTAGAACAGATGGTGAAAGCTTAATACATCCATTAAAATAAATTATGCTGCCAGTGTTTCTTTAGTCTGTAAAACTTTGATTGGGTTGGCTATTTCTGGTTGAATTTTTCTGTTCTCCTTGATGCAGATCCTGTGCATGTGCTGGAGGATATTTTGTGCTGCAACTGCAGCAGAAAAAAAGGAATGTGAAGGGTAGCAATGGGGAATTCTGTCCAAGACTAACAATGCTTTCAAAAGGGAGAAGTCTGATTTAATTGTCTCCTCACTCCCCAACAATCTTTTTCTTCATAAAAAAAAAAGTCTAGCTGTATTCCCCTTAGTCCTTCACTTTTAGTTGTCAAAACCTCAGAAACAATGCACATTTCTTTGTTTCCTTCTTAAATGATCAGCAAAAACAAAGACCTGTTATATGTACTGCTGAATTGCATCTCTCAAGTGCAGCATGTGCATCTCACGATTCACACGTGCGCTAACTGTTCGAAGGAACAACTGTGCTTACTGTTGGCTGCAGCTTTCTGTCACAGAACAGAAGACAAGGCAGGCATCTTGTTTTCACTGTGCCCCCACAAGCACACTCACAGCTAGTGAGATGGCTCAATAGCTGGGAGTTCCTCAGTGCCTCACGCTGAGCACTGAGGTTTAGGATTTGCCTTCGGATACATTCAAAGAAGTCTTGCTCTTCTGAGAGGCGTGGTATTACCTGCATTTCTCTTCTGGGTAACTACTAACAGATGATGTAACACTAATTGTTATCTTAGAGGAAACTTTACGGCTTGGTTTATGCAAAAATATAATCGCTGCAATTTGAGACCGAAGGGTAAAAACTGCAATGGAGCTAAAGGAGAAATGATGAAATAGCATACAACTATGTGAGTGGTGTGCGCCAATTGGAATGTAATTAAAACTCTGCTTGTTTGGGGGATTTGATGGCTTGAAGTTTCCACCTCTATCATTACTGTTCTAGTGGAAAGATACTGACATTGTAGGAAGATATGCTGCTCTGATGAGTTTGTGAAAGACTGTTTACCAAGATAATGAGGATGCATTCAAAGCTTCCTTATGCCTAGGACTTTGCCATTCTTCTCACCTCTACAATGGACTTTTCATATCAGTGACTCTCTATATTAAGATAATAGCTGCAACTGCTTCCTATTATCGAGAAAGTAATAAATTCCTGCTTCCCAGTAACAGCAGAGACTTCAGTTGTCCTCAGCTACCCATAACAACTGTATTAAAACTCTTAATTCCAGAGCATGAAAGAAAAGCCTCTATAATCTAAAAACTAAGAGAAACTTATGTTTCGCTGTGCACTTTTCTTAAAACATGACATGTTGGGAAAGAAATTTAGTCTGACTTCAGTCAAATGCAAGTATTTGCAAGACATGAAACAGACATTTACTTATTTATTTAAAGCACTGGAATACATATGTATTATTTAGAGTATTGTAGTATTTTATATTCTGAAACAAAATAATAATTTTAGAACATGAGGTTCTATAGACTCGGTCTATATCCAGAGACAATTTATTCAGAGCGCTTACAGGATGTTGAATTATTCTGCAAATAAATCAGTAGAGACTGAAAACAGCTTTGAAAGCTGAGCCAGTTAGTAGTGTTGATCAAGGCAACTGGCAAAGCAGCTTCAGCACCAAACTCAGCGTTCCCAGAAGCAGTGGGATCCACAGACGGATAAGCTGCAGTGTCTCCCTTTCTGCTGCACATGAACTGTATGGGAGAAGAAGATGTCACTAGAAGAAAGAGCTATTGTCACTATGCTTGACTTATTCTTGATTTCCCGGAGAGAATTTTAAGAAATATAGGCAGTCAGATTAGGATAAAAATGTGAAAGTCATAAAACTTCACCAGAGGGTCTTTATTAACAGTGTTCTTTGAGCTGACTCCAACCAAATTAAGTCATTGAAAAAAATGTGGTTTTTTTTTGTTTTGTTTTGTTTTTTGCTTGTTTTTGTGTGTTTTGGTTTGGTTATTTTTGTTATGTATAATATAGACAGGAAGCATGTCTGAGGTTTAGAGATGATGTGGTACATTTCAAATACCTGAATGAAATCAGATGTCAACTGTCATTTGTGCCTCTGAAAACCTTCCTTCAGCCTTTGCCATCTGAACCCTTTTCCCACTGCCTGGAGACCTGCTGCTACTCTTATCTCTTTCCATGCCTGTGCTGTGTCTGATAAAGGGTTCTGCTGTGTGAAATGCAAATTAGTTCACTGCTTGCATTAATAGTAGCCATCAGTGGCAACTGCATTCTAAAATAATCTTTCCCAGGAGAGCCAACTAGAGAAAATCCATACACATCACATTAACAGGATACATTAAATATTATAACACTTAAATATAGGCCATAAGTTCCTACGTTAAATTATCACATATTCAAAAATGAAATGGTATAGCCAGGTATGTATTCAAAAGGAGTAAAATAAACCCTTTTGAATAAAAAGAATGGGAAAAAAAATCAAGTGTTACATTTCAACGGATACTGCAGCAATTGAAGTGTGGGAATTAGTAAGTGAGATTGGAATAATGTCCTCAAAAGCAGCTGTTTCATTGCTGGGAGCTACAGTCTTTTTCTGTACTATTTTCTGTACTATATTCTGTACCATACAAGAGGATGCAGTGCTATCATAAAAGAATGAACTCTCAGGAAGTTTCCCTCATCTGGAAAAAAATAACTAGAGAAACTGACATCTTTGAAAACACTCTTCAAATCTCATAATTAATTAAAAATTCTGTACAAATTCAGTTCTTCAGCAGGGCGACAACAAGTAAATAGCATGACTTTTCCTAGGAGGTTCCAAATTCATATTTAACCTACTGCCAATTCTGGGAGACCCAGATAGGAAAATAAGAGCAAAGTATTGATAAGAGTTCAAGAAGAGGAGTTAAAACAGTTTACTGAATAACGATTCTATCTTAGAAGACAAAGAAAAGTTTTTCTCTATGCCAGACTTCCATTACATTCTTCAGCTGATAATCTTTGTCTCTCCTCTGGCCCCACTGCAACAGCTCCCCACCCTTCTTGTTCTGGGGGCCCTGTGCCTGGTCACAGAACTCCAGTTGCAGCCACACAAGGGCACAGCAGAGGTGGACAGTCACCTCCCTTGCCCTACTGGCCACCTATCTTTAGATGTGGCCCAGGATGCTGTTGGCCTTTCAGGCTGCAAACACACACACTGTTGGCTCACAGCCAGCTTTTTGTTCATCAGGACCCCTGAGTCCTTCTCTGCAGGACTTCTCTCAGTGAGTTCTTCTCTCAGTCTGCACACATATCTGAGATTGCCATACCCAAGCACAACACCTTGCACTTGGTCTTTTTGAACCTCACTCTGTTCACGTGGGCCCACTTTTCAAGCCTGTCCATGTCCCTCTGGATGGCATCCCTCCCTTCTATTGTGTCAGGTGCAGCACTCAGCTTAGTGTCATCAGCAAGCTTGCGGAGGGTACACTCAATCCAACTGTCTGTGTCATTGATAAAGATGTTGAAGAGCACCATTCCCACAACAGACCCCTGGGGGATACCACCTGTGAACAGCCTCCATCTGGCCATTCTCATCTTAAACTGAATACAGTAAGAATTTCATCGTTACAGACCAAATCATTCATGTTGCTTTTTTGTTGTTGTTGTTTCAAGATACATTATTACAGTATGCAAAGAATTTTTTGTCATTATTACAACATTTCACTGCAAAGACAGTGGAATTCACATCAGTTTGGCATCCCCAAGCAGCCACCACAGCTGGGATACCACTGCTTTTCTTAACTAGCATATTTCATAAAGCAGCAACTATTAAGCAGAATATCCCTCCTCTCTTCCACCTACTAAGAAAAGACTATCTCTAACTACTTCCATTACATAGTAATTATGTTTTAGATGAAAGCAACAGGATGTGTATTTTAGGAGAGTTATGCAGGCAGGCAGTCAATGAATCAAGTGAATGCATTCGGGTGTCTCTGTCTAAACAGGACTCAAATCCTTCAAAATAGTTATAGCTATGCTCAATATGGTTTTCCACATTTGTTAATTTCAATAAAAGTATGCAAATTTTAATAATAAATCCACTAAGGTCTTCACTTATTTTACAAAAAAAAATCAATTTTTGAAGTGGGTACAAATCATAGATGAAAAATAAGCAGGTAGTTTGAAGCAGGTTGAGTTTAAATAGTAAATAATAAAATACACTACACTTTAATCTGCTAAGCTCACTTCAGAAAACATGACACTTTCTGAACTGTGTGCCTCTACAAATGCATGAAAGAGTGGCAACATCTGAAGGCTCATAAGAAAGCATCTAAACTGAAACTCTTTTAGAGGACTTGCAGTTATGATTAGAGAAGTGGCCGGGGATGTCCACGAAATGTGGCACTTTGATAAATGAGAGAAAAATGGAAAATGAGAAAGGGAGGAGAAACTGGTAAAGCAAATGGAAAATGAAAAAGGATCAAAGGATAGTGATAGCTACTGATGAGAAAACCCACCCATGCAGCATAGACAAGAATGTCACCATTAAGGAACGTGCTGTTGAAATAATGATAGGAGGCCTAGAAGATGAATTTTACAGTGTGTCAGGTGATCTAAGACTAAGCCAAAGTATTATTCTACTTTTGTCCTCAGGCTTACACTTGCAAAGCTCACAAATTCAACTCCCAGAGGAAAAATCACTGTAAATTGTCCAAAATTATCATTTATGTACTGTAGTGTCTTTAGAAAATCTACCCGTGAGCTGTTCAGTGGGGTAAAGGTACGACACAGTGTGCATTTGTAAGACTAAAAATAAACTATCACGTCAAATTGTTGACTAATCTCACTCTTGGATGGCAGTGCTGTGTCTGGGGCTGGGGTGCCCAAGCTGTTACAACTCTCACTACAAACATATCGTCTCAGTGACTGTTCCAGTATACAGGACTGGTGCAGAAGATCTGCAGGCATAATTAAAGTGATAGGGAACTGTAAAACAAAAATGCCACCAAACAAAAATTACACTGATTTGTAGTGCTCTGTGCCCTTACTCCTGAATCACAGTAGGGTTCCAACATCTGGATTTATGCTTTGTCATGAGACCATACTCACATTCATCTTGGGCATTCTATGCAAGACTTGTAGTGTCTGCCCAGATGCATACAACCACTAATTCTGTATGCTTATCAATTCCTTTGCCTGCAAGATTTTAAAAGTTTTAGTATTATCCTGAGGTTATTCTTCAACACTATTTTCTCATTCTTTGGTTGTGTTTTTCAGACCTCAGCTGAAACTCGTCCAAACAGCTGAGCACAAAATGTCCTCAAGAACAGGAATAATTAAAGTGCACAGTAACTTCCTTCAAATGTCTCCTTAGCTTTACAGGAACTTTAACATTCTAAACAACTGAAAACCAGCAGTATGTTATTTCAAGTGACAATTATACAGGAAGTGTCCTTAAAGCAATCTCCATTGCACTGTTTTTTCCACAAGCATAGGTTTGTTTTATGTTTTATTGGTAATATGTATTGAATCATGCCTGGAGTTCTTGGCCTAACATGATTTTCTACAGTATTATTTCACGGATGAAAGAAATCCATATTCACCTATGCATGCAGAGGCCTGAAGTCCTCCCAGGTGTGTCTCAAAATGGTTATGACATCCCAAGAGATGGGTTTTGCTTTTGGATCACTAATTGCGTTGATGGATGTGAACACTCATGCTGCTAGATAGCAAGCTACTGGCTACACTTCTAAGGAGAGAATAAATTATCCTGAGCTTAGCAAGAATTTATGCTTACAGAATAAGGAAGGGTACCATCTGTTCAAGAAGAGATAATATAAAATTTTTTGGTGTTAAATTGTTCACTTCTGATACAGCTGTATCACCGGTGAATACCCCATATACTGAAATTATGTGGAAGCCAAAATCTAGCTTTTCAGAACAATGGCAGGAAATCACCTAGGACTGTATGCAAGGTGGATCTTTGAAAACATAATGAATGCTTCTGGAGTAAATGTGGGGGAAAACCTGAACTCTTAATGGGGGAAAAAAAATGAGAGGGAAGAACTTTACTAACACCATTTATATGAGTTTGAAATAATTTCACATTACCTCAGCTATTCTTCAGAACATTTTTAAACTTGGACTGAGCAAGGTGTCTCACACCAGGAAACACAGGCACTCTCTGTACTCAATTCATTTCCATATTTCTAATAAAAGTCCTTACTAACTTCTGAGGACTGAAGTTCTCCTCTGTCTCTCTAGAGATCGTACAGCCAGACCTCCAAAGTCATTTTAAGTAGGTTAAGGCAATGGACATGATATGCATACAGAAGCTGAGAACACCCAACAGGATCCCAGCATTACAGTCTATCTGTTGAATCATTTTTATGTCTTATCCATGATACTATCTAAAAAACTTAATTTGTGCATTCTTCTTGACAAACTATAATCACACCCTATACTCCATAAACGTTTTTACTAATACTTACTGGAGATGATGCAAGCTAAGTTTTAATTACATTTTATCCTACTGGACAAAGGAAATTATTAGTGTAATAAAAAATCAGAAAAATGAGCTGGTAAATAGCTATCTCATATTTATTTCTACTCTCCCATCTGAGAAGGATGAGAAATCTACAAATTCCTCTTCCTTGTGTTGGCAGTTCACTTAGCCAGAGGAAATAGAGTCTATTATGTTTTACTATTCATATTACAAAGTATTTAGGCATAATAGCTAAGTCGATGGTCAAATACAGAATAGTAAGATTTTCCATGTCCTAAGAAGTTCGTTATTTAACTACAAAGTAAAAACCAACAGACAAAAGCAAATCCAAGGACTAGATCAGTCACAGTAAGCACTAGCATTTCTATTGCTGTTTGTTTGTTTGTTTGTTTGTTTTGCAGGTGGGTTTAGCAAAATTTTCAAAATTGATTTCCAGGATAGGGATAAATCATTTCTGGTGTTTCATAGTACTGTATCCTAGAAGCAAAGGATTAGATACAAAATGTTTGTTAAAAAATATAACAAACGGATAATGAAGTCCCATCATAGATCATAGAATCTATTTTGTTGGAAGGGACATTTAAAGGTCATCTAGTCCAACTCCCCTGTCACGGACAGGGACCCCTGCAGCTAGATCATGTTGGTCCAGCAGAGCCTGGTCCAGCCTGAATTTGAATGCCTGGGCCTCCACCACCTCTCTGGGCAACCTGTTTCAGTGCCTCACGACTCTTACCTCAAAAAACTTCTTCCTTATGTCCAATCTAAATCTCCCCTCTTTTAGTTTAAAACTGTTTCCCCTTGTCTTATCACAACAGACCCTGCTAAAGAATCTGTCCCCTTCCTTCTTATGGCTTCCCTTTAGGTACTGAAAGGCCACTGTCAGGTCACCTGGAGCCTTCTCTTCTCCAGGCATTCTCAGCCTGACCCTGTAGGATAGGTTTTTCATCCCTTGGATCATTTTTGTGGGCATACTCCAGCAAGTCCACATCTCTCCTGTACTGAGGACTCCCCATCTGGATTCAATACTCCAGGTGAGGTCTCACAGTGCATAGCAGAGAGACAGGATCACTTCCCTCGCCCTGCTGGCCATGCTTCTTTTGATGCAGCTCAGGATACAGTTGGTTTTCTGGGATGTAAGGGCACATTGCTGGCTTATGTCCAGCTTGCCATCCACCAGTACCCCCAGGTCCCTTCTGACAGGGCTGTGCTCCATCCTTACATCTCTCAGCTTGTACTGATAGCAGGGGTTGCCACGATCCAGGCACAAGACCTTGCACTTGGATTTATTACATCTCTTGAGGTCCTGGGCTCACTGCTCGAGCCTGTCCAGTTCTCACTGAATGGCATTAAAGGCCTTACTGAAGTCCAGATAGATTACATCAGTGTATCTTCCTTTGTCCACTCATGCAGTTATGCCATCATAAAAAGCAACAAAGTTGGTCAGGCAGGGCTTGCCCTTGGTGACGCCATGCTGGCTGTCCCATCTCAGATCCCTCAATTCCATGTGCCTTTGCATAGCTTCCAGGGAGGATCCCCTCCATGGTCTTCCCTGGCACTGAGGTGAGGCTAATGGGTCAGTAGTTTCCTGGGGCATTCTTCCCATTCTACTCTTCTTAAAAATGGGTGCTATACTCCCTTTTTTCCAGTCACTGGGAAGTTCACCTGAATGCCATGGCTTTTCAAATATCATCGAGAGTCTCATCAATGAGCTGATGAACAGAAAATAAAAACTTCAAAAGTTTTCACTTGAATAGCCATTTTTAAAAATCATTATTATTATTGTAATGGAAATAGAAGCAGTGCTGTCAAGATAAGAGGTGATGCAGTCACATCAGGGTGTGAGAAAATGATCTTTGCAGTGGTAGTCTGATCATATATAATGGAAATTGCTTTCACCAAGGTCAGAGGAAGCATCATAAAAATCAGATGACTTAATTAGAATATGTAAACAAAGCTGACTTACATGGATGTGATACTGAAAGAATATGCTACATATAAGATAGCACATAAAAAGAGAGGTGCTAATTGCAGGCTTGAATGATAGATAAAAAAGTATTGTCTGCAGGGGGAAACTGAATTTGAGTTTGATATTTACTGAGATTAAGGCGTGAAGGAAAACAAGACAGAACAATGAACAGGGCTGTACAGACCTCTACAGAAAAAGGAGATTCCTTGGAAGAACACCTTGAAAAAATATTTCAGGACACAGAAATGGATAGAACCATGAAGGACTGATAGGGAGGGCACCATTTCAAGAAGAAAAACATGCTGGCAATGGTGAAGACAGTTGAGAACAAAGCAGTGGTTCTGATCTTTGACTACCAGAATGAGAAGTCTTAAAATAGAAAGCAACTCCAGAGCAGTGTCACAGGAGGAATGCAATTTGGTCAAACAGCTTAAACATAAGAGAGGAATAGAAGTTTGGGGTGATATTTCTACAGCCACAAATCTTTATATACATCTTCCTCAATGTACTTAGCACCTACACTGTGTTGCTGCAATACTGTGGCATCATCCTTTCTTCCATAAAGTATGTACTAATATTTTTTCTATGCACAAAAGTATGAAAAGAAAGAAAACCACTTTAAGTCATTAAATGAACAGGCTTGCAGTGATTGTAAGTTACTGAGATCTCTACTTAACACACTGCATTTCTCAGTGCAACATCCATTCTCAGACAAGAGAAGAGGACAATTTCCTGTTTTAGAGTTGGAGCAAAATGACCTATAAAGGTTTTTCACCACTAGATTAATGACAACTGAACTTCTATATTACTGTTTCACTTAATTCAAAATCTTAACAGTAAAGCTCTGCATGATCTCATATATTTCTCTCTCAGTTAAATCAAGAGCCCATGTGTTCACTCCTATAGAGACATACTTCAAATATATTTTATACACTACTAAATATCCTTATCGCACTAACCAGAATATAATCATGAAACAAAAAATAAACTGATGCAGCTTGGCAGATGAAATTAAGTATCTGTATTTGAAATATTATTCTCAATCTAAGTTTTTCATGCATACTTCCCTTGGTAAGCAGCTGACTATTTTATACTAAGAGTTGCATCTTAATTTTGATTTTTTTCTTTTTTCCTCTTTTTTAGGCTTTGGACCAGACTCTTTAAGATTACCTTTACGAAAGAATACCTTAAGCAACGCAGTTCAGGGGAACACAGACAATGTTTCTGCACAACCTGGATAAGATTATGAAGACACTTCACCTAGAGTAAGTGATATTATTAGTATTCTAAATGTTTTGTGAATATTCGTGTCAGTAATACCAGGTGCACTGTTAAATAACAACACTGTATAGGGCTACTTCAGTGTACTTCAGTGACCTAAGTTCTCAGAATCCCAGTTTGTCAAGGGACTTCTGTGCCTACTGAGCTGCAGAGGTACTGAAGGTACAGAGACTCACAGAGGTACAGGAACACACTTCCATGCTTTTAGAGCTACTGCTGTGCATAGGTGAATAAGTGAAAGATTCTTTCCAGCACCAACTGAGGCAGAGTTGGGAGGAATTTAGTGGTTTGCTAAATCCATTTTAACATATAGGTGATGAAGACAACTGAGCATCTAGTTGTAGCCACCATATCAGTATTTGCAGATGTGTTTGAATTTATGTCTGAGGTGACTTGCCCCAAAAGTATGTGGCTGAGATGGAAATACTTACCAAGACAAGAAAACTTTTCCAACAGTTTTGCAGCTCTTGAATTGTTCAGCTCTGCAAGGGATTTGGTGTTAGGTCTTCTAAGGCAGCTGCTGCAGTAATGCAAGCATGAGTTTTTAAACAAAAGAAACAATAAATTAGAATCTTACAAAAATTTTAGAGGAATGAGTCTGCTTTAGACTCAAAATAATTTCTAGTGCTGCTTCTAAAACTAAAATACCTTTGAAGTTAAAACTCTGTTTAAAAGGCATGCAGTCTCACATGGTCACTAAATGATCTGTTCACTCATTAAAAGTCCATGAAAGAAAGTTACAGCTAATATGGTACATTTCCTAGATGCTGTACCCAAGATAGTACTTCTTCCTACCAAAGTCATTTAAATACGTCTCGAAGGTCAATCAGATTTAACTGATCTTGCAGTAATAACTTGGTTTCATAGCATTCTAAACACATTCTCTCTGCTTATTGTGATGTTTCTTTTACAATACATTTTATTGTATTTTATTTCAGATTATACAATCTGCCATTTATACTGCATTGTACATTATTATATTACTACATTGTTTTATTATAATGTCCTTGAGATCTACAATTAGAGAGCAATTAATTTTCTCAAGCCCTTTACACAGTAAGGCTTAGAAGTACAGCAAAACTTGGCTGCAATAAGATTCAACCTTTGGGATGGGTGCCAAGAGGTGGCAGCAAGCTGATGTACCACTGCACCATACTGCAGCAATTTTCTACGTCTCACCACAGAACCAAGAATGCGTGCTGAATGAATAAGTAGCATTCCAACACCAGCATTTACAGAAATGCTGCCAGGCTTCCTCGCAAATCTGATTTGATGAACAACCCCATGGATTTCAGTCAAATAAAACCCTAGCAATTATGTTTCTTAAAGGTCAAAGAGGGAATAACTTTATCTTTTTGGAATAAGAAAGGTCTAGTGTCTTGGCAGAAAAGACCTGTTCACCCTCTTGTTAAGGCATGAAGTAAGAAAGGAATCACCAGAACAGAGGACAAGTGGTTCTACTGTAGAGGACAAATAGAGGTTACTATGCCAAGGTGTTGCACAACAACATAATTATCTAAGAATACTAAAAAACTATTAAGTCTAGTAAATAAATAGTAAAGAGTATGTGGGAATTTCTTGTCCAAAATATAATGTTTATTTGTAGTTTTCTACAGTAGTTCTGAGCAACCTAGAACTCATATAACAGATATCATATCAGATAAATATGTATCTCAAGTAGAACATGGATAATAAATTCTGAGTCTATTATTACGAGTAATTTGGGAGATGGAGGGGGGTTCAGGAAGACATAAATCGTTCCTGAGTTACACAATAAAAATAAAAGACATTTTATTTCTGATCAGCTACTCCATCTGAGTGAAAGACAGATCAAGACAGAAATTTATACTTCTATTGTGCTGATTCACAGGAGTCCTGAGTGGATTCTTGGCACACTTTCAGACCCTACCCAAACAAGCAAACATATCTGGTTGTTTCTATTTTAAGTCATTTTAAAATATTTAAATGTTTTCAGGAGAATCTTGCCTGTCTTGGGGCAGTGTGTGGAGTTCTCACAAGAATTATCAAGAAAACAAAATAAAACTCCTGAAGGTATTATGTCTGATGCTGACATTGATTGTGTAAGGTGCTAATTACCTTAAGTAAGTGTCAAGGTATCTTCAGGGCAAGTATTTAATAATGCCTATGACTCCTTTTTATGCAATAAACAGGTTCTGCTCTACTGATATTTTTGGAAAAAAAAACAACAAAATGTGATGTGAAGACAGCCTTTATCCCTCCATCAATTTACAGAATTCTAAAGGTTTCCACTAAAGTCCAAAATAGATCATAAATTGCACATAAGTTACTAGATGATCTTATTGGTCTTTCCAACCTTAAAGATCCTATGTTGCTATGATTCTACTTTTTCTTACAACGCTCTGTTTATTTGGCTGAAGCCTCCTTTAGTGATGCTTTATGAAAAAGTACATGCTAGTATATTACTTGTACATGTACATATAAAATAAGTCCTATTTAATTTAATTTTTCTTTAAGTTTATGTAAAAATTTGACAGTGCCAACTTATTAACTTTTATTTGACGTAGACACATGAGATATATTTTGTTAGCTTAAATTCATAAGATCCTTTGCTTGAAGATCTCAAGATCTGTAATTATCACCTTACAACTTTGCTCAATTCCTGCATGAAAAAAGACTGACTTCATTCTATTACTTATGCTTGGGATATGAACAGACTTTTTCCTGCTTGTGCCAACAGACGAACACCTACTTGTTTCCTTTGATTCTGAAAAAAGTACTTGGAGAATACGAGGCTGGCTTAATTCGTATGCTAAACTCAATATTTCATTTAAATACTCCACTCTGAGGTCCCAGGTACTAACAGAACATCAACATTTTGGTTCTGCAAAATTAAGCTAGTCTTTTTTCTCCCCCAAAAAGAACAAAACATTTTTCAGATAATAGGAGAAAATGAGGATAATAGTTATCCATTAGCCAATGTTTGCACAGTGCCATGAAGATGAAGAACTCCTAGCGTTTTCATCACCATATGTTTTTTCATCCATTTCGTTAGCTGCAGCATGGAGAACAAAATGAATAGACTGTACAGTATCTAAGGGTTTCAGGCTTCAGCAAATAAAACATCAAGCTCTGAAAAGGGAAGCAAGATCTCCTACAAGAAAAAGATGCAGATATATGACAATTCCTAGAAACAGTTTATCTTTATTTCACCACTGGCATATTTATTCCTGGGTGATTGGGACTAATTTTTTCTCATTCATTAGTGAAATTACTGGATTTAATTTGAATTTACACTGAGTATATGGCTCACTCATTACGTTCCCAATTGTAGTTTCTTTTTCAATTCATTGATTTTTGTTAAGATATATTTCAGCAGGGACTCTGCTACAGAATATGCATTGCCAAGAAAGGCACATGTATGAACAAAAGAAACAAAAATGAATTTACAGTGTGCTGACATTGACTGCATCTATCAGATGACATACTGGTAATGGTAACCAGCATTTTACCTATTGTTAGGAAAAGCACTTTACAATTTGACTTACATCCACACTAAGTATTAAGGTAATGTAAATTTTAACAGTAAACAAATCCTGATCAATCTGTTAAGTTCTCTGATTACTACACTGCAGGAGAACACATCTGGTAGAAAAGTGCACTTCATCAAACTGTTGTTTTCTCAATACATAAATCATGCAGACAATGTCTGGAAACAAATACGTCCACCTTTTATAATAACAGTTACATTCTCTTAACAAGGATGGCTCTTACACATACCAGCAGCACAAGAACATTTAAGGAGCACGTATTTTGCTGTAATGTAGTCTCTCACTTGAACATGTCTAGTTTTATCATCACTAAACTTTGATTGCAGATCAGCATAATCGGAGCTTGAATTGTATTTCAAATTCTTCAAGGATCACATGGAGCTACCTGGAGACACTACAGTTTACAGTCTGCTTTACTGTCACTTTTCTAAATGCCATGGCATCTTTCTTTATGCTATCGTGGACTCCCCTTCCCTGTGGGTCATGACAGCATTCTGGTACAAAGAACTACGTCTGTACCAAAGGCCTCACATTTCCTCTTTCCTAGGGCAGTTTGTACAATCTATCCCATTATCAACAGTTTTACAACAATGAAGTTTGCTGAGAAATGAACACAGACAAAATTATATATAGAAGGATACTTAAAGTCAATACATAATGGAAGTTAAATGAAATTTAAAATAAATTAGTTAGCATGCTTATTACTTTCCAGAGATCAATTATTTCATAAATAGTGCTGAAGGCATGGATTTGAATTTTAACTGAAGTTAAAACGACAGGGTGAAATAATACAGAAAGACTTTAGAAATAAACTAAAAAAAAGCAGCTTCCTATATATCACTCAAGGGTTAGTAAATGCATGCTTATATACATTATGTGAAAGGACAGATATTGAACTGCAGAAACACAATTAGTTCTCTTCCATCGGTTCTAAGTAACTCTGAATATATCATCAGTTATTTTGTAGCATATTAGGATTATCATGAAATGTCTTTCTAAATCCACTTAAAAATGTTCCTGTTTGCCTCTAATCCAAATTACTGTAGTCACTGCAGATTTCATGCAGCTAGGCAAAGACAGTTCTGCTTGATCAGTTCAACTTTAAACCATAACGACACAAGCAATCTATTCTTACTTATTTTTATTTGCCTTCTCTGCTCCAACTGCAGCCCAAAACACCACTATTGTGTGAAGCAGCAGCCTGGGGAACAAGCATTTCATAGGTCTGCACAGAAGGACTAGAGCATCTTATTAAAAATAAATGTTATTGCTCCAGCAATGAAAAAGCCCAGCCCTGCAAATTCTTATCTACATGAATAGTGTCACCTTTACTATACTAGCAGTAAAACTGACGGCCCTAGAATTGCTCAATGGATTTAGGATTAACTACCTATCTGTGGACTGAAGTCCCAAACCTAGTGTTTTCTAATCTTGAAAGATTATCTTTTCATCCAAAACCACAATTATGACAACTATTTTGAAGAAATAAAACAGCTGCTGCTCCACATAGAAAATGCCTATATATCACTGGCTACAGACAATAAATGAAACACTGGAAAAATCCAGTGCATTATACCCCAAACTGCTCCTGTTTATGCTCAAAGTAGCACTAAAATAAGTGTTGATGTCTTATCACTGCTGTGCAGGTCTACAAATCTGCATCAGACTTGATCACACTGCATGACAAATGAGAATGCTGTTTCCAATTCGGGGCCAGCCTAATGTACCACAACTATACTATAGCAAAAAAAGCATATCTTGTTTGTTCAGGACAAGCCTGATCTGAGATTTTTACCGTACTTTTTCACCTTTCATTTAAGCTTACATGAATTGAAGATCTTTCCTCAAAATTATTTATCAGTGAAATCCTGACGTGATGCAGAGTTAGCTGAATAACCCTGTAAAGACAGCATGGCCGCTGTTGTTTTTTTTTACATCTGCAGAGAGCACTACGGTTTCAGTGGAGTTATGGAAACAGCCTTAGAGTAACTGATTAGAGAGAGTTAACATAGGAGAGTATATATTAAAAAAGCTAGTGTATTATGAGCAAGCAAAACAGATAGCTGTATATGTCTAAAACATATTTCAAACTGATCTACTAAGAAATGAATCTTTTTGTGGAATTAGAACAAAAGTATGACTAGCAAGAAAATTGTAGGTCACGCAAGAGCAGCATAATAGCACCAATGTGTAAACCACATGAAAAAAGATATATTCCAGAAGTAACAGCAGTGTGCACTGCAGGCATCTAACTCCCCTCTTACTATGAGATCAAAGTCTATACTGAGGATATACATAATTAGCACTGTTTTCTAAAAGAAAATACAGAAAACAAAACAGTCAGGAGAGTGGGAAAAGAAGTATGGTAGCTCTTTTCCACTTTAAAAGATAAAGGAGAACAAAAATATTCCCATTCCAAAGCAATGGAATCTGTTTCTTTAGGACAGAGGCAAAATCGTATGGAAGATTTTTACAACCTTCCTCTTGCTCTCTGAAAGAATTAAACGACTCTTTCCAATTGAAAGTAAAGGTGTTTCCACAATAACAGTAACTGATGCTCTGCAATTAGCTGGGCTGAATCCACTGATCAATTCAATACAGCTTAACTGGTGAAATAATGGCAAAAGAAAAGCCCGGTCTGCGCAGCGCTTTGCACCTTAAATCAACAGCTACAGTGGCACTGGATCCCTTCTCAAACTACATGCAGCAGGGCTGGGGTCCTTCCCATGCATGCCTACTTCAAGAGGGCTTCAGTTTAGTACTAAATCATTTGATATACTCTTTATATCAATTCTTGATATTTATATCTATTCTTGATAGCACTTTTCCCACAGGTAGAAGGCGCCAAGAATAGTTTCAACTAAAGATGGTGGCAGTGAAACTGGATTACAGGACTGAGTCAAAAGCTGTCAGATTTTTCTGCCATGATCTCTATCTATTAGGTCTACAATGTCTGACAGATAGAGGTTTTTAGAACTAATTACTGGACCTGCTCCTGCCTCTTCCTGAAGCTAACAGCCCACCCCGACCAGTTATGTCCTTAATGTCTTTGCCACAGAGATAAATTAAGGATGACACATTTCAAATCAGGCTGTATCTGACCCTGTGACACTGCACAAGAATTCATTAGGAAAAATGAACATCAGAATTCATTAGATAGCCTGAAAAGTCTAACATTTTTCTTTTAAAATTATTACGGTTTAAAAACAAAGCCCAAACCCCCAAACAGTTTTAGTGCAGAGCAGGCATGTGTGCACAACCATAAATAACTGGAGTTATACCCAAGGCACAGATGTTTCAAACCCAGATGAAGAGGCTGGCCCAAGAGCACCTCTTTTCATACATACACATAAGCAGATGAGATTTGTTTGTTCACTTTGTAGCTCTGTGTATGTAAGAGGACATATTCTTGTGTTTCTCTGGATTTCATTTGATAACTATGTATCAGATGATTATTGGAATTCACATACATCTCCCTGTGGTATTTTTCTGAAGGTTCTTCCCAGGTGACAAAACCTAATTATTCTTAAGGTCACTACTGAATGCAGTTTCTTAGAACAGCAGTCGTGGTATTATTTCATATGTACCTACTGGTTCTAGTTATTTGGCTATTTCCTCACCTTTCTAATGAAGAAACAAAAAATTGTTTTGTTTTAAATCAGAGAAGGTTGGAAACAGCATAATAAGATGTGACAGGTCACAGCAAAAGTCAACTCTTGAGACTTTTTTTATTTCCCTATGCCAAACTTGAAGATATTGTGAATTCAGATCCTCTGTGGTAGTCATAAAATTTTAATTAGCTAAACTAAAATTACTGGTACTTTTTACCACTGTTCTTATTTATTACTTAAACTACTAGATTTAACACCACCAAAATAGATTGCAGATTGCAGAAGGTCACCACCTGTATGTTAACACTTCCACTTCTGCCTACACGTGAGCATTCTGTGAAGCTTGATTATAATTAATCAGTAATCTAGTCTCTTGTTTCTCACTGCCAAATGATAAATTAACTATTAGCTATAATCACGGATGGAATATTAATTTCTACAGTGCCCTAGGGGTACTTCTGTATGTAGTACAAGATGCCTCATGAATGGATCTGATTCAAAGCTTTAGTAGAACTATGAAACAAAGCAGAGCAAATCTAGTCAGGATCAGCTGCATCTAAATTTCAGCTGCATCAGCAATTTTAGTAAGCAGCACTGAGATACATAAGAACTTAAATTTAGATATCACATGAAAGAATGAATTCCTCTTTCAAACGCACAAAATTAAGCACCTTTGTTTGCAAAGCATTAGTATTACTCAGAGGTTTGTGAAAAACAGTTTGACTTTCAAGGTTGAAATATGTTCTCTAAGGACATCACTGTATGTATGTTGTGCAATGGGGAAAGTTCTGGTAGGGAAATAATTGGTTTTTCCCTAGTTGCTCTGCAGTACACAGTGAAGCATCTCTCTACACTCAAGAGCAGCAGATGGATCCAGAGGTTCTGCCTCTGGTTTTGCCTGTTTCTCAGCTCCATATTTACCACAGGCTTCATCTTGCAGCATCTCTCAGATTTCTAGTGCATGAAAGTGACCTTTGCACAGGTGCAGAAATATATTCAGCTGTCCTCTTTCCCTATAGTCCTTTTCATGGTTTCTCTGCATTTTTCTAGCCTTTGAATGTTGTACAAGACAGAGAAAGTATTATTTTTTAATAGTGGAGAGAGGAAGTTCCATAAAATATTAACAATTCTGTGGCACTTAGAAGTAGCAATATACACTTAAGATGCGTTACATTGCATCAGTTTTTCAAAGTCTGTAGAAAGCTGAATACAGCATGAGTTCCTAGTTGGACTATAAGGGAATACAGCCTCTTTGTGAAGTGCTAGTCTGTATTTTGGTAGCTTACTGCAACCCAGTACAGAATTATCCAATCAAAGCACCTGGTCATCTGACTACAAATTGTTTGAGTCTTGAGTCTATCAGCAATTCAGAATGGCATTCACAGCACTGGAAATACAGCACAAGAAAATGCTTGCCAAGAATAGGATGGAAATCACTGAGAAAGAAACAGTTACTTCAAACTTCTAAAAGAATATTACTAATTATTATGAAGCTTTCCCTCCATAGAATTTTAAATTCCTTTTTCATTTTGCAATCTATCACTGCAGCATACATAAAATAATTTCAAGCTTTAATTATAAAGAATAGGCAATGTACTTTGAAAACAGTGTAAAGATGTAGCCAATTTAGACATTTCAAGCAAGACTCATATTTTGATTTCACCTTCTGTTGTTGCATTTTAACACCTTAAGCATCCTGTATTATAGGAGGTTATCACTTACTGCACAGCAAGTCTCAGAGAGCTGCTGTTCTCTGTGGACCTAACTGTTCTGTCTCTGGCACAATCTGATATGAAATAGCAGAGCAGATGAGAAGCCTAGCAACAAATGGTGGCAGGGGAAAGCAACTACCAGCACTGACTGCCAGACCTGCACAACTGAGGAATAATGCCCAGAAGGGAAAGAACAGCATCACTTGACAGTTTATACCTAGACTACTGCACAGAAGTACTTCTATATCACAATGTATTGCATGGAGCTCCCCCTACAGAAATATGAATAGCTTTTTTGCACAAAGTGTAAAACCTCATTAGCTACTGCAACCCCATTTACAGTCATTTAGGTACAATGAGCTTTTGATGGAAAACCCCATCACATCTGTATTTACAACTTCTGCCAAAGCTTAGGGTCTTGTTAGGCTCACAGAGCACAAGTGTGAGTTCTTTGTTATTAGTTGAAAGGTTTCTGGAAGGAAGAAGCATTGGCTATGTGCTAGTGACCTGCCTTCAGCTGATGTCCTTTAGGAAGGCTTGTCATGAATTTATCAGCAGAGGGCACAAGAAAGCAGCACTCTTCTTCAATCATGAAGAAACAAAAGGATAGCTCACAAGGTCACTCCTCAACAAGCCATTGGGTTAGTGTTGTCTTAAAAAAAACCAAAACTCTGGACCAACTATATATAAAGCATATATCATTTTGGTTGAGTAAACCCTAACAGTTCAACTGAGATATAACTCATGATACTAGTAACTGCAGGATGCTTCAAATATTCAGATATTGGAATGATGTATTCATAAATTGCAAATGAAGATGAGTATTCATAAACTGCAAATGAAAGAACTAGTTCCTAGTAGTATCAAGCAACATATCGGCAGATATTAAATCCTACTGCATCAATAATCTGATTAGAATCATAGAATCACCAAGGTTGGAAAAGACCTCCAAGATCAAACAGTCCAACCATCTACCTACCACCAATAATTCCCCACTAAACTGTGTCCCTTGGTACAACATCTAAACCTTAAACCTGTACTTGTGAAACCTAACAGCATTTACTTTGAATTTTCAAAACTATCTGTCTCTTATGCTCAATGTAAAACAATTTAACTAAGCAAGCAAAGGTTGAGAAGCAAGGCAGGCTAAATGCTCTTCACTAGTAGGTTGCTGGATGCAGAGGATCTTGGCAGAATTCACTTGATTAAGTTGTAAACGGAAAAAGGCTGCTATAAAACAGCTTGCAATGCAAAGTTCAACATATTATGCTATGCAGTCTTTCCCAGTTGTAGACCACTCCCTTCTGAGGAGGAATCAGGGCCAGATACGCTGGACCCTACCCACAGGGAAGTGTGCAGCCTCCCTGAGGCCAAGGTTAGGGACATTGCTAGGAAGCTTCCTGGTCTGGTACTTCAGTTTACCTGACAGTTGCTGTAAATACAATACATCAGAGAAGAAGCAGTTTAGGAGGTTCCTGGAGCGTGTGGAAGATACCAGAGGAATCACCTTGCTGTTTACAAGTAGAGAAAGACTTGTGGGAGACATGGTGGTTGGAAGCTGCCTTGGGCATAGTGACCACAGAATGATAGTTTTCTATTCTTGGTGAAGTCAGGAGAGAGGTCAGCAAAACTGCTACATTGGATTTCCAGAGGGCACGACTTAAAACTGTTCAGGGCATTGGTGGGGAGAGTCCCTTGCGGAGTCAGTGCTTGAGGGCAAAGGGGTCCAGAAAGGCTGGACATTCCTCAAGAGGGAAATCTTAGAGGCACAAGAACAGGCTGTCCCTGTTAGTGCCACAAGATGAGCTGCTGGGAAAGAAGACCCATCTGGCTGAACAGGGAGCTTTTGCTGAAACTCCAATAAAAAGAGTTTACCACCTTTGGAAGAAGGGATAGGCAACTTGGGAAGAGTACAAGGATGTTGTTAGGATACACAGGCAGAGGGAAAATTAGAAAAGTAAAAGCCCAGCAAGAACTTAATTTGGCCACCATTGTTAAAGAAAAAAATGTTTTTATAAATAAGCAAGAGGAGAGTCAATGAGAATCTCTATCCTTTACCAGATGTGGCAGGGAATATTACCAGTAATGATAAAGAAAAGACTGAGGTTCTCAGTGCCTTCTTTACTTTTGTCTTTAATAGTCAGGCCAGTTACTCATTAGGTACTCAGCCCCCTGTGTTGGAAGACAGGGATTAGGAGCAGAATAAACCCCCACAATTCAGGAGGAAACAGCCCCTCACTACAAGAAAGACACTGTGGCCCTGGAGCATGTCCAGAGAAAGGCAATGAAGTTGGTGAAGGGTCTGGAGCACAAGTCTTATCGGGAGCAGCTGAAGGAACTGCAATTATTTATTCTGGAGGAGGCTCAGGGGAGACCTTGTCACCCCCCCCAACTCCCTGAAAGGAGGTTGGAGCAAGGTGGGAGTCATACTCTTCTCCCAGTGTGCTGTAGTTTCCTTGAACTCTGGTTCTCTGCAGCTTACTATTTATATCCTGCAGATAGAGTTTTCAGTTTCCAGAAACACAGAAAGCACTTACACAAATCACAGAATGGCTTGGGTTGGAAGGGACTTCAAGGATCATCAAGTTCCAACCCCCCTGTCACAGGCAGGGTTGCCAACCACTAGCTCAAGTTCTAGATCAGATTGCCCAGGGCCACAACCTGGCCTTACGCACCTCAAGGGATGAGGCATCCACAACCTCTTTGGGCAGCCTGTTCCAGCACCTCACACTCTCTCAGTAAAAAACTTCCCCCTAACATCTAATCTAAGTCTCCTCTCCCTTAATTTAAAACCATTCCCCCTTGTCCTATCACTGTCTACCCTCGTAAAAAGTTGATTTCCCTCATGTTTACAAACTTCCTTTAAATATTGGAAGGCTGCAGTGTGGTCTCCCCGCAACCTTCTCTTTTCTAGGCTGAACAAGCTGAGTTCCTTCAGCCTGTCTTCACAGGAGAGATGGTCCAGCCCTCTAATCATCCCTGGTCCATGCCCTCCTCTGGAGATTCAAATTTGTTATGAGAGCAGTAAATGCTCTGTATATTGGAGGATCAGGACCTCGTAATTTTAACAGAAGGAGGTAATTAATAAGGTAAAAGGTTAGAGAAAGCTTATTTTCAATTCTACTGAAGTATCTATTTCAAAATGTTATTGTGGTATTGTGTTAGAAAAATTGGGTCCCAATTTTTCCCAAACTAGAGTTTTCTGAGATGTGAAGTGTTTTTACAGTTGTATGACCAATGCAAAGAATGACATTTGAAAAAAGTCTTGCTTCACCAAGTGGTGACTACTCTACCCAGATTTCTACCCATGAAATTGCAATACCAAAGATGGGGATTTTATTGTTTTGTTATTGAGCTGTGTTACTTGTTTTTCCTCACTCAATATCCTTATTGCCTGAACAGAAGATTTCAAAGCTTTGTTTCTTTTCTGATGCTACATAAAGAACAAAAAGCATTCATCACTCATTGAATAAGCACTTTGAAATCTTTGCTAACTTCCCAAACATGCCACTTCTCTATAGGAAGCAATGGACTCAAGTGGAGTGGCAGAGACAACTGTTGAAGCATTACAGATTCTGGAAGGCAGGGTCAGAGCCAAGTACCAATTTTAAGAAAGTCTTGAGCTCTGAGAAAAAAAATTTACCTGATGTCAAGTGCTCTGCAAATTGTAGTGATTACAATAAAAGACCACTCAGCTGTTTGGAAAATAATGAAATACCTTCATGAGTGGTTCAAAATGAAGGGTACAAAAGAACTTAAAGGGTGAAGCAAAATACTGTGAACAGATTGTTCATCCTTTGGGACAGAAGAGAATGTTACCTTTAAATGTAACACACACAAGGTATAAAACAAAGTATGCAATTAACCTGCCATTGAAAGATTCTTTCTTTAGACTGCCTGCTCTGGCTTGAAAAAAGTTTTCAGTGAAGGTGGAGAGAATATTTCTCAGAAATCCACAGGTAAAGTTCAAGTTAAATCCTTGATGGAACAGACTTTCCATACTTAAAATGTAGGCATTAACACTGTTACTTCAAAGGAGCTACTTAAAGCCAGGAAGTCAGATGCCATTAGCTGCTTGGATTCTGATGCACAAGTCTTCTTAACCCATCAGATTCTAACAGCTTGTGGAGCAGAAGGGAGCCATCAGGATCTCATCTAGCTGGAGTTGTTGAATACTGGAACACTAGAGTTGCTCAGAAAGAGCAGAATGACAAAATGCTGGATTACTCCTGATCTTGGATGGTTTTGGTAAGGAAAGGAAGGGGAATGAACGTTTATTAAAATCTCTGATTATCTTCAAAAGAGCATCCCGCTTTTATGTGCCTTCTGCAGCTACACAGTGGATTCCATATGATTCAAGGAAAAAAACACCAAGTCAATTGCTGAGAGGTTAAACCCCATTAGATGAATAACTTCTGAGCACAAATCCTCTGCTGTCAACAGTCTGCTCAAAGGCTGAGGAAGCATTCATTTCCCTTTAGACCTCCATGAAGACAGTGAATATTTATTTCATTTTTGCCAAGTCATTACAGGGAAAGCAACCACTTGAAACACTGGAGACAGTAGATCCTGCTCTCTATAGTGTGGTAAAGCTGTTATTATGAAAACAGAAATAAATACAAATATTAGAGCAGAAATTGTAGATCAGATTGGTATAAGTTCTTGGTATTCCATACTATGCCTTTTATACCTTTTTAGAGCACATCTTGGACACTTTTTTGTATGCATGTCCTAATTACTTCAGCAAAGTTCAGGAGACAATACCTTGCTGGCTCTTCTTGTGCTTTGTTAGAGATGGGAATGTTGAGAATTCTTGTTATCTGGTAAAATTCTAACTATCAGCGATTTTCAGCTTATTTTTTGTGGCTAGGTGTGGAGTAGATGTTTGTTTTTTTTGTTTTTTGTTTTTCTTTTTTTCCTATATCTCAAACTTGAATGAGTCTGTCTGTAATTGAAGATATAAAAGTTTGCACACCCATGGACAGAGTTTCTCTATTAGTTATTGACAAGCTAAGTAGGCATCAGTGCAGTTCAGAACAAGAAGAAAGCTGAAAATGCACTGTTAAGCAATTCCATAAAGCATTAATGCACCTTCAGCCATTCTCCTTAGTAAAAGTGCTCTGTGGTTGAACAAGATGCAGTGTCAGGGTTAACTAGGTCAGCAGTTGGTGTCAACACAAGATTTGTTGAAGGCTGCAACTTACCTGACTGCAGCATGTTAATTCAGTAACAGCATCGTATGTAAAAAATCATGTGTAACAGTTCTATAGGATAAAGGGCATTAATCCTGCAGTGCAAGGTTGTTGTACTTCTGTACAAGGGAAGGTTATAGCTGGTCACAAGTATGGAAAACAGCTATGCAGAGGAAGTGCTATGCTCCATAACTGCTCATTACCTTATTTGTTTCATACTGGCTGTCAAAGGATTAGGATGTATTTTGAGAAATGTTAATGAAGCTTTAGAGATACATGTATAAGCTTATACGAGAACAAGATTTTCCCCTACATTTTATTTCATTTGTGGCTAGATAATACCTTGCTTGAATGATCATTACATTTCCTAGGCTAGGCTCTTTGATAACACTTCCAGTAATTAATGTTCTTCCTTTCAAAATGAATTGCCAGATCACTAGAACATCTTACCTGAGACATCAAATCAGTACACTTTGGATCATAGCCTATTTTGTGTTCATCTGTGTATATTCCATTCAGTATTCTGCCTCTCTCATCACTAGACATGCAGTAAGCAGATATTAAGCAAAAATCTAAATGGCAATCTAAGTATTGCTAATACTTATTTTTCAGTACTTTGATTATTTGGTCATAAATACATTGAGTTTTCTTCAGCTGATGCTCTGGACAATATATATGTAAGTTCTGGTACAGGCTTAGAACAAGTAATGTCTTGTCTGCAGTTACTTTTATACATGCCCAAATTATGACAGCTGGCAGAATATGATATTTAAAGAATACCTATATAATTGTTCTCATTGAGACTAATTCCTTTAACAAATGGACAAATTCCTTTTTCTTTCTTTTTTCTGTATTTTAATCAACTGGGCTTCATTTCTCTAAGTTTAATCATTCCAGTCTGAACAACCACACCTTGGCAGACTCATCCCCCTAACTAGAATGTCTGCTATTACAAAAAGACATATAGCTATAGTCCTGCTAGGGCAGGCGGGACGTTCTATGGGACCAGAGTACTTCAGAGAAGTTTGTAGATGTAGCAAAAAAATAAGTCTTGAAATGTTGCTGAGCTGCACCCAGCTCAAACCAAAAGTTGGCCTGCAGCCACCTGAACTTCAAAGACATGTCACTGTCCCTTCATAACCTGATGTTGACTCCAACTGTAAAACAATAAGATAACACTGTGCAGACCTTTTTTAGGCTCTCTCAGTGAATTTTGGAAGGCACTTTGTATCCTCTGAGGAAACCTATTTGGTACCATCATTTGTAGCCTATCACTGCATGGCTGTAATCAGTTTCTCTGCTATTTGACACCTCTTTTTCAGAGTCAAGCCCTCAAAGGTCACATAGTATTTCTCCTGCATTTAATCCTACATCTTTATTCTCTACAGTAACAACAATCAGCTAGGGGCAAATAAACCTCAAAATTTGGTTTATTTTACAGCAGCTCCATTTAATTCAAGATGTTACTCTATTGGTTAGTATAGTTTCAGCTCTACAGTAAACTTATGACCAGGTGAAAACACTTCAAACTTTACTGTTTAAAAACAGTTTGAGTTTCCCCTGTTACTTGTCTTAATGACACGACTCTGTGGTGTTCAGCGTGCTTCCTGCGATAGGAAGATTGGCATGTGGCTCAGCAGGAAACATTGCTGCTGGCCCTCCAATGGTTGGTGTGAAGAAGAAAGCAGAAGGAAGGATTACTGCTGCACTAGCCTGAGGAGGTGACAGTCGCTGTGTCAGTGGACCAACACATCACAAGCTGTGAAGCAGTCAGGGTGATCCCAGCTAGAGTCACATGCTCATGTGATGTTGTAAGAGAGGCAATCTTAAATGCAATATGGACTTCATCCTGTCAAAAAACAAGATCCATTGTGCCAGGATATGAAAAGGTTGGGAAAGTTATGATTACCAGTGTACTCGTCTGATGTTTCCCAACCTTGTGATGTTATTTATCAATACCACATCAGGCTACTGCATTACCTTAAGTACCAGATTAATTTAATTAATTACCCAGATGAAAACATGAAGCACTGTGAAGTAATTACTGACAAAACAGCTAGTTCAGAAACTCTGTATGGCATTTTGCTTGACTATTGTTATTGTGAACTGTTACAAAAAATGTTAATTGGTATCATAAAGATCAACACTAACTCAAGTTTATACCACTGAAGTTTCTTAATATTAACCAGCATCTGTTTATTTCCACTGCTATAGCATTGCCAATCACAAGGATTTCAAAATTATTTAAAGATGTCATCAGATGTTTAAAGTACTTATTCACAGTTTTTCCATTCTTACAGCCAGTGTGAATAGAAACCTGAAGCTGAGATTCTCACACACCAACAGCTGGAACATTAGCTAAAACAAGAAACATAACAAGACTCCCAATATTAAAAAGTGTTATCAAATCTCAGTTCAATGCTGACTGAAGAATGAGATTTTACTAAATTTTGATTTAAAAACTCCAGAATAAATACAGATATGTATGAAAAGAAAAATATCGTCAGCAGTGCTGCAATAACAACAACAAAATCAGTTTCTTTCCTTCCAGGCCTTAGGAAGCAAATCACAGATGATTCTGATTCACATCAGAATGTAAAATGTCTTTGTACATTTGCTCATGAAGCAAAACATTCCTACACCAAAATGACAGCAAGATATTTGTATGACAGAAAGCTCATTGGTTAACAGTTTGTTCTTTTCATGAATATTATTGTACAAAGCAGGAACAAGAGTAGGATAGCAACATGGATAAACCATTAGGCAACTATTCTGCGGACCCTGGTACTTCTGGTTCAGTCATCAAGCAGGGCAAATGATTTTAGCCAAGTCATTTCAGCATCTCTTTGTCTGTAACACAGGACCATCAAAATTACTTTCTTTGCTTTGACACTTTCTGATAAGATGTTCAAAAGCTAAATTTCACCTACTACATATGTGTTGAATACTAAACGGGGCAAATATCAGTGGAAAGACATGCTCTGGAGATAATAAATCGTCACTGCACAGAGGTGTAATAGAGCTGCTAAAAACCCTAAGGTGTTCTCTTTCCAAATACTGAAAACAGCAAGAATCTCAACACACTATTTTGGTGTCACCTCAGGAAGAATAGACAGAGCTTTCCACCCACCACTGAAAGCCCAAAGAAAAACCCTTTCTTAAAACTTTTAGAAAAGGATTAAAAACACACTACTGCTTCTACACTGGTATTTCCATAGCAAGTCTTCCAACAAGAAAGCCTTCATAATATTGAAATAAATAATGCAATGCAATTCAGTATTTACTAGGAGTGCTCCTCTCGGTTGCTCACTTCATAGCACTGACGCAGCACTAAGCATGACACTTCTAGTTACCAACAGAACTGTTTCTGCCTATCATCCACTATGCCACAGCTCTTATCTCCTGGGCCATAGCATGTCAAATACTTCTACATAATTAAAGCCACACTGATTGACTGGCTAATAATATCACAGGGATAAGCTGCTTTTTAAAGCTTCCATATCTTTAATCAAGAGTTATGTTCCAGTAACACAAGCCTGTGCGCCTAAAGAATTGTGTGTGTATATGTATGTAAAAAACATTCTTTTTTTGTCCACAGCTGAACAATGACAAGAAAATATCATTATCCTCTGATTTCCCTTTGTAATGATAAATCATGGACTACACAAAGGATGGAAGAGGCACTTACTGAGGTAGGCAAAATGCACGTTTTCATTAAGTATGGAAATTATAATTTATATTCCTCTCTTGACATAAACCTTTATTGCACACACCCTTATCAGGTTGTGTTGGCTCATCCATCTCTGGGATTTCTGATGTTGCGGTGGGCTTTATTTAGTGATTAAAAAACAAACCAAACAAAAACAAAAACACCTGCAGAAGTCAGAAATGCATGATGAAATGAATGACAAGGTTTATGCCTTATCAGGTTATTTTATATTTTAATGTACTTTAATGTTAATAGTTCATTCTTTTTAACAGATTAATGTAATCTTTTAAGGGTAAATTTAAATATGAAGGTAAACAATTCTGGTAGCATGGCAACAACATGCTATGCTGCAAAGTAAGAATTTGGAACCAAGGTAAGCCTTTGCTTCTTTCCCATCCTAGATCAGGTTATAACAGGGGAAATATTTGTGTTCTTTGTGAGACTGCACTTACAGTTATTCCTACACTGGTAGTTGCATTGGGCTTGGAAACAATGAGAAATACTGGGACAGAACTTGCTCAAGACAATTCAGCAACCGTGGAACCTGGTAGCAAGTAGTATCAAATCTCAGAAAACCCTTCTGCCCAGGAAATTGCAGTCAGGGTGGCCATCCTTAACAGAAAAGTTACCGATTAGAACAAAACATTAAAAAAAAAAAAAAAAATGAAATCCCTCATTCCCAGGAGAGAGATTTAGTGTGTATTTTGTAGCTGTAAAGCAGTCTTCCTTCTGAATGAGAAACAAGCAATTCCATTTCCATGTATTCACTCTGACGTGTTGAAAGGGCATCCTTATTGGCTTTAAGAGTATGAGTTTTGAGGCCTATTTTAACACATGACTAAAGCAAAAGGGTTCCATTTCCCTTGCACTGGGAAATAACACAAGTGTTATTTCTGTGGTAGCTAGATATTCAAGACCCATCTCAATGCCTACCTGTACGACCTATTGTAGGGAACTGCTTTTGGGGGGGGGTTGGACTTGATAACCTCTTGAGGTCTCTTCCAACCCCTGCAGTTCTGTGATTCTGTGACTTCATAGTTTTGTGTTTCATTCCATTTCAGCCAAGTATCACCTTGACTAGAAACACGGCTAATGTTAGCCAGTCTCCATACCTCCAAATATTCTCTTTTGAAGCCTACACTTCAAAAATTCATCACTTCCTCCTCCTCAGAGAATTTTCTCATACAGACTATCACCACCAGCAACACAGACGTTATCATGTTGTGCCCCCTCTTTTTTCCCCCAGTGTTCCTCCTCTGTGACGTACTAATAATATTTCTCTTATCAGTTTACAGCTCCTAAAGTAATTCAGCATTTAAAGATCTACAGGTCTCTCCTTTGCGTAGATGAGCTTTTCCCAAGCTTTATTACCAAAACAACTCCAAAACCCTTTGCGAATGCTTCATGACAAGAAGAGTTGCTTCCATCTGACTTTCCATGTGCTTTGTTTCTTCCTTGGTATGAAATGCTGCAATGCCTTCATCATCTCTGTGATTAAGAATTCTTGATGGCCTTCCGCATGGCAGGAAGCCCATGGACTTCCTTCTCTAGATCCATAGGGATCACATCTAGGTACAGTATGTTTGTGGAAAATTAAGGTAACATTGTCACTGTCTGTTGCCACTTTGTTAGTTAATATAAACTAAGGTTTATATTAGCTGTTAAAAGCCTCAGATATGAAAGGTCTCCACTTAGGCTCTTAACACTGTGAGATGTAAAGATGAAAGTGTATATGTAAGAACATAAATTCTCAATCTCTGCTTCTGAACCTTCTGTTCAATTCTTACCGGAATTACAATCTCACTAAATCTTCAGAGAACCTTGCAGTGTCATGCTAAGATAAGCACTTGGCTGTCACTCACAACAAATCCAAAGTAAAACAACATTAAAGCAGAGATGACTCTTTACAGTCATTGCAGCAAGAGTGCCTTACAGTAGAAAAGGGAAATGAACCCCCAAATCCCCAAGTTATCTTGTTACTTGGTGTTCTGGACTGCAGTGGTCATGCAGCTAGACCTGCAAATCTACCTCAACAGAGTCACCTCCCATGGGCTGTGTTACAAAACCACTGTTGGATCGTAACCAGTGGACTACACTTGACCATGAGAAGAAACTTTCCTGCTATAATCACTAAACCTTAGCTGAATCTAACCATTGAACTTAGGTTAAAGAGTTCCACTAATTCTTCAAGGGTTAGATCTCACAAACTCTTAACACACGAAAGTAGAAGAGTTACAGATGAAAAACTTGCAAGGTCAGGTCTCTCAATTGTAGAAATGTTTTAAGAAAGAAAACCTAGCAGATTTCACGCTTTGAAAACGATCAAGGTTATGATACAGCTGGCTTGGGGAGAGGAACTTTCACAAAGGTTGTAACTGACAGACGTGTTTGAGAGGGGAATCTTTCAAAAAATAAAAGGCAGTGCAGAACACTGGAAAAAATACTAGCTAGTGACATGTTCACAAATGCTCCCAACATCAATTTACAAAATGAAGTTCAGAAATTACTTCCTTCAATTAACAGAATAGAAATATTCAACCTGTCTTTTAAGAAATAAAACAATAGCAAGTTATTCCTATGTGGATGAACCTTAATTACTAAAGTCTGTAATGAGAAGTATTATTCTCTAAGGGAAGCTTCATCTTTAATACTTCAAAACAGACAACTATCCCAAAATACTCCTTCTTGTAACCACCAATGGCAATCCAGGTGGATATCAGCATTGCAGGATTACTGCTATTTGAAAATCCTTATTTGGACTACAAACCCCATACTGTTCATAACTGCCATACTTCTTCCATCCAAGCCTTTTTTTTTTTTTTTTTTTTTTTTAAATGTAGATATACACACACACACATATCTTTGGCAAACTTTCCTTTCCTTTCTATCTACCTCTATTTTAGAAGCAAATGATCCCTTCGTGCATGAATATACTTATAGTTAAGTATATGCATCTCCAGCATTACATCACACAACCTTATCATATGAAAATGATGAGACTTCTCTGTAGGTGGGGATGAGAAGATAGCTTCTAGTTCTCTCCCTTTTGCCTAGGTGGAAGTACCTATTAATCCTACAGTTTTCTGTAACAGCTCTGGTCTACTCTAATTCACTCCTCTCGAAGTGCAAGTCATCCATCTCTGCTGCAGTAGGTGAAGACAGTAAGTACTGCAACAAAAGAGGAAAGAAATGTAATGTACTCAAGTGACAGTGCATTTACCTATGAGCATCAGAAATAACATTCATTCTGTATTTGTTTTTGCCAATGCTATAAGATCTTTCTCCTGGAGAATGGTACCATTATTCTGGAGAATGGTACCATTAAGAGATGAGACTGAAGTTTTGACAAAATTTAGACTTGAGAGAAAGCCCTCCTCACAGATGCCATAATAAAGTTTACATGCTGTATGTTTAGTTTCTGCAGGCAGGATAAACCTAACGCATTGAACATTTCAGGAAATGCACGGTGCTTTCTGGTGTTGCTTTTCAAAGTCTTCAAAGGTAAATAGGTCATCAGGAAAAAAAAATTAATCAGTAAGTAATCCTCACATTTTATTGCTCTCTCCAGTAGATAAAAAGCATTGTCAAATATCTGAAGTACTTACAGTGAACTTTTAAATCAGCAATTGCATGTTTCTTGAAGTGTCTAAAACTTAATGGATTCTGGCTCTACTTGCATGTCTTCCTCTTAACTTGTGAAGTCCATACAACTGCACTAGTGCTTTATTTTCTCCAGCTATAAGAACTTCTGTTATGTCTCTTGCACTAATGTTCCAAGGCTTTAACTGCCCGAAAGCAGTGCCAAAAAAAAAAAAAAAAAACCAAAACACTAACTTAAAGAATGCATTCTTCCTTTTCTTTACACCAACATTAAAATATGAATTTATCAAGTAAATATCTCTTATCCAGAAAGCATGTAGTAATACATTAGCTTATCAACAAAAGTAATGATAGTTGGCCAGTTATCATACTGATACTACATTCTGTCTTAGCTGAGATACATGGATAAGTCTTAGAAGGGAAGCACTAGTTCCTCCTAAAAAAAGTTCTGCGTTGTGGAACATCTACTTCCTGTATCAGTTAAGGATAGGCACAAACATACAACTGTTTGCAGGATCGTATGAAAATTCAGGCCAGAAAGAATGTTGGAAGTCTCTTGCCCAACATTCTGTTCAAACCATGGTCTTCAGAAGGGCCAGATCTGGTTGCTCAGGGTATTATCCATTCTGGTCTTAAAAATCCCCAAGGATAAAGACCACACAACCTGTCTGGGCAACCTGCTCCCATGTATCACTGTCCTCAAGGATGAAAAAATTCTCCTAATATCTGTCTTGAACATCTCTTGTTTCAACATGTGCCTGTTGTCTCTCATTCTCCGTCACACACCACTATGAGGAGGCTTGCTCTACTTTCTTGATGACATCCTTGTAAGTACTGGAAGGCTGCTCCCCAATCCTTCCTTTCTCCAGACTGAGCAAGCCCCACTTCGAAAGTCTATTTTCATAGGCCTCCAGCCCCAACCACTTGGGTGGCCTCTGCTTAACACACTCCAGTTCATAAATATCTTCCCTGTACTAGGTGTGCCAAAAACCAGACACAATTTTACAGATACAGTACAATTAATGCAGAGTAGAAGGGAATAATTACTTCCCTTGGTCTACTGGCTGCATTCCACACAGATGAAGATGTTGCTGGCCATCTTTGCTGCTAAGGCACACATCTGGTTCATGTGCAGTTTGATGTCCACCACAACCCCAGAGCCCTCTCAGCAGTGCTGCTCTCCACCCTCTATTGTTGCAATGGCTTACAGCATGGGCTATTTTATTCAAGCACGGATTAAATAGGAAATGGATATAAAAGGTCATTAACTCTAGGTTTCCCCAACTGAGGTTGGGTTCAAAGGCTTCAACCAGCATTTCAATCTGGACAAGAAGATCTTAATTTTTCTCTGTGATCTGGTAGGCAGGAACAGATCCCTTCTTGCTGGATTTCTTCACCTTCAGCACTGGAATATAACATGGAAGAGGCTTAAGCATTGGTATTTTTGGAAATTAGCAAGTATTCTTGTCAGAACAGCTGGAGAGATGGTACAATTACTCTTCTTGAAGTAGTTCCTCATGTTTACAGCATTAATCAAAGGTCACTTTTTAAGGACCTAGCTCTTGTAAAATTTATCTCCAGTCTCCAGCCTGAGCTGGCATCCACCAAGTCACTCTACAAAAGATTGCTCTTCAAGAGGCCCCCCCTTAGAATCATAAGACTGACCAAAAAAGCTGAGCAACCATGACCTTTTCAGGAATGCTTTTTCTTTATGATTAGAGGATCAGGGCGAAGTAATAATGCAGCTGATGATTAGGGGCAACACTGCATCTTTAAAAATAGCCTTAGCTATTTCCAAGTGCAGATAAGACCTAAACTATCACAGAATTTAGGTTCTGGAAGCCTGACAGTCAAGGTTTACAAGGACAACTCTGCAGCATAAAACCTTATTAGCCTATAGAGGAATAAGTACAGCAGCTTCCCCTTCTGTGGTTTAGTACCCATAGCACAACATACAGAAATAAAAGGTCCATCCACCTTGGCTGTCCCACACAGAGGAGAATCTGGACTATACAGTGATCAATTTCCATCTTATGCTTTAAGAAAAGCTTCAGTCTTATGCTTTTCAACATACAGATTAACCAGCACGTACTGTTTTTACTTTTAAATGCCGATAAACAATTACACAAAATTTCCTTTTAAGATTATCTTATGTAGAAATACTATTGCTTACACACAACCACATAAAACTGTGATAGCAGTTGCTTCTGTTTTTCATTTCTGCTGCTAAAATGAGGGAGCATTGGGCAATCGGCAAAATAGATGGAATACCTTCTCTGCAAACAGATTTCCCAGCCCCCCTCCAGGGAGATTATACAGTGGCCTTGACGAGGTAATACAACCGAAACATTTCCATTTCTTACCCGAACGAGCCACAGTCATTTATGACTTTTCTTAAACCTCAGCGTAATGCACATCATCTCTGAATTGCAACCAGATTTCCATCGCCTTTATTTACACTTCCATGCAGCAGCCACCAGAACGACGCTGAGGATGCTAACTACAGAGCCCTGTAAGCGCAGGCTGCCGAGGCAAGGAGCCAGCCCTCACCTCTCGAGATGCAGCCAGAAACGCAGCATTCCCCTCCTCTCCCCCACCCCCACGCCTTTTGTTACGGCAATACAAAAATTGTATTCAAAAACTGCTCCAAAAGGGGAAAGCAGATCAGGATATTATCAATGCCTGGTGCTGTTTATCCCAAGAAAAATCGTGAGTTCCTCACGGTGCGGCTTTTTCCCCTCCAGATTTCATGACGAAGGGAGCGGGGAAAAAAAAAATAAAAAGAAAGAAAGAAAGAAAGAAAAAAGAAAGAAAGGGAAAAAAAAGCAAATGGCAACGTTTGATCCGTTTGTACACGGGAGGCACGAAATCAGAAACAAATACAAACTCCTAGCGGTGCTGCATTGCATGAGGGCTCCTCCTGCGTTTCGCCTGACTCTATTAAGGGACCCTCGAGCCTCCAGCCCTGCAACAAAACCCTGACACCGTGCGTGACACCGCTCTGCACCGGGGCGCCCGCATCACCGGACGGAGCCGCTCCGTCGCGGCGGGGCTGAGGGGAGCCGGGCGGGCAGCGCACGCCGCTCGGGGCGGCCGTCCCGCGGGGAGCAGAGGGGCTGAGCGACCGCGGCGCCGCACCGCTCCGCCGATCCCCGCCGGCTCCGGGCTGAGGGGCGGCGGCGGCACCGCCTCGCCTCGGCGGGAGGAGAGCGGGAGGAGAGCGGCCCCGCGCAGCCCCGCGCGCCCGAGCCCCGCGCCGCCATGCCGCAGGGTCCCCCCGCGAGCAGCGGATGAGGCGGGGGCGGCCGCCTCTCCGACTCCCGAGGTGCGGGCCGAGCTCGGCTCCCGCGGGCTCCCCGCTCCCGTGAGGAGCCGTAGGGATGCTGCCGCCCCACCCCCGGCGGAGCCCCGGCCCCGCCGTGTCGCCGACCGCCGGGCCCCCGCCCTGCGGCCCCGCTCCTTACCCTGGCTGACAGCGGCGACGCCGGTCCCCACCCCGCGCCGCGGCGACCGACACGGGGGCAGCCGCAACCGCTCTTTTGTGTGCCTGCCTCGGCGCCACACACCGAGACGGCTGCTGGGCCCGGGAAGCTGCGTGCGAGAATACAGCCGGCCGCCCGGGAACCTGCATGGCGCATAGCGCGACCGCCGCGGCGCCTCAGGGAGATGGGGAGGCCCCCGCCTCGCGCCCGCCTCGCTCGCGCCTCGCGCCCGCCTCGCCTCAGCCCGCCCGCCTCGTCCCGCCGAGCGGCCGTCCTCGCGCCCCGAAGCGCGGGCGTCGCTCCCCGCTCAGAGGGTGCTGCTCCCGGCGAGGCGTAAGGAGGTCGTGGAAGACCCCCTCGCGCTGCCCTGCGGGCGGCCGGCGGGCTGCGGCGCCCCTGAGCCTCACGAAATGGCACGGAAAGCGGGCGGCGTGGTGATGGGGGCTAACCTGCCGGGCACCGGCACGCTGAGCGGAGCCGTCCGCTGGGGCTGCCTGCAGGAGCCCTCGGGCACCATTAGTGCCGGAGGCCTCCGGGCTGGCAACCACACGCACCCGGTTTGCACACCCAAGAACCCAGCTCTGGTGCGGGCCATCGCATGTGTTATTTCGTCGGTCTTCCATCCCATTCTGCTGTGAAGTGCACTCCTGAAAGCCATCCTGCTGTTAAAGGCCTCGGGTTGAGGCCATTTGTGACCTGTTACAGGAGGTGCTCCAGTGCAACAAAACCAAATAAAAAAACAGAAGTCTGAACACTGCAGTGAGGGTTAGCACTTGGCCTCTAACATTCACATTCCACCCTAGGGGCAGACTTGGAGATTTAATCACAATATTTATCCTCTTGTGCTGGTAATACATAAAACCTCCTATATAACAACTAAAAAAAGGAAGGGAGCATATGAACAGGAGGGGTTACAACTGTTTACAAGGGTGGATAGTGATAGGACAAGGGGGAATGGTTTTAAACTGAGACAGGGGAGGTTTAGGTTAGATGTTAGGAGGAAGTTTTTCACCCAGAGGGTGGTGATGAACTGGAACAGGTTGCCCAAGGAGGTGTGGATGCCCCATCCCTGCAGGCATTCAAGGCCAGGCTGGATGTGGCTCTGGGCAGCCTGGCCTGTGGTTGGCGACCCTGCACATAGCAGGGGGTTGAAACTCAATGATCATTGTGGTCCTTTTCAACCCAGGTAATTCTGTGATTCTATGACTCTCCAAGAATGGCATTTCGTATGGTGAGTGACAAACCCAGTTGGTTTCTTAGGCATTTTATCAGAAACAATGAGATCTTCCCAGAGCAGCCAGGTGATGGTGGTTACTTGGTATATAAAGGAGAATATGTGAGATCAAGTGCTGCTAGGCCAATTATGACAGGACTTGCTCATTAGTATGCAGATTTCAGACTGGAAGCTATTGACTGTAAAAAGTAATCTTTGTCATGACAGCAAAAGTGAAAAGCCGCCTTAATGTAATTATACTGCATTCCGGTCAGCTCGGTCTCGATGTTCACTCTGCATCCCATCCAGCTTGGTACGCTTTGTTTGCCCTGGGGTATCTGTACCAGTTGCTTAGCACCAACTCAAATTCCATCTACATGCAAAGGCCTTTCATGGAAACCCAGATAGTGGATTTTTTTGTTTGTTTAGGTACGATTTCTGTTAAGATTCACACAACAGCCATTTGCTATTAAGCTGCTATTTTTAATCTTTTTTTTCTTTTTGTCTGTGGTATTTTTTCTCATCTGTTTATATCCTATAGACATCTTTGATTTTGGTTCCCCTTTGAAAATAATGAAATTCAAGTATTACATGAACAGTAATGCATATGTGTTTTACATAAAATTACAGGAAGTTACGTATGATCCTTAGATGGGTAATGCAGACATCTGAAAGATCATGTTTAAATTAACACTATAAATTCTCAAAATTGTTAACTTAATGAAATAAGCTTCGTATACATAATGAACTTTTCACTTTCCCAAACAATACATCAAAAGCAGTACTCCCAGTCGGATAGGGCAGCCAGGTGTTTTCTTCATGAAGCTGCTGCAATTGCAAGTATTGTGCTACAGCTGGTCTAAAAGGGAATAAGATACATTTTTTAAATTCTTAAATTTAAGTTCCTAACAAACAATCTCCCTTCACCTCATTTTAGAGATAGCGACTCAGACAGATGGTTATTATAAATTTAACATACCAAAATGGAAGGCAAAAATAAAGTGCATAATACCAGTGCAATAATATACTTCTTTGCTAAACTTCAATTTCTGAAAATAATCTGTTCCATACAAACCAGCCACTGATGCAGAAGTGAGATTTGCCTTCCCATTTAATGCAAACTGTGTCTGGTCTCTTATGCCTTCAGAGTACTCACAGTTACGTGTTACTTTAGAACTTTTTGTTTCCTTTAAGTCATTACTTAGACCTATCTTTATTACTGGGAAAAAATGCAATGTAAAAGTGAGTACATGCAATGTAAAAGTGAGTAAAAAGGTTCATTAAACATTTTATGGAAGATTTTAGTAGCTATGTACTATTTTTATGGTAACAAAGCATAACAGTTAAATATCACTTTATATTATATCTAGAAATGTCACAAAGTGCTTCAAAATATATCTACTTAAAATGTTTGGAAGAACTCTTCCTAACTTGTGAGTCTGTGCTGTATATTTAGCAGTTAACAGTGCTCTTAAAAAATGTGAAAGACAGTACAAATGAACATGAAACACCAGAGATAGCATAATGTTATAGATACTAAAGGATTGTACAAATTTAGGAGGCAAACATTCCTCCTTCACAATAAAATAAATTTACATTTCATAAAACATTCAAACTGCTTTGAAAATGTTTATCAAAGGCGAAAGAATTTGTGTTTCCAAGAAGGTGAGTTCTTCCATTTTAAAATGTTAGCCAATTCCTTTATAAGTTTGTAAGTTATAAGTAAGTCCTTTATAAGTTGTTAGTTCCCATTTCTATATTAATCTTACATGATTCAACATTCTGTGATTTAAACTATCAGTTAACTTACTGTTTCTACTGCAGCTCAGTAACAACATGAGAAGTGCTAGGAATTTGCTTCTGCTTCACAGTCTAATAATTTCACCAAAAAGACAAATACAGTGATAAAACAAATGAGTATTTACTAAAACAATTAACTCTTACCTTTTTCTCCTAACTGTGGGTTCTTGAGTCCAACGAACCCACATCACTAGAGGAAGAATTTCTAATAAGGAGAGAATCAACTGAGCACTTTCTGTTAGTATCAACATCCCCACATTCCACTGTTTTCCGCTGAGACTTTCTTGGCCACACCAATTTCCATTAATCTGTCACAGCAACACTCCAAATCCAAGGACTGTCCTTAATAATATGCAGCAATACTTTTGCATGTGCATTAAGAAAGATATCCATTCAGGAAGTGGTGAGCAGAAGTTTCTCTTGTCATTCATTCACAGCTTTCCAAATTGTCAGTCTCACAACTGTTTTAAATGCTGCAACTGCGGCTTCAAAACAGAAGAAGTTATTCCGAAACTTATGATAAACTGGGTAAAGATGGTAACAGTGAACACAAATCCAAACTGATTTTTTTTTATTATTTTTTTATTATTCAGGTGGATTAATTGCAGAATAAACATGATAAAACCAGAGGTTTTTTATCCTAGAATAAAATGAACTTATTTTAGATGAAGGTGGAGTATGTGCAGGGATGTAGAAATATAAAAAATCCAGGCTGTGGTTTAGCTAAAAATATTTATTTCTAAGGATTGGGAAAATAATGAGAGAAACAGAAAGTATTCAATTTCTACAGTTGATATCAAAACAAACTCAGAAAAGTATCAGCACAAATACTGCTTGCTTAACATGCACAAATAAAGTGAAGTCTGGCCATGAATAAGTCAACAAACTGTGTCTGCAGTCTATGAGAAACTAAGTACACTGGCATGCTTTCTGTGAGGAGACTGTACACAACCAAGACTTATGTTTCTTATGCTTTCCAGTGATTCTGTAAGCACTTTTGCATTAGAAAACAGTATTTATAAAGCAAGTGATTTCCCACTATTTGTACAGGTGTCTCTCAGAGATCTTCCTATGGATAAAATCTGAAAACAAATATTCACTACCTGACAAAAACAAAAATGCGAGATGCATCTTAAAGTCTGAAATATATCTCAGTCAAATAATTTTTCAGACATTTTTCCTCCCGTTGCCTGCATATGCGGAATTGGTAAACAATGATGATTTATGCTTGTAACATCCTCACTAGTAATTGTTATGCCAAGGAAAAGATATTTAACGATTTCAGATAGCCATACAATAACATATGGATTTATTTCTGCATGAACCAATCAATCAGTATGAAGCATAGCCAGTGAATGGTGAAAACAGAAAGTACGATGTTCCTTTTCCCTTTATTTCTAAAGGGACTATCTAAGCTTTTACTGTTGTCACTGAGAATTGGGTCTCTGCTTTAAAATGTAGAACAAAATAATGTGGGATGACCTAGAAACTGTACAGTTTCTGTGGTTACAGAAGTAAAGCCATGCGGCAAGAACATGAGGCAACAGAACAAAATTACTGTTATAAATGCAACTTGGCTTAGGTACACATCTTGAGAATCACAGTGAATTCAAGAAATGTCAACACATTGATTGTGAAAATCAAATGCGGAACAAAGAAATCTGCAGCACTATCTTATTGCTCAAAAGCTGTACTTAATCCACAGGAACTACAGTGAATTTGTAAAGATTGAATAGCACATCAATATTCTCAGCACCAGCTCAGTAACTTCACAACTCATTTATTGTCTTATTTATGAATATTGCAGCTCAGGCTTGCTCAAGTTCCACAAGGACTCCATGGCAATCTTTAGGGTGAAGAAAAATCACAGGTTTACCATGTGCACCTATTTTTGGCTCTTCACTCAATATTCGAATCTTTTTTTTCTTCAGTTCTGCCATTGCTGCTTTTATGTCATCAACCTTATGAGAGAAAAATACGGTTTACAGAAGTTCATCAGAAAATATCCCCAGACTACGACCTGTTCCTTTTTCTTTTTTTTTTTTTAAGTCAAACTTAATTATAATAATAGCATTTACCATTAAGTTTCTGAGGTTTCCTGCAGTAAAATGTAATTAACAAAAACCTGTCTAAACTATATAATGTGATCTTAAGTTTGATGTCATGACATCAGATTGTTTGAATGTTCCCAAACCTTAAATGTATCCATCCTTCAAAATAATAAAATTAGCACTCAGTTTAGCAAAGACAATAGTCAGTAATCTATAATGGCCTAGAATTAAAATAATTGCATTGTTTTTCTTCCCAATTGAGGTGTCTGGACATAACTCCATGAATAAACATTCATAACACTATTGTATGAAAGATGCCTAGCCTTGACTCAGAGTAACAGACATCTGTTAATTCCTACTCATTTGCTGCAGTTTTGTTCATCAGAATTCAGAACTCCCTACAACTCCTCCTACACACAACTACCAGTCAGCTAGAAGAAAAAAAAAAAAAGAAATGACTCAAGTGTTACATAAAGAAAGACAGCAGAAGTGTCAGAAGTAGCCTATAGCCCTCTTCAGGTTGCTTCCCCAAGCAGAAAAGCTCCTGCAGAGATAGCCAGAAGAGAACTGTATCTGGGCTCAGCTGGAATCAATTTCTGTATCCCTAAGGAAGCAGTGAGAGCAAACAGTGAAAAGCCTGTGGTTGCAATCACGTTAAGAGTTTCAGGACTGGATATCCTACCAAACATTCAGCATTCTTTTCATTGCAGTTACTAATTTCAATTGCAGATCATCTGGAATTACTTAATTTCTTATAAAAATGCTTATTTTGTCCAAAGCAAATTCTCTACCAACACATATATATAAAATTTTCCTTTGAATAAGACAGAAGGAAGAAATGAAAAGCAATTTGATAAACTCATCAGACTTCCACCCTAGTACTGAAAGATATTTTTAAAATTCAGCTTTTTGCAATGAGATTTTTCATGGAAAGTTATTTCTATAACATATTCATATGTATTTCAAATGAACAATCAATTGAAATTTTTTTTGTTGTTTATCTGAAAATTATTTTTGCTTAAATTCAGAAGAGAATATGCCTTGAAATGCTGGGATTTTCATTCTGAGGGTAATAGGAAATTAGGGGAGGAGTGGTTAATTTCTTTTTGATTGTCTATGATGGTAACCAAATTTGTTTTCAGTTCCAAGCCAACAACTGAATATTTTTTTCCATGTAAACTGATCTATAACCTCCCATTTGGATTTACATGGAGACCACTAGTGCAGGAGACTTTGGACAATCTTTATCTGATTTTATTTTATCTTATTTTATTTTTTGCTTAGAGAATCTAGCAGTGAGTTCTAAGACTTCACTTAGGAGATTCTGGCTGTAGGTAGTACTACTTCATATGTTCAATCAAACTTATCTGCTCCATTATCACTCCTGGTTTTCTTGGCCTACTATTTATGTGTTTTCTTCTTTAATACAACACTTCTGCATTTTTCAGCACAAGATAATTAGTGTGTCCCATTCTTCACAGTATTCATAATTAACAGTATGTTTTCCCTTGACAACTGTCTTTGGTTTGTCTTCAACAAGAAAGAGCCTATCTACAGAATGGAGAACTAGACAGAACAATTTCAGATGGTAATAAATATTTCTTAAAACTTTATTACATTTACTTGAAACTCTTGGGAGGTTTTTAAGTGCCCACATCTTCTTTCTCTTATAACTTAGCACTGCTGGTCCTACAGAGAGCTTGAGCGTTTGTCTGGTCTTAATGCAAATCACTTCTTTCTTCTATACATCCCATTTCCTACGTTCACCTTCATGTTTCTAAAACAGAAAGGTCTTTATAGATGAAGTTGGAAAACCGTTTCACTCACATGGGGCATTCCTTTATTTATTTATAACTCTGAGTGAAATAATAAAGTTTGCAATACTCAAATATGGAAAGCATTAAAAATAGGCAGCAATGTGGAATTTTGCATCCAACATCTATGCTAAAATATGAATATACTAAATAAGTTGACTACCTATATAGTTGACTACCTTTATACTCTATTGTTTCCAAACTTATCTCTCTGTTGAATAAGAAAAACAGGACAGAAGAAACTCTACAGACTTCGCTGATGTTTGGTCATTGTGACCAATGGTCTTTTTTTACTTCTTCATACAATTATCAATGACATATCAAACAGCAAGAAACTACTGAAAATCTAAACTATGCTTCAGCTTAAACTTACAACTGTGTCTTTTACCAGTGTATATCAGGAAGTTCCAATGTGAAGAAGTTACCAGCTGTCAAGTACTCCTAACAAGCCCTTGGGCTTGTCTGCCTTCCACACTGGATATATATTAACAACACATAATATAATTTTTACAACATGCAGGAGGAAAAGTTCATGGCATAATTTAAGGAATGGAACTCTGGTTTCCAAAACAGAAAAAATCCACGTTTAAGACTTCCATCTCTACAGCAGAAATTTTCACAAATATGACAGCCTTATACAACTTACACAGTTGAAGCCTATGGAAAAAATAAATTCAAACTTTATATATTATATTTACATAATATATTATGTTAAATACCTCTATGCAGATATGATGCATTCCTCCAGTTTTATTCTTTTGCAGAAAGCTTGCAATGGGACTTTTCTCTCCTAAAGGGTGTAGAAGTTCCAGCTTTGTATTTCCCAGCTCCACAAAAACAGTGTAGACACCATGTTCAGGAAGAGCAACAGTCTCACTCACACGTGCTCCTAGTACATCTTTATACAAGGACTGAGCTTTCTCCAGATCAGGTACTGCAATTGCTACATGATTAAGTCGGCCCAATTTCCACAAACAGCTTGGAATGTTTTGAGAAAAAGAATTTGATAATAATAAAGTTCGTACTGTTGGAGCTGAAGTCTGCAGCCTGGTAAGAAGCCCTGAAAAAAAAGTGAATAGCATCAGTATGATGCTTTTGAGAAAGTATCGGTATTGCTCTTTGACCTTGTAAGAGACCTATGTAACTCCTTGTTGTAAGCAAACTACTGTGGAATGCAGACTGTAGACAAAGACCAAGAATTATTCCATAGAACTCTCAGCTCAAGGGAAATTCTTTTTTCAGAGACTATAATTATTCAGAAGTGTTCTATATGCTTATATATGCTTGTTAAAAATAGGAACATGTGGCCAAATACAGCAGTCAGCTGTATAATGTAGTTAAAAGTTGCTTCTGAATTTTTCAGAGCTTTTTATAAAATACGGAAAGAAATAAGGACATACCTATACATGTAGAAATTAAAACAAGCAAACAAGAACAACAAAAACCTAGGACAGAATTAACTGATACTGCAAGACCCAAAAGAAAGATAAAAGACTTGAGCTTTTATCTGTTAGAACTAACTCCAGCAAGGAAAGAAATGTCATGTTGTGTTTGAGGCTTGAGGGACGCTATCATCTCCTCGCCTGTGTTTCATTTCCTATTTTCTCTTTCTCCAATTATTATTCTTTAACCGCTCTTACTTTTCTCATGTGTCACACAGGTCTTACACTTAGTTTCACTGGCATGTTTCAAGATGTTTAGAAATATTTATCTTCTAAGTATAATGAATAATACCATGCCCTACTGAAAAGTAATGATTCAGAAGATTAAAACGATATTTGCTTTTTTAGTGCAACTAGTGCTACCGACTTAAAGAAAAACTACCATTTGTCTCATCATAATTGAAAAGGTAACGAAAAACAAAACATACTGAATGACAATATGACACAAAAGCAAGGGCTAACATCTAGATGTAGATAAAAGATGGAGAAACCCTAGAGGAACAAAGTACAATGGAAAACTGCTTAGATGTCTCTAAAACTCTTCAGACTGCTCTGACAAGACAGTACTGAACGTTGTACTATGTCTTATTTCTGTTCTGATCAAATAGTTCAAAAGTTGGGTTTTTTTTAATCTGAAAAAAAAAAAGAATTAGAACAATTACAAATAAGTATCAGTCTGTTGAATTTGGAGAGATGGGAGGGAAACACTGCTCTTATTGGTTGCATCTAGCACTGCAATTAGAATTAAATGAAAGGATATATTCAGAAAGGCAGCATTTGAATTTCATGCCAGTTTGCTTTAGGCCATGTCAGAGTTCCCAGTGCCTCAAGGCCAAGCTAGAGGCATCTCAGCATTTGTCTTTGATGCATTCTTAGCTGCAAATTCACAGATGTGCCATTTTGCTAAGAGATTGTGCCAAGGATGCACTGAGATTCTGAATGCTTTCCAATACACTTAGGATAGACTGGCTTACATTTTTCAGGCTCTTTGTACTCTGGAAAGGTACTAGTCCCTGTACGGTACAGCAGTAGCTGTAATTAATCAACTGGTTTCACAGTAGGAAACAGAAGTACCTTTTTGCTGGAAGACTACAGCTATCAATTCATTTTACTTCACAAACAAGAATGATGCAGTACTGAGACATGTATGTGTGTGCGCTTATGTATAAGCTTTAACAATATGCAGCTTACATATTTTCAATACTTACTACCATAAAAGTAAGCATATTCAGAACATTTTGATAGTAAATCAGCATCCTACACTAAGCGCTTTCATAAGCTTGCTCAGCTCTCCAAGTAAGTGCTCTGATGTAATTCTTGCCAGCCTTTCACACAGTACATGCTGTCATCACTTTCATCACAGCCAGAAGTTCTGGAAAATTCTTTCTTGCTTTTGTTACCTTGAGGTTACAGTAGTGATACTATAGTAACTCAATATTTCAAAGAACTTTTCAGCTTTTTACATATTAAAACAAAATCTACCAGCAACTTCTATGCAGAAGAAAATTTTTTGTTTCTCAAATATTTATGCAGAAACTATTTTGTAGATACAGTTGTTATCTAAATGGAACTGTATCTGGAGTGAACAAAGTAATTGCCTGAGGAAGCAGTAGTATGCAATGCTCTGTAACATACAAAACAAAACATGCACCTTCTAGTTGGTATAAACAGAGGAATGGGTAATTAACTAGACTTGAGTTTAACCAGGTTACCAGAGTAAATAATGCATTTTAAAAAAAGTCAAATACTCTTTTCAATCTTCCTAAGATTAATAGCTGTTTCCTGTCATCACTTTTTAAGGACTGATTCAATTCTTGGTGAAGCAAGAGAAACTTTCACTTACAGAAAGTCAATATTTTCCAAAAGAGAAAAAAAGATGTGAAATTACCACTTGCTATGCTATTTCTGATGTTTTCTAAGCAATCTTCTTATTTCATTCCTGTTTCCAAGTATTAATATGCCACGATTGAGTGGAAATACTATTAATGTAGATTTTCAGGCAGTCATGACCAGTAGGAACACTACAATGTTTCCCAGTCATCTTGATATCTCCCATCTGTAATTCTTACTGTACTTCACACAGGGCATAAGATTATATGGCTATTATGATTAAATTTGCTTTTTTTTTTTTGACAAAAAATTAGAGAGGTAGACTGTTATTTGGCTTTTACTGAAGCAGTAGTAAAGGAAATAGTGTTATTTCTGTTGGGTTCTACTCAAGAAACATTTGATTTTTGCAGTATTTCCTGGAATGAATGGAGTGAAAAAGTTAAGAATAATCCAAAGATTCTTGTGAAGTCAAAATGTATACAAAATACATATTATGCGTCAACCCACTTCATCCTCCTAAGAACTCTATTTTTTTCAGTGAGTATGAATGGACAGAGGACTTTTTTAGAGTTGTGAAGATGTATGACTTTATCCTGGTTCTAGTCATATGCATGTTTTAATTCCATAAGGATCAGTATGAATTGGCTGAGAATAAACAAAAAGCATTTGTATTTTTCTGACATTATATAGGTTAGTACCCATATAGTTACTAGTTACTTGAAATTCTACTCTTTATTCATCTTCATGCTTTTGGCCTCATTTTCATGCTAAGAAGTAGCACACCCAATAATCAAAGGATGACCCTGCAGTGAAAAAGAAAGCTTTCCAGCAACTTCAGAATGAAACTCCGTCACTTTCATGTTTCAGTGAGTTATGCATAAATCACAAAGCTAGTCCTTTGTTCAGAGAGATGTGGTTACGTTCTTCAAACAAAAAAGCATTCATCCAATAACTTAGAGAATTACTCAAATAAATCTGAACTTCATCCAATGATAAAAAATAAGACTTTGTTTCTTTTGAAACCAATGGAGACTGCTACTGAAGTATCTATCCAAGCATTTGTCCCTCTTTGACAAACTTGCATGTGCAGACCAAATTCACACATGCAGTTTCTTCTCCTACTATATATATCATTTACCCTACTGTTCTTTTTACATATGTAATTTTTCAGGCACTGATAACCCAATCTGAATTTTTTAAGGCATTTTGTCCTTCAGGGAAGATTCAGCACACCCTCCCCTCCTATATGATTACTGTCTTTAGCTTTGGCATGACTGTGGAATGTATGTTACCATGTTCAGCTTCATTTGAAGAATATTTTTAATCTATCTATTTGGGTTTTATTTTTTTAGTTGTTAAACGTCTGATTGCTAGTATTATGTGCATCAAGAATTTAAACATGTGCAATTGTCCTGGCATAAAATGGCATTCTGCAGATGTTGATTCATAGGCCTGTTGCCCCTGATGGGGGCAGTGTTTGTTGACTTACACGGTGAGGTAAATAAATACAAGCAAAATCCTGCTGAGTGCAGCAGTGCTCTCTGGAGGGGTTACAGAGCTGTGGGCCACAGTGAGAAGATCCTTCTCACTGGGCATTGCTCTGTGGCTTGGTTTGACATTGGGAAAAACTCCCAAGCGCAAAGACAGTGTTGTCACCATGCGGAGCTGGGCATGGCGGGTGTGTATACCGTGTATAAGCTCTCTGGAGCAAATGGAAAAACGGCATCGTTTTGTCTGTTTTAAATCCCAGGAGTTTCGAGGTGCTGTTCACATCCTGGAAACTGCCAGCAAGGGCTGGACCATCCTTAGCACTGCTCTGTTTGTGCCAGAGGTACTTTTGGGATCAGAGGGGCTCCACAGTTCTGAAGGAGCACCAGACTGCACCGAGCCTCATTCACTTTTCTCCTGCAGGCAATGGCAGTAAAGCAGTGCGGTGAGGATGCAGTGAGGGCGACCTGCCATTAGGTTAGGAGAGGGGACGGTTCAAGTAATTGCTACAGTGAATGGGAAAGAGTTTTGCATTTGACCTCTAAGTTACATTTTAAAGCCAAGCTTCTCTTTGCTTCTCTATCCTGGTGCTCTAAGTAGGCGGTTTGCTGCGTAGGTTTATGCTGAGACAGGTAACGCCGTATCAGAGCTTTTCAGAACCAATCCCGTAGGTCGCTCAGCAAGCAGCAGGCCCGTAAAGCTACCACAAGAGGCCGCGGCCGGCTCTGCGCGCAGGGCAGGCAGAGGTGGCGGTACCGCACAGCCCCGCTCCCGCTCCCAGCCCGACTCCCGCCGCGCGCCCACGCCTGGCGCCGCTCCCGCTCTCAGCAGCCCCGCCGCGCCCGGCCCCCCGTTACCGGCCGCCGCACGCCCCAGGGAGGCCGCCATGTCGCCGCCCCACCGCTCGCAGCCCGCCCGAGCCGCAGGCAGGCGGGGCCGGGCCGCCCTCCGCCGTCACCGCCACCGCCCCCCGCCCGGTGGAGCCGAGCGGAGCCCTCGGGCGCGGAGCTGCGCGCCGATTCGGGCGTCACGGTGCGCGCCCGGCACGGCGGCGTGGTGTCGCGGCCCCAGGGGCTGCGCGGGCGCCTTTCTCCGAGGTGTGAGCGGCCGCGCCCGGCGCTGTGGAGTGAAATACTGGTGTGGCAGAGCCTCAGGGTGACGAGCAGCCCGGATCGGTGCTCGAGGCACAAGGCTTTGCAAGGGGCTGTGACACATCCTAGGCACGCGAACTGTGCCGTACCAGTAATAAATGTCTCCGTAATTAACAGTGCACGTCAACACCGGCGCTCGGACACCGCCCGGCCCCGCACGGGGACTTCTGAGAGCTCGGTGCCAGCGGGAGGACGCGGGCAGCACCGGGTCTGTGCGGGGCTCCCAGCGCCGGGCAGCCGGGGGCGGGCCGCCGCTGCGCCAGGCGAGGCCGCGCGGGCGGAACGTTGGTGTGCGGAACGCCGGTGCCGGCCGCTGGAGCCGCCCGGAGCTTTTGGCGCATGCTCGGGGGCGGTGCCGGGCAGCTGCACGTGAGGGCGATGGCGGCCGTGGCCGGGCTGGAGAGATGTCTCCGCGTGGCGGGCGCCGCCGCGGCGCGGCCCGAACGCTTCCTCAGGTACCGCGCGGGGCTCGGCGCTCGCTGCGGGGCTCCGTGGCGGCCCGACGGGATTTCTGGTGCCGCAGAGCCGCATTCTGCCGTGCCGGTGCGACGTCCCAGACCTTTCCGCAGCAGTCGGGATGTCTGTTTCTTCCTTCTGTGTTTTGGTGCTGGGAGAAGATGGAATGGCTGCCCGAGGATAAATGCTGAGGAATGAGGCAGCAGGGAGATGGTTGTTGTTTTGAGGCTGGGGATCTTGGGTGTTTGGTGCTGTCCTGCCTCGAAACTTCTGGGTTGCTTACATGTGGTCAGAATACAGTAAAGTGCAGGTACGGAAAGGGGGAACGTGCAGCAAAGAGACTTAACTGCAACGTCTGTATTGCTGGGAATGCTCGATATGGTTAACCCAGTAGAAGCCGTAGATGAATGAAAGCGAGTGAGTTCTGCAAAGTAGAAGTATGTGGGGAGGAACAAAAATACAACGCCTGCTGTGCTTTTTAAAGTTCTTTTTTTTTTTCCTTACTCCCAGTGTGCAGGATGAGCTGGCTGCTGACTTCAGAACGTTAACAAAGACTCTTTATGATTTAAATAAAGCTCTTGGAAGCAGTGTAGTTCGTGGAAGTCCTCTCAAAGAGCTGGTGATAGAGAACTTTGATGAAGAACAGATCTGGCAGCAACTAGAGCTCCAGAATAATGCGGTTCTTGATGTCTTCAAGAAATCTGTTGCACAGTGTACCAATGATAAAGACCTTTGCCTCATCTCTGACCAGGAAGATGACGGCTCTGATGCAGAAGCCAGCAGTGATAGCGAAGTGGAAGACATGATAGAAGCAGAAACTGAACAGGAGAGTGCCTATACAGAACATAAAACTGAAGCTAAAGAAAAGAAAAGTAAACCCAGAGAAAGTGTAATAGAGAAATACAGTGATGATGATTCTGATGTTGACTTTGATATTGAAGCACTAGAGCAAGAAACTAAAACAGCCAAGAAAACAGCGGTGAAAAAAACAGGAAGAAAGTCTATAGTGGATGACAAATTCTTCAAGCTGGCTGAGATGGAAGCTTTTCTAGAACATGTGGAGAAGGAAAATGGGGAGAGGGAGGAGGAGGATGAAGATGATATCGACTATTTTGAAGACATTATCTCAGATGATGAGGAAGAAGAGTTTGAAGAAACTAAAGTCAGAGTAAGAATATCAGTAACATAATTCTCTGAATTCTTTTTCTGTAAATCAGGATCTGGTATCTGGTAGGGTGACTATAAATTGTTGAGCTATTATTGAGCTATTATTGAGCTAAAGTAGAAATTGCCGAGTTAGATTTGATTAAACGACTAATGATTTTTTCTGAGGCTTTACATTAATAATATACTTGACATCAATCTCTGTAACAAAATAAGCTGATGTAGAAAAACATACCATCTTCCTATTCCAGTTTCTCTTTAGATGTGTCTTGTGTTTCTGCATGAATTAAGGGCTAGGAAGTCTTGTGGTAAGAAATTTGTGACCTTGCCTACCTGCAGAATACCTGACCCAGCAAACAAGGAAGCATTGCTCGTACTGACCTCTGGTGATGAAAGATCTCTAGGGTGACTGGTGCAAAGCCAGAGAAAAAGGAGCTTGGCAACTTCTTTCTTCAGGGACTTGGCTCTGTAACTCACATTTCACTGAATTGCTGTTTACTTGTTTTGAAAATAAGTCTTATTAGCATTTCCTGAGATTCTTGCTACAAAGAATGCCCAAGATATAAGGGAATATGTACAAATACCTGTGAATAATCAGCAAAATCTATTTGTCTCTGACTTTTGTATATGTTGAAATAAGAAACTGTCAGAATGTCTTGGCTATTTCTGTAGGAGGTTATACTGAGATTCGAGTAAACTGCATTAGTTACAGGAGTAGTGATGTTCCCCAGCTGTTAAAGGCAGGATACCCTTAGTCTTCTGTCATCCTAACAGGTTTTTCTATCTCATGTTTTTAGCCAGTTAAAAGTTCTAGAGATCTAACGTACAAAGATTTCTTTGATCCTGTTGATGACAATGATGACTTAGCAGCTTATGATGCTGAAGACGATGAGAATGAAGAAGCAGATAGTGCTATTGAAAAGGAGAATGAAGAAAGCATGTCTGAGTAAGTATATGCATTATTTGCAGTTAAAGTGTTCTTGCAGTTTTACACTAAATGTGCCACTGTTGAAGTAGAAAATGAAGTATGAATTCTAGGTTCTCTTTACTCACCATTTGCCATTTTGTTTTCTGTTATATCATTGTGGATTGTATTGTCATCTTAGTCTTAGAAAGTATTTTACTCCTCTCCTGAGTGTTTCTTGGTATTTATTTCACTAAATTAGGTAGAAGCTGTAACTTCAGCTATTATAAGTTGGTTTTAATGTATAGAAGTTTACCTAGTGCCTCTGCCTTCATTGAAAGTCTGTTGTAGTTCTTAAGTGTGAGTTAGTTGTGCCAGATAAACTGTAGTGAATGAAATATCTTC